>JARHVA010001755.1:2405000-2555000 GCA_037957365.1 Torreya grandis | reverse complement strand
TTGAGACCTACCCACTTTAGATTAGTAACCACCCATCCAACTCATATAGGTTTTAATTTCTTTTAGAAACCACTCCTCCATTCACCAAACCTTGTTAACAACTTGCATGCTTTGCCTGCTATTCCATCTCTTAGTTGTTAAGACCATATATCTGTAACTCATGCCTTAGAGTGGAGTTCATCTCCATTGAGATACTAAAATGTTAGAGGCTACCTAATTGTCTATGGTGTGCATAAAAACCACATCAATAGATATAATAATGCATGTAACAACAAATATGAGTAACTACTAGGGGGATGAGGCATGATGTCCATCATGACACCCAAATAGGAAGGGGAGATATATGAGGTCCCTCATAACATCTAAAACTAGAGTATGTAACAAGTGTCATGGCCATGATGCATACAATAAAGCATATATACAACACACATGATGTATACAAAGTAGGCTAAGGGGCCACAATACAAGGGACACGGGCACATGTCACTAAATTTGAGAAAGTAAGACATAGGACATGTTCAAATGTCTAAATTCACAAACAACAAGCAAGTTGGCTTAGAACCACATAGAAGGACATGTTAAAATGTATGCATACACAATTAGGAAGGCACACATAAGGATGTAGACACATGTCCAAAGTATACACATTATGAAAAGAAGTGGCATAGAGCCATAGAGCAATGACATATTAAAATGCCCTTAAAATAGAAGAAGCATAGAGATATGATGAAGTCTAAACTAGGAAATTTAGAAATGGAAGTATGCATGAACATGTAATTCAAATCTATGTAAGAGCTAAGATGTACACATACTGAGTCTAAATTAGTAATAGCCAATAAAAAATTTGAGTACGTGTAACATGATCAATATCAAGATATAACAATGCTAAAGCTGTGATGTAAAGTGTAGAAATATGGAACCTAGTAATCAAAATTGTGTATAGGGTACCCCTAAATGGGTGAATGTGTCAAATAAAGAACCCATGTATATGTGCAGATGCCCTAAGTGGGTAGATAATATCAAATATAGATTGATGTAGTGGACCTAAGTCCTATAGCAATCTGTAATCATTCAGCAGAACAAGTGAAGCATGTATGTATGATAAAACTGACTATACTAAGGTATCTAACATATGTAGTATCTGGAAAATATAAGAAGCATAGAAATGGAAATCCATAAAATCTATAGTTTTTTATTTTATAAGTAAATGTTTTTTTAATGACATGTCACTATTTGAGTCATTGTGTATCCATTATCTATTGTATTTTCCTTTACAATGCTAAACATGAATCGATGTGGTGTCCATGCATTTTATGATATGCATAATAATATCTAGATCTCCTCACTAGGTATAAAGGAGGTAGGTTGATAAACTTAGATTAAATAATTTACATTGGTATTATTGGAAATTTGGCCTGTCAAGGCCAAATACCAACCCATATAATTTGAAAATTTTCATAGCACTATTATAAGCCTCTACATGGTGGTCTAATATAGGTATGTTGACTAAAAGTGAAGGTTTTGAGTATTTTAATGATAAATTGGAGTCAAAAGGTTATTAAAGCATACAAAATACCTTAATTTACTTTTATATTAATGAATTCACCTTAATTCAAATGTTTCATGCTTTGATCATATCTCTTCATGTAAGTCTAAGCATAGAAAAGGCCTCTAAAGGACTCCCATATGTGAAATTTGGATCCATAAAGATGTAAAAGAATTATTTCTTGTTATAATATACTTCATGACTCATAATCATCCTTGTTATGCACTAAATTAGAAGTTATAAAATTTAAGTACAAAGAAAAGGTAAGAGAAAGTCTATTTCCATGTATTTTCATGCAGGAGTATAGATTTGTATAGACTTTTCCATACAAATGAGGTTAAGAGATTGAAATATAAGACATGGTAGGTGTTCAAAAATATATTCAACATGATAATATCAGAAATAGGCCCAAAACTGGTTCCCTTCATTCATCTTGCCTCTTTGTACATCAAGAGAGTCCTTTAAGTTTATAGATTTATGACCATGAGAGATAAAATTAGGTCTAAAATTTTGGGGAAAAAAGGGGTCTAAGAGATATTATAGATATGAAAATTGGTTCTTATTTTCTCTCTCTCTCTCTCTCTCTCTTTCATGAACCATACTTAACAAGCTAAGGTACTCACTATTCCTTCTTCATCCAAGCAAGCAACTAATTTTTTTGAGATTTCTCTTCATCTGGGCATTATGACAGAAAAAATCAAGTTTGTAGGGTTTTTTCAAGAATATGAATCACCTTTGCATGGTATTATTTAACTTAATTTCACATGTGTGAGGTCATATGGATCTCAAGAAGATAAGTGAATGCAAGATTTTTAGTTTGTAGGTAGTTTGGATAAGTTGTACGATTCAGAGGTTAATCTTTAGATTTCATGATTATTCATGACATGGTTTGTAGGTATCCTTCATGTTCTTGTGTTCCTAATTCAATATTCTCAAATATTCCTTAAATATCTATAGTAAGGAAGTCATCAATGTGCTCTTAATATCTTCATGGAATCTTAGTTTAGTAAAATTTAAAGAAACTTAACATTTGTTAAGGTTTTTGATGAATATTATGTTTCAATTTCTAGTAGTATATGCTTGTCTAAGAAATTCAAAATGGTATAGTTGGTTGAGGCATATGCCTATGCATCACTCATAATACTCATGGGATATCTTTAAAGTGGATCATATTCTTTCCACTCTCCATCATGTTCATTCCAAAACACAATCTTGTCACTGCCTTTTCACTATTGTAAAGATTCATCTCCATCTTCATTATCTTTTCCATCATCCATTCACATATCACCAACTATATATCCACCTCCATCTCATGCATTCACTATCAAGAGGAGTCAAGGATGTTTGAAAAGCATCATGGTCATGTAAATATGGTATGCAAACCTAAATACATGTCTAAAACAATAAAGAATATCCATCTACAACCAAGAAAAATTCATTAAAGGATGTGGGGTCTATATAAAATAACTCCACATAGTGATATGAAGGTAAGGTACATAGACATTATGAAGGAATGATCATGGTATAGAAGAATGAGTGAGAGTAAGGAGTGAAGGGTTCTTGATCCCTATTTGGGACTTCATTCAATCTGAATAGACCAAGGAGACAAACATAAGCTTACATTCGGTGTCTTATAAGAAACTTATAGGCTACAATTCAATATTTATAGCCAATAAGGACCTTGAAAATCTTAAGTTGTATCTGAGTTATTAAAGGTTAGTTGAGCAAGCCAAATGCATGATTGGTATGAGGTTGATAATATCAATGAGGTAATTCAAATAGAATACAAGTTTAAGGTCTTGAATAGATCAGGAAATACTTTAAGAGAGGCTTACATTCATATCTACAAATACATTCATTCATAAACACAAACAGTGGATGAGCAAGGAGTTAAAATATTCAAGTGAAGTGTACATTTCAAATGATCTTGTGAAAGTAATGGAGATAATTACATGAATGAATGATAAGAACACTATGAACATGTTGGTATTCTCTTCAAGCTCAATCATGAACCCAATCTTCACCTTAGTTTATACAAGCAACACATAATTAGTCATCTACAATCATGCTAAGAAAGGTGAGACCAAAGATGCAAAGTTAGATTATAGAAACACTATGAAGAGAAAGTAAGACTCAATAAGAAATTCAAGGGAAGGTGAGAGAAATAGAGTAAGATGAGAAGGGGTCTATTTCTATCAAGTTTAAGATCAAAACTCTGACATAGTTTGTACAAATGCTAAATTTCCATACACAGTAAAGACCTATAAGGAACAAGTTCTATGATTCAAAAAGGTACAATAATGAGTGTAAAAAGACAATATGATTAGGTGATGATCATGAAACTTGGCTAAAAGTAGACTGTAAGTGAGAATAAAATTTGTTTTATGTCATTTTTCCATGCTAATCACCACTTATAATAGGGTTTCAAGGAGTTTAAAGTATGCCAATACTTTATAAAACCAAGACTATAAAGAAGATGTCACTATACCTTTAGGTTCAATGAGGTTTTTTGCCTAGTGTTGAGAATCACTTATAATATGGTATAAAGAGTTATAGAAAAACATGAGGTTTAATTATAGGTTACATAGTCATTCACTTCATGAGATCACCTATAGCCAAGAAAATGTAGGCACATCTCCAAGTTTGCAAAGAAGAAGGAAGTAGAGTGGTCTAATAAAAGAGTTTCATGATCAATGGAGGATTAATAAGAAAAAATGAAGTGTGAGATAAATCAAGACTATGGAAAAGAGTGCCTCAAGCAAGGATACAGTCAAATTCAACCCTAAAATGTCTAACAAAAGCCAATTCTAGGGTTAATTCTATCTCATATATCCATTAAAGGTGTAGTTCAAGGTAAATTCATTCAATAAGGAAGCTTGTCAAGTCGACTAGGTTCCAAATCACAAATTCATATCTTTAAACCTTCATAGAAATCATGATATCCACTAAAGTACTTCCAAGTCATGAAACTATAGTATACAAGCCTATGTATAGAATAAGGACTGCAAGAAGCCTGAAAGCACCCTTGAAGATGCAAATGTAATAAGAATGAGTTGAGAAGAAAGTATCAATTACTTGGGGAGGTCTTAAAGTACTAAATCATGGTGGAATGGATATAAAACCTATCATTTCCAAAATCATCATCTACAATAAGTTTAACAAGGTAGTCACATTGGAACTTATTGAGGCCTCTAAGTGTATCATAGGTGCTCTTAATGTTTAAAGAACACTTCTCATTTTATAATTCTAGGAATTCAGAGCATGAGTAGTAGGTTTTGGAAATCTAGTTACTTGTGGTGAAATAGAGGTAGAAAAATTAAACTATTCCACAAATTTATATTTATTGGTGGTTGGGAGCCACCATGGTCCTTAATCTTTGTGAATTTTGAAGTATCTATGCTAATCTTAGTGAGTTATGATCAGGTTTCTACACTAAAGCTAATCTAGATGAATGTTTACAATGAGATCTAAACTAAAGTGATTTGATCAAAAAAGAAGCAAAAGGAAGGATAGGGTAGAAATAAGGTATGCGATTACTTATCTTTGCCTTAAACATCATGACAAGGTTTTGTTTTCAACTGAACATGCATTTAACCAACATATAGTGTGAAGTAGCAGATGCTCAAATCCCACATATATTAGGAAAATATCTAAGGAAAACATGAAAGAATACAAGTATGAACCAAAATTTGATATAAAGGTTTACTACTGCATCCAAATATCATTTGCACATCCTAATGCATAGCAAATAAAATCAAAATATAAGAACATTAAACTAATCTAGCTTCAACACAAATTAGCAAACTTGTATCAAAGATGCACATTTAGAATTCATAAAAACCATTCAAATTCAAGACAAAATAAATAATTGAGAGATAAACCATGTAACAATTACTACAAACAAGCTTGGAAAAACTTTTAAATATTCCTTGCTTATATTAATTGCTGAGAGGCATACAAGTTTTGGCTCAAAAATCCCTCCCTTTACAAAATGGTAATACTGCCTCTTATAAAAGACTTAGGAAGTATACCAGTCAATCATAAGATTACAAATGTATAAATATAAGGACAACTATCCTTCTTCACAGTTCTATAATATATTTATCTTTCCAAAATGGACTAACCTATATGAAAATATGCTAACAAAATAGCATATGCCTTTAAAAAGAATATTCCATGTTAAAATATTACAATGTTTTACATAAAATGGAATATTATCAATTAACTAGTGGGTACTGGGCTGAAGGGTTCCCTTGTTACTCTTGGAAAATCTCCATAGCTCTTTGATGTTGATCACTAACAAGCTCCAAATCAATACTTGGATTTAATAGATAAACATCCTCTTGGTCAACTAAGTCACTGAAGTCCCTATCATTATTTGCCATGGCCTCCTTGATGCTCTTAGATTTAGCAATCTTCTTTTTAGTAGTGAAGATCATGCCCATGACTTAGCTATTGTCACTTTTAGATTGGACTTGAATTTTACTCCCCACTTACATCACCAAAGTGGCTATATGCTTATACTTTTCATCATCAATGATGCCCAGGAAAGTAGATTTTGTAGGGTTGGCCAACATAGTACCAAGGAGTTGCTTGATTCTAGCTATTATCTCTTTGTCGTCCTACATGAGGCTATCTAGGCTCTTTTGACAATCACTTAAACTTTAGATATTATCAACAATTATCCCTAATATTTCATTCAAGTGGGCTAGGATAATGGTTTTGAAGCTAGGAATCCTACCCTTAATTAATATATTGATAATAACCCTTATTTTGTCCTCTACATCTTGCCATTGGGCCACCAATCCTTTGGCTATTTCACTTTGATGGGTCAATGCATCCTGCTTTAGCTTGATTGACTTCAAGGAGTCAAACATGTCAAATAAAGATGCTTCAAACATATTTGTTATTGCCTCAAGGACTGATAAGACAACCATTGTCTCCAATTTCTCCTTTTTTTCTCTAAGTTATGTATTTTTTACTTCATGCCCCTGATACCTGCTTTGATTTTAGATGAATGAGCCTCAGCTAGTCCCTCTATGTCCTCTTCACGAATATGATGTTCATCAAGGTTTTTACCTCCAATGGGAGTTAGACTAATAAATGGACCAACCCTTTGGAATGAGAACTCCTCTCCTCCAACCATGGTCTTCTTGGTTGTCACCCTCTCCAATCCTACTATTTTTGGATTGAATTGCACACTAGTTGATGACTCTATGACTTTAAGAGGTTCTAGGACCTCCATCTATGTGCTAATTAAGGCCATTAGAGTGTCAATTTATGTACCACTTGATCCTACTATGGTAATTGTTCTTATTTATTCCTCTTCTTTAATCAAAGCCAATATCTATGGCTTGATTTCATCATGAACATCAATGTGAATTGTTTGGGTCAAGGCCTAAGAATGGGATAAAGCGGGAATCTTCTGCATCTTCTCATAAATGAACCATTTAGGGATAATAGGTCCATGAATGGTGTATTCATCAATGAATAAGATGACCTCACTCATGGGGTGGGTGAAGGTCAACTTGGGCTTCTTTCTCCCAAAAAAGACTAATGCCAATTCAACTTTTCTTTTGTGTGGGGGTGTTATTAGAACCAAGTCCAAAGCAAATTATTTCCCTCTATCCTATTCTACTTCCTCTACTTGGGTCTGAGGTTCCTTAGTTTGTTCCTCCTCATCTGATCCATAGGCTTTATCAAGCACCTTAAGTGCATCCTCTACTATCTCACTAGTTTCCAAAGTCACCATATTTAGGAACTCTATAGGAGACTCTAGTCTTTTAGGTAGGGATAAATATGATCCTTCCCCAAGTCTTTCTTTTGAATTTGATTTACAAGTTCCTTATGAAACTTGTGTCTGAGGCTATTACATTATAACTTGTGTGAAATGTTTGGTGACCCTCTCATTAGGGTCCTATTGCCTTAATTCATCTTTTTGTAGGGTGAATGAGTCCTTATGTCTGGTAATGACAATCACATGTACCTAGTTTTGCAACATAGTTCTATTGATTATCAAAGGAAAGGGATGGAGGAGGCCCTTATTTTCTCTTTTTAGAATCTATCTACACCATGAAGAAGTTGGTATGTAATTTCTTGCTCTGCTAGCTTGGTGGGCACATAGATGGGTAACCTATAGGGATATGTCAAATTACCTTCTATCCATATTACTATCCAATCTGGGTAGACTCATATATACCTTATCAAATCCACATATTTCTTAACCAAGGGGTTGATCCTATTCATAGAGACTCCTATGATGGATTTTACTAGATCTGGGTAAACACAATCACAAATAAACTATATATTGTGTTTGTATTTGAATATGTGAAGCTTGGAATAATTATGGGAGACACTTGGTCTCCCATCAAGTGACCAAATATTAATGTTTGGAGTCTTGGTGGTGGATAATAAGGCATCAAGAAAATAGGACATCATGTAAAATTATTTATTGGTTTTCGTTTTGATGGTTTTAAATTATGACTTTAAACGGGTATTGATTATCTCCCCTAATGGGGGAGTGAGTCGCATCTTAACCATGAAGTAAACATAAGGCACCCAAAATTTTTAAATATGTGTGGTGGAGGGGGCTTTGCATAACCTATTTAACAAGGTCATAATTATCCTAATCCCCTCCTTGAATTAGATAATTAGGATTTTGCCTATGGGGTCCTCGATTACTTGGGTCTTGGTAAACAACCATGAGGCAAGGATTGTGTTTAAATTATGCTCTCCAATTCACTTTTTAATGGTTGTCAAGTCTATCTAGAGCTTACATAGCTTATAGTATCTTTCAAAATCAAGACGGTAATTGTATGCTATTTTCCTAAACATATGCTCATGGACGATCCATTCTTGCTAAATTTTATAGTCAATAAAAATAGGAGCAAGGACATTGATGGAGTGTAATGCCTTAGGCTTGATAGCAACATAATAGAGGCTAGTCATTTGGATGATGACCAAGTTATTATATCTCCACAAGATGGTTGCATTCTTATATTGTTTTCTTGTGAGAGCTTATCTCCTTAATGATCTAAAAGAGTTGAACCAATTCCTATTCCTATTTTTCAAAGCTATAGTATCCAGGTTTGTATCCTTAAATATTCTTCCCTTATTTTTTGAGGTAAAGTATAGCTCTATTTCATTTATTTATTCTTGTCTGTGTGCTACCATGGTTATGGAATATATGACTACTTACCAATGAATTACAAGTAGCTTTTGGGTCAATTCACTCCTCATATTGTAATTGAATTCTTCTCAATTTGAATGTGACTAATATGAGTTTGAATTAGGGATTTTATGGATGCTGAGGCTTTTTTTAAGCTTTAATGGTGATGATAATTTGGACTTAGGCTCATTCATGTATTAGATTTGATTAACACTCATGCCTTTTACCTTTGCATTTTTGAGCACATAATATCTTTAATTTTATCATTTTGTGCTTGTGTGGTGCCCATGTGGCATCTATTTGATAACTTTCATGGAATTTTTCGTAAATACCTTAAGGGATTAGGTGATGTCTTTTAAAAATCCACTTTTCCTTTGTGCTATCAAATCTTTTTTTAGGGATCAATGCATACCATTGATCATGATCATAGGGCTTGATAATAATTGGCTAATTTATGTCAAGCTCTATGGTTGTGCCACTTGGCACCTTCATGGGCCTTTAGAGCTTTACATTTTGTGTAGTGAATGCATGCCTACCATGTATTAGTCTTGTGGGAACTGAGGGGCTCATTGAATAGTCTCTAACAACTACACTCCATTTGATTACCTCTCAAGAGCAAGAATGGACCATTGATCACAATCTAAATGGATGCACACAATTGGTTCAATGGATCAAATGCCTTAGATTCATCAGTTCTTGTCACTCTATCTGATAAATCTTAATGATGAGGTGAGATCCATTGATCCTACAAAGGGTGAGAACTTTAATTAGTGCTAAGATGTAGGAAGGGACTTAGACTAAATAATTTAAGCTAAGGTTTATTTCATGTTAATAAACATGAGATAAACCTTAGGCTAAAATATTTATTCCTAAGTTTATGGAATGCATATAAAAGGGACCTAGGCTAGATAATTTAGGCTAAAGTTTATGTTGCATTAATAAACACAACATAGACTTTAGGGTAAAATATTTATGCTAATTTCTTATAATACACTTAAAAGGGCCCTAATAATAAGTGGTCCAAATTTTAGGTTTTAACAAAGGGTTATATCACATCAATAAACATGATAAAACCTTAGGTTAAAAGTATTTTAAGCTAAGTTTTATGTCGTAGGGACCTTAATATAAGTCTCCAGCTTAAGTTTTATTGTATTTAAACAAACAAACTTGGACCCTTAGGAAATAGACTTAGATTAAGGCTATGTCTTCATATATTTAGGCCACAAGTTATTTTATTATTTGAAGTTCAAAGATCCTAAGTGTTTGAACATCTTTCGAGGGGTCCCATTGATTTGCAATGCAACCATAAGCTTTTAGCAAGATTTTGAAGGATATCCTTATGTCCAAGTAAAATAATTCATTAGCTTAAATTTGATGGTCTTACAAATGTCAATGATGGCCTTATAAACATCAAATGATAGTCATAAAGATGTCAAATTTAAGCTAGTGGATCATTAGGTTTGATGGGATTAAATTTAACGGTCTCACAAACATCAATGATGGCCTTACAAAAATCAAATGATGGTCATGAAAATATCAATTTTAAGCTCATGAAGTCCTTTGGTCTGTAGATCTTGGATTTGATACGCTCTGTTAGATCATCCTTCATGATGAAGTGAGAGCCAGTGATTAAGATCCAGGGAGATGCATGCCATTGGTTCTTACAACTGTGAAGGAGATCAAGTTAACTAGGGACCATGTCATAAAAATTACACTAAGACAAATGCTTATGTTTATAAGCATAATAAAATAGGTCCCTTTGAATGTTATGGTCATAACCTAATGTTTTAGCCTAAGGTTTATTGAATTTAAATAAATGCAATGAATCTTAGGATAAAAACTTAGGTTAAGTCCAAATTTTGATGTTTGGGGCTCCTTTGTTATCAAGCTCGAATGTGGGAGTGCCGTGTGGTGACTCCATAGGGTTCCCTAAGATTTTGACTTTTTAGTGCCACATTCACTCCATTGGATCATTTCTATATGATTAGCCATGGACATTGATCTCAATCTAGATACTTGCATCTAATTATCTTAAACATGTATAGTAAAAGGGAATCCATTTAAACTCGAGGATGATCTCACATCATTTAATCATTGGTCCCATTGAAATGAAAACCATTGATCATGATCCTAGTGATCTTATAGGATTGGTCTAATGGATCAAAGTTTAAGTTCATCAAGATTTCCACACTCCATCAAATATTTCTTTGTGATGAAGCGAGGGCCATTAGATCTACAAAGAAGTGATGTACTTAAGTTATGACATGGGTTAATACAAAAACTTAAGCTAAAGTTTTAAGACTAAGGTATTGTTCATGTTGGCAAAGATGAATGGGGCCTTAGGGTTAAGACTTTAGGCTAAGCATGTGACAAAGGGGACCATGCCAAGATAAACGACCCTACCACATAAACATTAGACCATGCTAAAACATAAGGAATGGAAAGGGGAAAATAAAAGAGGATCAAACATGATTTTTAGGCTAAAGTTTAGTTGTGTTGAAAAACATGACCAAGCCTTGGCATAAAAATTAGGCTTAATTCTAAAGTTGATTCAAAATATTCTCATAAACTAGGTTCTCACTAAATTTGAATTTAAACTAAAGGTCTAAGCTAGGGTTTTATGAAGGAGGGTTTTAGGACTTGATTTCAAATATGAGATCTTATAGGCCAAAGGCTAGCAAAAGCTTGAATAGAACTAATTCATGAAAATCCTAGCATGATCTATAAAAGAGCTCCATGAAACCTACAACTTAAGACATGAAAGTCAATTTTTAGCAATATTAGGCAAGGTTAAAATAAAACCATGAATAAATGGGCTATTTCATAAAGCATGGATGATCTTCATATTCTAGTAAAGGGCATATTATCAAGTTTCTAGTGTGAAGGTTCAAAGTAATCACAAGGGTCTCTATTTTTCAGAAATGGGGGCATGTTGACCTCAATAAATGGTGACTTTTAGGGGAAACATAGTAATATGTTAGAACTTAGAGACTCTAGTTTAGACAAACAACTAGGTCATTCATCCTACTTGACTAATGCCATTATTAAGATTAGTTCATGGTTGAAACAAAAATTGTATGTGCAGAATTAGGATCAAACATCAAGACATAGCCATGTTGTGTGTGTTCGTTAATTCCACTTACTATTTTCCATGGGATTCTAGGGACAACTTCCAGGTTTCATACCTTTAATCATTAACACTGACTTGGAACATGTTTAAATATTCATTAAGAACCATGATTCTAGTTTTGTGAAGGCTTAGGCATTGCTCTATTTCCAACTAGGCATCATAGCCCTGATAGAGATTCTTTTGGATCTATTCATGGCCTTGATCCACTACCAACCAGACATCCATAGCCCTGGTGGAGATTACTAGAATCACCTTTGCTTGAATAGTTTTTTATTATTTAATAAGTTCTTATTTTTTTGTATTTTTGGGTTTTTTAGGATTTCAACAAAGGTTGGGAACCAGGGTAGCCATGTTTAAGGATTTGGTCAAGTGTCAAGTCCTTAGATAATCACCTATGGTTAGAATCTTTGTCCTAGGCAAGGATGTTTGTTAAGTGCAAGAATGACTGTACCTTAATGGATTAAAATTCCCTTTTACATGTTTAATTCTTCTTAAAACTAAGTCAGGTCAAGATAATGTTTAAGGTTTTAGAGGATGGTTAACCTATTCATGGGTCCTTACTAGTTTCTACAAATCATAAAATTAATCTCCTATCTCAAATCCATGGTTAACATATGTATGGGGGGTCATACCATCATTTCTAAACTTCTAGATTTTCAAGAAAACTAAGGAACTTTGAGTTAAGGGTTATCTAAAAGGACTTATTGGAAGCAAGGAACAAAGCAACAAGAAACAAACACACAATAGAAAGAAGTAAATCAAGAAGGAAAAGGGAAGCGCGCACGTGCGCCCGCGTGCACACACACACACACACACACACTTATGCAAAAATAAGGAACAGGAAGAAATAACTGAAGGAAACTAACTAGCCTACCTATGTTAACTCTAATTATCTTATAGATTTACTCCATGAAGACCCTAGGAGGAGTAGTAGAGAAATAGTGCTTGAGATACTGCCCATTGATGGGCAGTGTGAACTTTGCTCCTTGTAGATATTTGAGTTAGAAGGTGTTATCTCTAAGAGTATCTACAATCTGATAGGGGCCAATCTATAGAGGTGTGAACTTTCCATGTTTTCCTTTGGGCTCAAATGCTTTGTCCCAAAGAAGAACCAAGTCTCCTTGTTTAAACACCTTGATCCTTGATCTCTTATGAAACCAACTTTTTACTATAGTTTGGTGTTTGATAAATTTAGAAAAAGCCTTTTCTCATGAATCTTCCATCTAAATAATGTCTAATAGCCTTGAGTTTACAAATTATTGATCTCCTTCCATATACTCTTGCATAAACTTGTAAGTTGGCAGCTTTAGGGTGATAGGGAATATAGGCTCCTCACCATATACCAGTAGGAAGGGAGATGATTTAAGATCTTACTTAAATTTTGTTCTATCTACCCAAAGGGCATACTTGAGAAACTTATGCAATGTTCTAGGTTTGTCTATAGCAGATTTCTTAATGACTTTCATCAAGTTTTTGTTCATTGATTTAGACACTTTATTACCTTAAGGATAATGGTTGGATGAGAACTTGAGGATAATAATGTTATCATATGCCCATTCTATCATCTCTATGGATTTGAAAGTTGACCCATTATCACATACCAAAGAGATTGGAGTCCCAAATCTAGTGCATATTGCTTTCTTATAAAAAATTGATCACTTTTTCTATTTTACATTATTTGGTGGCAATTGCTTCAGTCCATCTAGTGCAATAATCAGTCACTGTTAGAACATACTTATGACCCTCTGATGAGTTGGGGTTGATTACCCCTATAAATTATAGTCCTCACTATGAAAAGGGTTTGTCGATCATGATTGGTTGCAAAGGCATTTCTACCTTTAGCTCCTTAGTATTGAAGATCTAACATGAATGACATTCCCTTACATGCTTATGAGCATCTTTGAAGATGGTGGGCTAGTAATAGCCATCCTTAAAGATTTTATGAGCTATTGTTCTTGATGGATGCCAACTTCCCAACTTGTCATGGAAAGTGCTCATTACCTTAGTAACTTCTTCCTTAGAAAGACATCATAGGTATACACCTTCAAAGTAATTTCAATATAAGACTCCATTTTTGATGAGATAGTGTGCTGCCTTGAGCCTTAAAGATCTCTTCTACTCCCTGGTCAACCCTATAAGATAAGTTCCATTAATTAGTAAGTGAATAATGGAGTCATGCCATTAATTATCTTAGAAGCTTTGCTAATCATCTTTCATAATGCTTAACTTAGGGCTGGTATTGGTAATCATTTGAATCAGACCTTGAAACCTTACCAATTTTGAAGTTTTCATCTCTATGTCATATTCCTAAAGAATAGACATCCACTTACCTCTTCAATCTCTAAGTTCACATTGGATTATCATTAGCTTAGTGGTTGGGTATGGTAGAATGTCATGCACTTTCTTCCTAAGAATGTAGTGCCTAAATTTATTGACAACTTTAACTAATTTAAAGGTTTGTTTATCAATTAAGGGATAATTTAACTCATCATTTTTCAAATTAGTGCTCATAAAAGTAATTATATGGTTAGATCCTTCTATATTTTGAATTAATACTATAACAATAGTGTGATCAAAGGAGAAAGAGTAGAGGTAAAAATCCTTTGAAAATTTAGGATTTATCAAGACTAGAGCCTGGCTTATTACATTTTTGATGTCCTCAAAGACCTTCTTGGACTCCTCATTCCATGAGATTTTAGCATCCTTCTTCTGCATATCATTCAATGGTTTAACAATCTCTACAAATCCAAAAATTAACTTTATCACAAAGTCTATTTTACCAAAAAATGATTTCAATTCTTTTTTACTATTAGGAGACTCTATTCTGGATATAACTTCCACTCTTTCAAGATCTATGGAAATCCTATATTTAGTGATGACATGGCCCAAAAATTTACCTTTAGTAACACAAAAAATGCTCTTCTTAATGTTAAGGGAGATCCCATAACTTCTACACCTTTCAAATACGTATTGTATATGTATGAAATGGTCTTCCCTATTCTTAGATAAAATAGTTAGATCATCCATGTAAACTATGAGACATGTACCAATTAAGCCTTGGAATGCATGGTTCATGGCCCTTTAGAAAGTAGATCTTATGTTTATTAGCCCAAAAGGCATTCTCTTATATGCAAAGGTGCCCCACTTAGTTTTAAAAGTTGTCTTCATTATATCTTCCTTGTCTACTAACACTTGGTTGTATCTTAAAAAACTATCAAGAAAGGACATCATCACTAGACCTAAAATAATTTGTGTTACCTAGTCAAGTGAGGGATGAGGATAATTATCCTTTTCATTTTCTTTACTCATATTTCTAAATTTAATACATAGTCTAATTTCACCATTTTTTTTTAACTAACACCAAATTGGCCACCCAAGTAGAGTTCCTAATGGGAAATACAATTCTAGCATCTAACAATCTATTAACTTCTTTGAAGATCATGGGTTCCAAGATAGGGTTCATAGGTCTTTGTTTCTATCTAAAGGGTTTAAAATTTTCTTTAAGAGGTATAGTATGGGTGATGACTCTTGGATCAAAGATTTTTAAGTCATCATAAGACCAAGCTATGACATCTTTGTAATTTGTCAATAACTCTTTTGCTCTCTTATTCTCAAAATTAGTGTAGGCCTTTCCAATGTCAACAAGTTGAGGTTGATCTTGAGGTCCAATATAAAAAATATTGTAATCTTTTCCACTTACCTTGGGAACCTTAAAATATTCAACTATCTTGTCTTGATCAAATAGTCTTTCCAAGGAAATCATCCATTTGGGGATCTTGTTGTCATTCAATTGAATGACTTTACCATCAAACTTGCCTTCTCTAAACACATTTTCATCAACCTCATCAATGATCTAAGCTTAAAATTCTCCTCAACTAGTCATGAAGTTCAAGATTTATTGGTCATCACTAAAGACCTTAGATGGTTCACATTATTTGGGATAGAAGGATAAGTTATTATCTCAATACTAAAGTTTGGTGAATCTTGGTCAGGCATGAGATTAGCTATAATAGATGCTAACTCATCAGCAACTTTGTTTTCTTCCCTAGGGATAGAAATAATATTGAAGGCATAAAAATATTCCATTAGATCCCAGACTACCTCTTAAGGTATGACAACTTGCATGGATGCTTGCTTTTCACTTGATTTACTACTAGTTATAAATCACCATAAACTAGTGGTTCTTTGACCTTGTTTTTGATGGAAAATTTTAGACCTAAGATGAGGGATTCATATTCTACAAGGTTATTGGTGCAAGGAAACTAGAGTCTATAAGAAGCATGATATTTATTACCAACATGGTCAGTTAGAACAATGCCCACTCTAGATCTAGCTTTACATATAGCCCCATCAAAATGCAAATTTCATAACCTAGGCATAACCTTAGAAGGTTTAGGATCACACACCTTGGTAGTTTCTAGGGTGAAAAATCATAAATCAGAATCCATTATGTTGACCCTTTCATTGACAATATTATACTCAATAATCATGTGTTTCATTACTGGCTCCCTTTCAACTTTGATCTTGTTGGGAACTCCCTTCCAAGGTAGCCATAGGTGTGAACAATCTATGGACATATATCCATTTAAATCCTTTATCCACTCTCTACTTAAAAGTAGTCCATATGCATCAAGGATATCCACTCAGAAGCTAATTGCATATGGACATTTAATAATTCTCCAATCACTTTGACCTTAGACTTATCTAATTAGGTGGAAACCCTATCAGAATTAATGGGAGTCAAACCAAGTTTCTTATAAACACTTATAGGCATAATATTTATAGAGGCACCAAAATCTAATAGACAGTTATACAAGTTCTTACCAAACATTCTGACTATAAGTAAAAAGGGTGGGGATTCTATTTTATTTTTATACATAGCCATGTTTACATTATTAGTCTTGGATTTTTTTTTAGATTTCTTGGATAAGGACTCCAATAATAGATCTCTTTGCTATATGATTTATGTTAATTCATGTAGGGTAATATTAGCTTTAATTTTCTTCATGTCCTCTATAATATTATAACTAGTCCTATTGGAATAATTGGAAGCATCAACATTAAGTTTAAGAGTAATTCCCTTTGAAGGCTCTAGATTATTATCTGAATTGATATTTAAAGGAGTACCAAAGTTGTTTAGAGGATTAGAAATAGTCAAAGGCTGCCTATGTTCCCCATTCTTAGAGGATATGTCTTCTTCAAGAACTACTAGAAAGCATGGACTTCTTTGAGAACATCATCAAGTTCATTGTCTTCTTGGAAGGGGAAATAAATCATTTCCACCATGAAGGTTTGGTTAGTAGGCTTGGATCCTGAGGTACTTGCACCATTGTCTTTTTTAGGCACTACTTTAAAAGTGTCTGAATATTCTTGAAATGCTTAAAAAGCTTTACAAAACTCAATGCAATCAATCTCACCATGTTTGGCAGTATAATGGAGTCTACAATAATCAACCAAAGCATTATTAATAAGATTAATATCCATAGTCTTCTTTTCATAATATGGTTCACTATTCTTAGAAACTATCATAATTAAACCTATTAATCATCTATTGAATCTTTGGAAAGAGAATTTCCTACCAAAATTTTATCCAGTATTACCAAATTATTTTTGCACTTGAAGGAAGTCAATGCTCAATTTTTGGATGATTTTTAGAATGGACTCATTCTCACTTTTAGAGTTTTTGAATTATGAAATTGGTTGTTATTGGTACCAGTGGCTGGTACTAAGGTTATTTTATTAGTTACATTAAATCCACTATTAGTAGGGTGGTTCAAGAACCCCAAATTCTATTTAGGAGCAACATGTCTTAGAGGCAATTGTTTCAAATTTGGGAGTTGGTTGAGAGCAGACACATTTTGGTTATTATTAGGAAAGATATTCAAAGTAGGTATATGTGGGTTGAAATTGGAAATAGAGTAGGCCATATATCCTTGAGGTTGCATTTGGACATTAATGATCACAACCTCAGCATAAGCTAGAGCTAGTGTGTTCATTGGACCTACATACCTCTTGATGAATACTGAGGTCATGGAATCAAGTGAATCTTTGTATATTTCCAAGGCTAATGCCTAATCAAGTTTATAAGGGTAAATGGTTTTTTTTGTAAATAGTTTGGAATCTAGCATTGAAAGCTATTATAGGTTCATTGGCATCCCTTTTTAGGGTGGTAAATTGATAAGATAGGACACAAGGGATGATTATTTTGCCAAACTGGTCAATGGAGATGTTTTTAAACTCATCCAAAGTGGTGATGAAATCATTAAGCAAGTTTAGGAAACAATCATATAAATCATATTTAAATGTAAAATGGAACAACCTACATGCTACAATCTCATGAATTACATTCAACAATCTTAATGCAGCCTTAAATGTTTTAACATTTTCTTTTACTGTTACAATACCATTAGGACTAAAAGTTGGAAAATATTTTTTAGGATTGTGAGGGAGATCATGAATTGAACCTTGTAAATTGATAGGATAACTTCCCAACCAAGCCATACCTTGATGAATGTTGAATGCATGATTACCTTAGAGTGGTAAATTTGGCAAAGACTTTGAATGCCTGCATCTACCTTTGTCTCATCTAGCTGTCCTATGGACTTCAAACTCAAGTAGAGGCTCTCTTTTATTTAAATGTGATCTTTCTCAGATTATTGGTAGTTTTATCTTGATAAATTTGGACCTTGTTTGAGATATGATGTGTCAAATAAACCTTTACAAAGAACATGACTTAGATTTGCACATTAAGCTAATTTTACAAAGATATATGTAGAAAACACAAAGGGCATCAAATTTTAACTAAGATAGCTAAAATATGTGTCTAATTACATAAATATGGTTACCATTTACAATTCTAAGCCCGTATAAACCTAGATCTATGAAAGACATACCAATATTTGATAAAAACATGCTATTTTAACCTCAAATACTATGGATTCTCAGATCTTAAGCTACCTTTACCAGAATAAAACATCTAACCTCAAAGAACTTTGATATTTTTCTAAAGGAAGCATAAATATGGGTTAAAGACCATAAATAACAATGATATTTATGCTTCTAAATAAATAACTACACAAGAGTGCAAAGATAAAACCAATCTTAGATAAAAACACACCAAAATTAACAGAGACTCAACAAATTCATAGGCCCTCTTTCTATCACCAGTGGAGCTCATCTTATTGATGCCTCTAAGTGTATCATAGGTTCTCTTAGTTTTTAAAGAACACTTCTCATTTTATAATTATAGGAATTCAAAGCATGAGTAGTAGGTTTTGGTAATCTAGTTACCTATGGTGAAATAGAGGTAGACAAAATTAAACTATTCCATAAATTTATATTGATTAGTTATTGGGAGCCACAATGGTACTTAATATTTGTGAATTTCTATGCTGATCTTAGTGAGTTATGATCAAAGTTCTACACTAAAGCTAATCTAGATGAATATTTACAATGAGATCTAAATTAAAGTAATTTGATTAAAAAAGAAGCAAAAGGAAGGGTAGGGTAGAAAGAAAGTATGTGATTGCTTATCTTTTCCTTAAAACTCAAGAAAATATTTTTATTTCAGTTGAACATGCATTTAACCAACATATAGTTTGAAGTAGCAGATGCTCAAATCCCACCATATACTAGGCAAATATCTAAGTAAAACATGAAAGAATACAAGTATGAACTAAACTTTGCTTTAAAGGTTTACTGCTGCATCTAAATAATATTGGTACATCCTAATATAGATAAAATAAAACAAAACAAAATCTAAGAACATTCAACTAATCTAGATTTAACACAAAATAGTAATCTTATATCAAATATGCACATTTATAATTCATAAAAACCATTCAAATTTAAGCCTTATAATAAGAAATTAAGAGAGAAACCATGTAACAATTGATACAAACAAACTTGGACAAACTTTTAAGTATTCCTTTATTATATTAATTGCTCAAAAGGATAAAAGTTTTGGTTCAAAACTCCCTCCCTTTACAAAATGGTAATACTACCTCTTATAGAAGACTCAGGCAGTACACCAGTCAGTCATAATATTACACATGTACAAAGATATGGACAACTATCCTTCTTTATAGTTTTAGAATACATTTCTCTTTCCAAAATAGATTAACCTATAGGAAAATATGCTAACAAGCTAACATATACCTTTACAAAGAATATTACACATTCAAATATTACAATGTTTTACATAAAATGGAATATCATCAATTAATTAGTGGGCCCCAGGTTAAAGTGCTCCCTTATTGTTCTTGAAGAATCTCCATAGCTCTTTGATGTTTCTCATTGACAAGATCCAACTCAATATCTAGATTTAAGAGAAACATCATTTTGGTTATCCAAGTCATTGAAGTCCTTGTCTTTCTTACTATGGCCTCCTTGATGCTTCTAGCTTCAACAATCTTCTCTTTAGTAGCGAAGATCATGCCCATGACTCAACCATTATCACTTTTAGATTGGCCTTGAATTTTACTCCTCAATTACTACATCACCAAATTGGATTTGTGTTTGTACTCATCATCATAAATGATGCCTAGGGAAGTAGACTTTGTAGGGTTGGCCAACATGGTACCAAAGAGTTGCTTGATTTTAGTTATTATCTCTTCATCATCCTTCAAGAGTCTATCTAGGCTCTTTGACCAAGCAGTTAAAATTTGGATCTTATCAACAACTATCCCTAATATTGTATTCAAGTGGGATAGGCTAATAGTTTTAAAGCTAGGAATCCTACCCTTCATTAGTATATTGATAAGATCCCTTATTTTGTCCTTTGTATCCTTCTATTAGGCCACTAATCCTTTGGCTATTTCACTTTGATAGGTCAATGAATCCTGCCTCAACTTCATTGACTTCAAGGAGTCAAACATGTCAAAGAAAGATTATTCAAAGATATTCATTATTTCCTTAGGGACTAATAAGATAGCCAGTGTCTCCAAGTTCTCCTTTTCTTTCTCTAGGTTATGTATCTTTTGTTTCATACCACTGATACCTACTTTGATCTAAGCTAAATGAGCCTTAGCTTGTCTTTCTATGTCCTCTTCATGAATAATATGTTTGCCAAGCTTCTAACCTCTAATGAGATTTAGACCAATAAATGGCTCAACCCTCTAGAATGTGAACTCCTCTCCTCTAACCATGGTTTTCTTGGTTGTCATCCTCTCTAATCTTGCTATTTCTAGATTGAACTGCATAATAGTTAATGACTCTATGACTTTAGGAGGCTCTAAGACATACATTTATGTGTTGCTTGAGGCTATTGGAGTCTCCATTTATGTTTCACTTGATCCTACTATGGAAACTATTCTTCTTTCTTCCTCATCTTTAATCAGATCCAATATCCATGGCTTGATTTCATCATGAACACCAATATGAATTGTTTGGGTCAAAGCCCAAGAATGGGTGGGAATCTTCCCATAAATGAACCATTTATGGATAATGGGTCCATGAATATGGGTATTCATCATTGAATAAGTTGACCTCACTCATGGGGTGGGTGAAGGTCAATTGGGGATTCTTTCTCCCAACTGGGACCAATGCCAATTCAAATTTCCTTTTATGTGGGGGCGATATTAGAACCAAGTCCAAAGTAACTTCTTTCCCTTTATCTTGTTATACTTCCTCTACTTGGGTCTAATGTTCCTCAATTTTATCCTCCTCATTTGACCCATAGGATTTAGAAAGTACCTTAAGTGCATCCTCTATTGTCTCATTAGATTCTAAAGGAACCATATCTAGGAACTCTATAAGAGACTCTGGTCTTTCAAGTGGGGTTGAAGATGATCCTTCCCTAGGTGTTTCTTCTAGTTTTTTTTTTGCTACTTCCTTATACAAATTGGGTCTGAGGCTATTGCATTCTAACCTATGGCTGTTCTGGAGGGGGCCTAGATGGTGGTTAAGGAAATAAGTGATACTACATGGGACCCATTATCCATATCTCTCCTGGTGGCTTATCATCTACCCTATCCATCCTAGGCTCTAGTTTAATGTTATGCCTCTTCAACCTAGATAATACCTTTGGGAAACTAGAGAATTTGATGTAGAGTGGTTCATGAACACCAGGATGATGCTCATAGGCTTTGGATATCATTTTGGACTTAAAATGTTTGGTGACCATCTCATTAGGGTCCCATTTCCTCAATTCATCTTTCTCTAGGGTGAATGAGTCCCTGTGTCTAGAAATAACATTCACTTATTCCAAATTTTGCAACACAATTCTATTTATTATCAAAGGAAAGGGATGGAGGATGCCCTTTATTTTTTATTTTTAGAATCCATCTATACCATGAAGAAGTTGGTATGCAATTTCTTTCTCTACTAGCTTGGTGGGTACATAGATGGGTAACCTATAGGGTTGTGTCAAAGTCCCTTCTTTCCTTATTACTATGTAATCTAGGTAGAACCATCTATACCCTATCAAATCCACATATTTCTTAACTAAGGGGTTGATCCTACCCATGGGGATTCCTATGATGGCTTCTACTAGAGTTAGGTAAATACAATCACAAATTAACTGCATGTTGTGTCTATATTTGAATATGTGAAGCTTAGAGAATTGATGGGAGACAGTAGGTCTCCCATCAAGTGACCAAGTCTTAAATTTTAGGATATTGGTGGTGGTTAATAAGGCATCAAGTAGATAGAACATTATGTAAAAGTGTTTGCTAGTTTTCTTTTTGATGGTTGTAAACTATGACTTCAAATGGATATTGATTATCTCACCCAATGGGGGAGTGAGTCCCTTCTCAACCATGATGTAAACATAGGGCACCTAGACTTTATCAATATATGTGGTGGAGGGGGATTTGCATAACTTATTCAAAAAGGTCATAATTATCCTAATCCCCTTCCTGAATTGGACAATTGGGATTTTACCTGTAGGGTCCTAGTAAGAAGCCATTGGGTAAGGATTGTGTTTAAATTATACTCTCTAGTCCACTTTTTAATGGTTGGAAAGTCTATCTCTATCTTACACTACTTATAGTAGCTTTCAAAAGTAATAAGGGAAATATATTCTATTTTATTGAATGTATGCTCATGGACTATCCATTATTACTCAATTTTGTAGCCAATAAAAACAGGAGCAAGAACATTGATACAATGTAATACCTCAGGCTTGGTGATAACATAATGGAGGCTAGTCATTTGGATAGTGACCAAGTCATTTTATATCCATAGTATGGTTACATTCTTCTATTCTTCTCTTGTGAGAGATTGCATCTCCTCAATGGTCTAAAAGAGTTTGAACTAGTTCCTATTCTAATTATTCAAAGCTCTAATATCTAGGTCTGTGTCCTTAAACATTCTTCCCTCATTTTCTAAGGTCAAGTATAGATTTGTTTCATCTCTTTATTGCTATCTATGAGCTGCCATGGTTGTGGAAGTTGTGACTACTTACCAATGAATTAAAAGTAGATTTTGGGTCAATTCATTCCTGCTTAGATTATAATTGAATTCTTATTAGTTTGAATGTGACTAGTATGAGTTTGAATTAGGGATTTTACGGATGCTATGGATTTTTTGAAGATTTAATGGTGATGGAAATTTGGACTTAGGCTCGTTCATATCTCAGATTTGATTCAAACCCAAGACTTTATACCTTTGCCTTATTGAGCACACAAAATATTTAATTTTGTCATTTTATGTTGGTGTGGTGCCCTTGTGGCATCCATTTGACAACTTTTACAGCATTTTTTCATAAATGCCTTAAGGGACTAGCCATTGTCTTTTAAAAAACCACTTTTACTTTACACCATTAGATCCTTATTTAAGGATCAATGTAAACTATTGATCATGATCATAAGGCTTGACAATCATTGGATGCTTTATGTCAAGCTACTTGGTTGTGCCACTTGGTGCCTTTAGGGGTCTTTCAACCTTTGAATTTGGTGTAGTGAACATGTGCCTACCATGTGTTGATCCCAAAAGCACTCAAAGGCTCATTGAATAGTCTTTGATAGCTACACTCTATCCAATTTTTTCTCATGAAAAATTAAGGACCATTGATCACAATCCAAATAGATGCACATGATTGGTTTGATGGAACATGCCTTAGATTCATTGGGTCTTTTCACTCTATTCAATCAATATCCACAATGAGGCAATATCCATTGATCCTAAAAAGGGTGAGAACTTTAATTACTACTAATATGTAGGAAGGGACTTAGGATAAATACTTTAGGCTAAAGTTTATTTCATGTTAATAAACATGAAGAAACTTTAGGCTAAAATATTATGCCTAAGTTTATGGAATGCATATAAAAGGGACCTATGCTAGATATTATAGGCTAAAGTTTATGTCACATTAATAAACACAATATATACTTTAGGCTAAAATATTTATGTTAAGTTATTATAATAAACTTAAAGGGGCCCAAATAATAAGTGTTCCAAATGTTAGGTTTTAACCTAGGGTTCTATTGCATTGATAAATATGATAAAACCTTAGGTTAAAAGAATTTAAAGCTAAGTTTTATGTTGTAGGGACCTTAATATAAGTCTCTATCCTAAGGTTTATTGCATTTAAACAAATGCATTTGGACCCTTAAGAAATAGACTTAGATTAAGGCTATGTTTTCATATATTTAGGCCATAAGTTCATTATATTATTTGAAATTCAAAGATCCTAATTGTTTGAACATCTTATGAGGGGTCTTGTTGATTTATAATGCAACCATAAGCTTTTAGCAACATTTTGAAGGACATCCTTATGTCCAAGAAAAATAATTGATTAGCTTAAATTTGATAATCTAATGGATGTCAATGATGGTCTTGTAGATGTCAAATGACAATCATGAGAATCTTAAATTTAAGTTAATGGATATTTAGGTTTGATGGGCTTAAAGTTGATGGTCTCATGGACATTAATGACGGCCTCACAGATGTCAAATGATAGTCATGAAAACATCAATTTTAAGCTCATGAAGTCCTTTGGTTTATAGCTATTAGATTTGATATGCTCCATCAGAGCATCCTTCATGATGAAGTGAGAGATGTTAATTAAGATTTGGGGAGATGTACACCATTGGTTCCTGCAACCATGAAGGAGATCAAGTTAACAAGGGACCATGCCATACAAATTAAACTAATATAAAAGAATAAGTTTATAATCATAATAAAATAGGTCCCTTCGAATGCTATGGTCATAACCTAAAGTTTATTTCATTTAAATAAATGCAAATAACCTTAGGATAAAAACTTAGATTAATTCCAAGTTTTGATGCATGTGGATATTTTTTTATCAAGCTCGAATGCAAGAGTGCCACATGGTGACCTCATGAGGTTCCTTGAGCTTTTGACTTTTCAACACCACATTCACTTTGTTGGATCATTTCTATGCAAGTAGACACATAATCTTGATCTCAATCTAGATACTTTAATATAATTGGATTAATCTTGTATAGTAAAAAGGGATCCATTTAAACTCAAGGATGATCTCACACCATTTGATCATTGGTCTTGTCAAAGCACAAACTATTGATCATGATTTGGTGATCTTATAGGATTGGTCTAATGGATCAAAGTTTTAAGTTTATTAGGCTTCCCACACTCCATCAAATCTTTCCTCATGATGAAGTGAGAGCTGTTGGATCTACAAAGAAGTGATGTGCTTAAGTTAGGACATGGGTTAATATAAGAACTTAGGCTAAAGTTTTAAGACTAAGGTCTTTTTCATGTTAAAAAATACAAATGGGGCCTTAGGGTTAAGACTTTTAAACATATGACAAAGGGGACCATGCCAAGCTAAAATACCCTACCACATAAACATTAGACCATGCTAAAACATAAGGAATGGACAGGGGAAAATAAAAGAGGATTAAGCATGATTTTTAGGCTAAGGTTTGGTTGTGTTGAAAAACATGACCAAGCCATGGCATTAAAATTAGGCTTAAGTCCAAAGTTGATTCAAAACCATACAAATTAAACTAATATAAAAGAATAAGTTTATAAGCATAATAAAATAAGTCCCTTCGAATGTTATGGTCATAACCTAAAGTTTTATCCTAAAGTTTATTTCATTTAAATAAATGCAAAGAACCTTAGGATAAAAACTTAGATTAATTCCAAATTTTGATGCATGTGGATATTTTTTTATCAAGCTTGAATGCAAGAGTGCCACATGGTGACCTCATGAGGTTCCTTGAGATTTTGACTTTTCAACACCACATTCACTTTGTTGGATCATTTCTATGCAAGTAGACACATAATGTTGATCTCAATCTAGATACTTTAATATAATTGGATTAATCTTGTATAGTAAAAAGGGATCCATTTAAACTCAAGGATGATCTCACACCATTTGATCATTGGTCTTGTCAAAGCACAAACTGTTGATCATGATTTGGTGATCTTATAGGATTGGTCTGATGGATCAAAGTTTTAAGTTTATTAGGCTTCCCACACTCCATCAGATCTTTCCTCTTGATGAAGGGAGAGATGTTGGATCTAAAAAGAAGTGATGTGCTTAAGTTAGGACATGGGTTAATATAAGAACTTAGGCTAAAGTTTTAAGACTAAGGTCTTGTTCATGTTGAAAAATACAAATGGGGCCTTAGGGTTAAGACTTTTAAACATATGACAAAGGGGACCATGCCAAGCTAAAATTCCCTACCACATAAACATTAGACCATGATAAAACATAAGGAATGGACAAGGGAAAATAAAAGAGGATTAAGCATGATTTTTAGGCTAAGGTTTGGTTGTGTTGAAAAACATGACCAAGCCATGGCATTAAAATTAGGCTTAAGTCCAAAGTTGATTCAAAACCATACAAATTAAACTAATATAAAAGAATAAGTTTATAAGCATAATAAAATTGGTCCCTTTGAATGTTATGGTCATAACCTAAAGTTTATTTCATTTAAATAAATGCAAAGAACCTTAGGATAAAAACATAGATTAATTCCAAATTTTGATGCATGTGGATATTTTCTTATCAAGCTCGAATGCAAGAGTGCCACATGGTGACCTCATGAGATTCCTTGAGATTTTGAATTTTCAACACCACATTCACTTTATTGGATCATTTCTATGAAAGTAGACACATAATGTTGATCTCAATCTAGATACTTTAATATAATTTGATTAATCTTGTATAGTAAAAAGGGATCCATTTAAACTCAAGGATGATCTCACACCATTTGATCATTGGTCTTGTCAAAGCACAAACTATTGATCATGATTTGGTGATCTTATAGGATTGGTCTGATGGATCAAAGTTTTAAGTTTATTAGGCTTCCCACACTCCATCAGATCTTTCCTCATGATGAAGTGAGAGCTGTTGGATCTACAAAGAAGTGATGTGCTTAAGTTAGGACATGGGTTAATATAAGAACTTAGGCTAAATTTTTAAGACTAAGGTCTTGTTCATGTTGAAAAATACAAATGGGGCATTAGGGTTAAGACTTTTGAACATATGACAAAGGGGACCATGCCAAGCTAAAATACCCTACCACATAAACATTAGACCATGCTAAAACATAAGGAATGGACAGGGGAAAATAAAAGAGGATTAAGCATGATTTTTAGGCTAGGGTTTGGTTGTGTTGAAAAACATGACCAAGCCATTTCATTAAAATTAGGCTTAAGTCCAAAGTTGATTCAAAACCATACAAATTAAACTAATATAAAAGAATAAGTTTATAAGCATAATAAAATAGGTCCCTTTGAATGTTATGGTCATAACCTAAAGTTTTATCCTAAAGTTTATTTCATTTAAATAAATGCAAAGAACCTTAGGATAAAAACTTAGATTAATTCCAAATTTTGATGCATGTGGATATTTTCTTATCAAGCTCGAATGCAAGAGTGCCACATGGTGACCTCATGAGGTTCCTTGAGCTTTTGACTTTTCAACACCACATTCACTTTTTTGGATCATTTCTATGCAAGTAGACATATAATCTTGATCTCAATCTAGATACTTTAATATAATTGGATTAATCTTGTATAGTAAAAAGGGATCCATTTAAACTCAAGGATGATCTCACACCATTTGATCATTGGTATTGTCAAAGCACAAACTGTTGATCATGATTTGGTGATCTTATAGGATTGGTCTGATGGATCAAAGTTTTAAGTTTATTAGGCTTCCCACACTCCATCAGATCTTTCCTCATGATGAAGTGAGAGCTATTGGATCTAAAAAGAAGTGATGTGCTTAAGTTAAGACATGGGTTAATATAAGAACTTAGGCTAAAGTTTTAAGACTAAGGTCTTGTTCATGTTGAAAAATACAAATGGGGCCTTAGGGTTAAGACTTTTAAACATATGACAAAGGGGACCATGCCAAGCTAAAATACCCTACCACATAAACATTAGACCATGATAAAACATAAGGAATGGACAAGGGAAAATAAAAGAGGATTAAGCATGATTTTTAGGCTAAGGTTTGGTTGTGTTGAAAAACATGACCAAGCCATGGCATTAAAATTAGGCTTAAGTCCAAAGTTGATTCAAAACCATACAAATTTAACTAATATAAAATAAATAGTTTATAAGCATAATAAAATAGGTCCTTTCGAATGTTATGGTCATAACCTAAAGTTTTAGCCTAAAGTTTATTTCATTTAAATAAATGCAAAGAACCTTAGGATACAAACTTAGATTAATTCCAAATTTTGATGCATGTGGATATTTTTTTATCAATCTTGAATGCAAGAGTGCCACATGGTGATCTCATGAGGTTCCTTGAGCTTTTGACTTTTCAACACCACATTCACTTTGTTGGATCATTTATATGCAAGTAGACACATAATCTTGATCTCAATCTAGATACTTTAATATAGTTGGATTAATCTTGTATAGTAAAAAGGGATCCATTTAAACTCAAGGATGATCTCACACCATTTGATCATTGGCCTTGTCAAAGCATAAAATGTTGATCATGATTTGGTGATCTTATAAGATTGGTTTGATGGATCAAAGTTTTAAGTTTATTAGGCTTCCCACACTCCATCAAATCTTTCCTCATGATGAAGTGAGAGATGTTGGATCTACAAATAAGTGATGTGCTTAAGTTAGGACATGGGTTAATATAAGAACTTAGGCTAAAGTTTTAAGACTAAGGTCTTGTTCATGTTGAAAAATACAAATGGGGCCTTAGGGTTAAGACTTTTAAACATATGACAAAGGGGACCATGCCAAGCTAAAATTCCCTACCACATAAACATTAAACCACGCTAAAACATAAGGAATGGATAGGGGAAAATAAAAGAGGATTAAGCATGATTTTTAGGTTAAGGTTTGGTTGTGTTGAAAAACATGACCAAGCCATGGCATTAAAATTAGGCTTAAGTCCAAAATTGATTCAAAACATTCCCACCAAATCTATTCCTATCAAATTTGAATTTAAACTAAAGGTCTAAGATAGGGTTTTATGAAGGAAGGTTTTAGGACTTGATTCCAACTGTGAGATCTTATAGACCAAAGGCTAGCAAAAGCTTGAATAGAATTAATTCATGAAAATCCTAGAATGATCTATAATAGAGCTCCATGAAACCTATAACTTAAGACATGAAAGTTAATTTTTAGTAATATTAGGCAAGGTTCAAATAAAACCATGAATAAATGGGCTAATTTCATCAAGCGTGGATGATCTTCATAATCTAATAAAGTGAAGATTATCAATTTTTTAGTGTCAAGGTTCAAAGTAATCATAAGGGTCCCTATTTTTAAAAAATGGGGGTATGTTGACCTCATATTCTTGATGCCTCTAAGTGTATCATAGGTTCTCTTAGTATTTAAAGAACACTTCTCATTTTAAATTTTTTGGAATTTAGAGCATGAGTAGCAAGTTTTGGTAATGTAGTTACCTATGATGAAATAAAGGTAAAGAAAATTAAATTGTTCCACAAATTTATATTTATTGGTGGTTAGGAGTCATTGTGGTCCTTAATCTTTGTGAAATCTAAAGTATCTATGCTAGCCTTAGTGAGTTATGATTAGAGTTACACACTAAAGCTAATCTAGATGAATATTTACAATGAGATCTAAACTAAAGTGATATGATCAAAAAAGAAGAAAAAGGAAGGGTAGGGTAGAAAGAAAGTATGGGATTGATTATATTTGAATTAAGCATCATGACAAGGTTTTGATTTCAATTGAACATGCATTTAAGTAACATATAGTGTGAAGTAGCAGATGCTCAAATCCCACCATATATTAGCCAAATATTTGAGGAAAACATGGGAGGATACAAGTATGAACTAAACTTTGCTTTAAAGGTTTAATGCTGCATCTAAATAACATTTGCACATCCTAATGCATAAAAAATTAAATGAAACAAAATCTAAGAATATTCAACTAATATAGCTTCAACATAAATTAACAAGAATATTCAACTAATATAGCTTTAGCATAAATTGACAACCCTGTATCAAAGTTGCACATTCAAAATTCATAAAAACCAGTCAAATTCAAGACTTAGAATAAGAAATTGAGAGAGAAACCATGTAAAAATTGGTACAAACAAACTTGGACAAACTTTTAAGTATTCCTTTCTTATATTAATTGCTTAGAAGCATACAAGCTTTGGCTCAAAACTCCCTCTCTTTATAAAATGGTAATAGTTCCTCTTATAAAAGACTTAGGTAGTATACCAGTCAATCATAAGTTACACATGTATAAAGATAAGGACAACTATCCTTATTCACAATTATAGAATACGTTTCTCTTTCCAAAATACATTGATCTATAGGAAAATATCCTAACAAACTAACATATGCCTTTACAAATAATATTCCATGTTCAAATATTACAATGTTTTACATAAAATGGAATATCATCAATTAACTGGTTGGCCCCAAGTTGAAGGGCTCCCTTATTACTCTTGGATAATCTCTATATTTCTTTGATGTTTCTCACTGACCAAATCTAAATCAATATCTAGATTTAAGAGACAAACATCTACTTGATCATCCAAGTCATTAAAGACCCTATCATTTCTTATCATGGCCTCTTTGATGCTTCTGGATTTTGCAATCTTTTCCTTAGCAGTGAAGATCATGCACATGACTTGGCTATTTTCACTTCTAGACTAGCCTTGAATTTTAATCCTCACTTCCTACATCACCAAAGTGGTTTTGTGTTTGTACTCATCATCATCAATGATGCTTAGGGAGGTAGACTTTGTAGGGTTGGCCAACATGGTACCAAGGAGTTTTTTTATTTTGGCTATTAGTTCCTCATCATCCTTCAAGAGTCTATCTAGGCTCTTTGGCCAAACACTTAAACTTTTGATCTTATCAACAATTATCCCTAATATTGCATTCACGTGGGCTAGGCTAATGGTTTTGAAGCTAGTAATCCTACCCTTAATTAGTATATTGATAAAATCCCTTATATTTTCCTCTATATCCTACCATTGGGCCACCAATCCTTTAGCTATTTCAGTCTGCTGGGTCAATGCATCCTACCTTAGCTTTATTAAATTCAAGGAGTCAAACATGTCAAAGAAAGATGCCTCAAACATATTTATTATTGCTGCAGGGATTGATAAGATAGCCAGTGTCTCCAAGTTCTCCTTTTCTTTCTCTAGGTTATGTATCTTCCACTTCATGCCCCTGATACTTGATTTGATCTAAGCTAAATAAGCCTTAGCTAGTCCTTCTATGTCCTCTTCATAAATAAGATGTTCATCAAGCTTCTAATCTCTAATGGGAGTTAGAACAAAAAAGGGCTAAACCCTCTAATGTGAACTCATCTCCTCCAACCATGGTCTTGTTGGTTATCACCCTCTCTAATCCTATTGTTTTTAGATCAAATTATATATTAACCAATGAATATATGAATTTAGGTGGCTCAGGATTCTCCAATTGTGTGCTACTTAAGGTTGTTGGAGTGTCCATTTCTGTGCCACTTGATCTTGCTATGGAAACTATTATTCTTTCTTCCTCCTCTTTCATAAAATCTAATATCCATGGCTTGATTTCATCATGGGCAATAATGAGAATTATTTAGGTCAAGGCCCAAGATTGGGATACAGTGGGAATCTTCTACATCTTCCCATAAATGAACCATTCAAGGATAATGGGCCCATGAATGGGTTATTCATCACTGAACAAGTTGACCTCACTCATGGGGTGGGTGAAGGTCAATTTGGGCTTCTTCCTCCCAACTAGGAGCAATGCTAATTCAACTTTCCTTTTGTGTGGGGGTAATATTCAAACTAGATCCAAAGTAACTTACTTACATTTGTCTTGCTCTACCTCCTCATCTTGGGCTTGGGGTTCCTCATTTTGTTCCTCCTCATATTCTAACACATATACTTTAGCAATCACCCTAAGTGCATCCTCTATTATCTCATTAGGTTCTAATGCAGCCATACCTAGGAACTCAATAGAAGACTCTGGCCTTTTAGCTAGGGTTGAAGATGATCCTTCCCCAGGTCTCTCTTCTAGTTTCTCTTTGTTAGTTCTTTGTGTAACATGTGTATGAGGATTTTGAATTTTAACCTATGGCTTTTTTAGAGGGGTCCTAAAGGATGGTCTAGGCAATAAATGATACTATATGGGCCCCATTTGTCATATTTCTCTTGGTGGCTTATCATCTACCATAGCTAACCTGGGTTCCAACTTAATGTTATGCCTCTTCAACCTAGCTAATACATCGACGAAACTAGAGGCCTTGATGTATAGTGGGCCATGGACACTGGGCTAGTGCTCAGTCTTTGGTTATTATCTTGGACTTTAGATGCTTAGAGACCCTATTATTAGGGTCCCATTGCCTCAATTCCTCTTTTTATAGGGTTACCGAGTCCTTGTGTCTAGCAATAACATTCACATGTTCCGAATTTTGTAACATAGTTTTGATGATTATCAAAGGAAAGGGATGGAGGAGGCTCTTCCTCTTCTCCTTGAAAAATCCATCTATACCATGAAGAATTTGGTACACAATTTATTATTTTTTTTATCTTGGTAGGCACATAGATGGGTAATCTAAAATGTTGTGTCAAAGTCCCTTCAATCCTTATTACTATAAAATTTAGGTAGAACTAGATATCCCCCATCAACTCCACATATTTCTTAACCAGGGGGATAACCTTACCCATGGGGATCCTTATGATGGCCTCCACCAGGGTTGGATAAACACAATCACAAATGAACTGCATGTTACATCTATATTTGAATATGTGAGGTTTAGAATAATGATGGGAGAAAGTAGGTCTCCCATCAGGTGACCAATTCTTAATGTTTTGGGTCTTGGTGGTAGATAATAAGGCATCAAGCATATAAGACATCATGTAAAAGTGTTTTATAGTTTTCTTTTTGATGTCTATAAATTGTGATGTCAAACAGATATTGATCATATCACCTAATGGGGGAGTGATTTCGTTCTCAACCATGAAGTAAACATAGGGCACCTAAACTTTGTTAATATGTGTGGTGAAGGGGGATCTACATAACCTATTTAGCAAGGTCATAATTATCCTAATCCCCTCCTTGAATTGGGCAACTAGGATTTTGCCTATGGGGTCCTAGATTACTTGGGTGCCAATAAGTAGCTATGGGGTAAGGATTGTGTTTAAATTATGCTCTTTAGTCCACTTTTTAATGATTGGTAAGTATATTTGGGGTTTACATAGATTATAGTAGCTTTCAAAATCAAGAGGCGAAATGTATTCTATTTTCCCTAATGTATGCTCATGGACTATCCATTCTTGCTCAACTTTATAGTCAATAAAAAGAGGCACAAGGACATTGATGCAATGTAATTTCATAGGCTTAGTAGAAGCATAATGGAGGCCAGTCATTTGGATGGTGACTAGGTTATTATATCTTTAGAGGATGGTTGCATTCTTCTATTCTTCTCTTATGAGAGCTTGCATCTCCTCAATGGTCCAAAAGAGTTTAGGCTAGTTCTTATTCCCATTATTCAAAGCTAAAATATCTAGGTCTATGTCCTTAAAGATTCTTTCCTCATTGTCTTAGGTCAAGTATAGCTCTATTTCATCTCTTCATTATTGCTTGTGATCTACCATGGTTTTGGAAGTTGTGACTACTTACTAATGGATTACAAGTAGTTTTGGGTCAATTCACTCTTGCTTAGATTGTAATTGAATTATTTTTGATTTGAGTGTCTCTAATCTAATTTTGAATTAGGGATCTTATGGATGTTGGATATTTTTTGAAGCTTTAATGGTGATGGAAATTTGGACTTAGGCTCATTCATGTCACAGATTTTATTAAGACCTAGGCATTTATACCTTTGCCTTTTTGAGCACACAAAATCTTTAATTTTTTCATTTTGTGCTTGTGTGTCACCCATGTGGCATCCATTTGACAACTTTCATGGTATTTTTTCATAAATGCCTTAAAGGAGTAGCCATTTTCTTTTAAAAATCCAATTTTACTTTATGATATTGTATCCTTATTTAGAGATTAAAGTGAACCATTAATCATGATCACATGGATTGAGAATCATTGGTTGATTTATGTCAAGCTTCGTGGTTGTGCCACGTGGCACATTTGTAGGCCTTTCAAACTTTGAATTCATGCAGTAAATGCATGCATATCAGGGGATAATTGAATAGTCTCTTACAACTACATTCCATCTGATTGCCTCCCATGAGCAAACACAAACCATTGATGATAATCCAACATATGCATGCAATTGGTCTAATAGATCATATGCCTTAGATTTATCAGATCTTTTTACTTTGTCTGATCAATCTCCATGATGAAGTAAGAGTCAGTGATCTTACAAAGGGAGAGAACTTTAATTATCAATGAGAGATAGGAAATGACTTGGGTTTAAATACTTTAGGCTAAATTTTAATTTGTGTTCAAACACGAGACAAACTTTAGGCTAAAATATTTATGCCTATTTATGAAATGCATATAAAAGGGACCTATGCTAGATATTTTAGGATAAATTTTATGTTTCATTAATAAACACAAAATATACTTTAGGATAAAATATTTATGCTAAGTTATTATGATACACCTTAAGGGGCCCAAATAATAAGTGGTCCAAATGTTAGGTTTTAACCTAAGGTTCTATCGTATTAATAAATATGATAAAACCTTAGGTTAAAAATATTTTAAGCTAAGTTTTATGTCACATGGACCTTTTAAAATAATACTTAATATAATCTTTAGCTGAAAGTTTATTGCATTTGAATAAATGCAATTGGAACCTTAGGATATAAACTTAGACTAAGTTTATGTCTGCATATATTTAGACCACAAGTTCATTTTATTATTTGAAGTTCAAAGATCCTAAGTGTTTAAACATCTTCCAAGGGGTCCCATCAATTTTTAATGTAACTATAAGCTTTTGGAAACATTTTTAAGGATATCCTTATATCCAAGCAAAATAATTGATTAGCTTAAATTTGATAGTCTCATGGACATCAATGATAGCCTCATGGATGTCAAATGGTAGTCGTAATAATGTCAAATTTAAATTAGTGGATCATTAGGTTTTATGGGTTTAAAGTTGATGATCTTGTGAACATCAATGATGCCCTCGTGAATGTCAAATGACAGTCATGAGAATGTCAATTTTAAGCTCATGAAGTCCTTTTGGTCTATAAATCTTGGATTTGATATGTTTCATTAGATCATCGTTTGTGATGAAGCAAGAGTCATTGATTAAAAATTGGGGAGATCCACGCCATTGGTTCCTGCAACCATGAAGGAGATCAAGTTAACTTGGGACCATGTCATAAAAATTAGAATAAGATAAAATCCTAAGTTTATAAGCATAATAAAATAAGTCCCTTCGAATGTTATGGTCATAACCTAAAGTTTTAGCCTACGGTTGATTGCATTTAAATAAATACAATGAACCTTAGGATAAAAACTTAGGTTAAGTTCAAATTTTGATGCATGGGGCTCCTTTGTTATCAATATTGAATGCAAGAGTACCACATGGTGAATCTATGGGGTTCCTTAAGCTTTTAAATTTTTAGTGCCATGTTTGTTCCATTGGATAATTTTTGTATGAGTAACTACACACCGTTGATCTCAATATGGGTACTTTCATCTAATTGGCTTAAGCATGTATAGTAAAAGGGGATCCATTTAAACCTGAGGATGATCTTGCACCATCTAATCATTGGTCCATCTGAAACACAAATAATTGATCATGATCTTGGTGATATTACAGGATTAGTTTGATGGATCAAAGATTTAAGTTCATTAGGCTTCCTACACTCTATCAAATCTTTCCTTGCGATGAAGTGAGAGCCACTAGATTTGCAAAGAAATGATATGATTATGTTAGGACATGGGTTAACATAAGAACTTAGGCTAAAGTTTTAAGACTAAGGTCTTATTCATGTTGACAAATAAAAATGGGGGATTTAGGGTTAAGACTTTTAGGCTAAGCATATGAAAAAGGGGACCATGCTAAGATAAAAGGCCCTGCAAACATAAGCATTAGACCATACTAAAACATAAGGGATGGAAAGGGGAAAATAAAAGGGGACCAAGCATAATTTTTAGTCTATGTTTTGGTTGTGTTGAAAAACATGACCAATCATTGGCATAAAAATTAGGCTTAAGTTTAAAGTTGATTCAAAACATTCTGACCAAATCTATTGTAGCCAAAATTTGAATTCAAATCAAAGATCTAAGTTAGGGTTTGCTGAAAGAGGGTTTCAGTACTCAATTCCAACTATGAGATCTTACAGACCAAAGGCTATAAAAAGCCTAAATAGAGATAATCCATGAAAATTCTAACATGATCTATAAAATAGCTCCATGAAACCTACAACTTAAGACATGAAAGTCAATTGTTAGCAACATTAGGCAAGGTTAAAATAAAATCATGAACAAATGGGCTAATTTCATCAAGCATGGATGATATTAATATTTTAGTAAAGTGAAAATTATCAAGTTTTTAGTGTGAAAGTTCAAAGTAATCACAAGGGTCCCTATTTTTCAAAAATGGGGGTATGTTGACCTCAAAAAATGGATGCTTTTAGGAGAAACATAGTAATATGTTAGAGCTTAGAGACTCTGGTTTAGACAAACAATTATGTCATTCATCCTACTTGACTAATGCCATTATCAAGATCAGTTCATGGTTGAAACAAACCTTTCATGTGAAAAATTAGAATCAAACATCAAGACATAGCCATGTTGTATTTGTTCTTTGATTCCACTTACTATTTGCCATGGGATTCTAGGGACAACTTCCAAGTTTCATACCTTTAATCATTAACACTGACTTGGAGCATGTTTAGATATTCATTAAGAACTATGCTTCTAGTTTAGGGAAGGCTTAAACATTGATATGCTACCAACTAGGCATCCATAGCCTTGATAGAGATGATTTTGGCTCCACTCATGGCCTTGCTCCACTACTAGCCTAGCATCCATAACCCTGATGGATATTACCAGAATCAGCTTTGCTTGAAAAGCTTTTGATTCTGTAATAAGTTATTATTTTTTTTTGTATTTTTGGATTTTTTAGGCTTTCAACAAAGGTTGGAAACTAGGGTAGCCATGCTTAAGGATTTGATCAAGTGTTTGATCCTCAGATAATCACCTATGGTTTAAACCTTTGTCTCAAGTAAGGATGTTTGTTAAATGAAAGCATGACTGTACCTTAATGGATTGAGCTTTCCTTCTACATGTGCAATTCTTCTTAAAACTAGGTTCAAGTCAAGATAATGTTTAAGGTCTTACATGATGGTTAACCTATTTGTGTGTCCTTACTAGTTTTAGTAAATCATAACATCAAGCTCTTTCTCAAATCCATGGTCAACATATGTATGGGGGGTCATACCAACATTTATAAACATTTGGAGTTTCAAGAAAAATAAGGAAATTTGAGCTGAGGGTTATCCAAAAAGACTTATTAGAAGTAAGGAGCAAAGCAATAAGAAACAAACTCACAACAAAAGGTAGAAAAGCATAAAGCAAAAGGGAAGAAAACAAATATATATGTACTTATGTACAAACAAGGGACATGAAGAAAGAGTTGAAGGAAACTAACTAGCCTACCTATGCTAAATCTAATTATCTTACATATTTACTCCTTGAAGACCCTAGGAGTAGCAGAGAAATATTGCTTGAGATATTGCCTATTGGTGGGTAGTGTGAACTCTAATCCTTTTAGATCTTTGAGTTTGAAGGTGTTATCTCCAAGAATATCTACAATCTGATAGGGGCCAATCTATATAGGTGTGAACTTGACATTATTACCCTTGGGCTTAGATGCTTTGTCTGAAAGAAGAACCAAATCTCCTTATCTGAACACCTTGATCCTTGATCTCTTGTCAAACCACCTTTTAAATGTAGTTTGGTGTCTGATAAAGCTATCAAAAGCCTTTTCTCATGCATCTTCCATTTGAATAATGTCCAATAGCCTTGAGTTTGCAAATTCTTGATCTTCCTCCATATACTCTTGTATAAACTTGTAGGTTGGTAGCTTGAGTGTGATGGGGGATATAGGTTCCTAGCCATATAATAGTAAGAAGGGGGATGATTTGAGAGCCTGATTGACTCTTGTTCTATCTTCCTAAAGGGCATACTTGAGAAGTTTATGTCATGTTTTGGGTTGGTCTGCAACAAACTTCTTAATGGCTTTCATCAAGTTTTTGTTTGTTGACTCAGATTCTCCATTACCTTGAAGATAATGGTTCGATGAAAAATTGAGAATAATGATATTATCATATACCCATTCTATCATTTTTATGGATGTGAATGTTAACCCATTGTCACATACCAAAGAGACTAGAGTCCTAAATTTGGTGCATATATTTTCTTCCAAAAACATTATCACCTCTTCTATTTTACATTGTTTGGTGGCTACTGCTTCAATCCACCTACTAAAATAGTCAGTAGCTATTAGAATATACTTGTGACCTTCTGATGAGTTGGGGTTGATTACCCCTACAAATTCTAGTCCCCACTGGGCAAAGGGTTTGTCAATCATGACTGGTTGCAGAGGCATTACTGTCTTTGGCTCCTTAGTGTTGAAGATTTGATATGGAATGACACTCCCTTCTAAGATTATGAGCATCTTTGAAGATGGTGGGATAGTAGTAGCCAACCCTAAGTATATAAAACCTACCATTTCCCTAATCATCATCTATGATAGGTTTATCACGGTAGTAACATTAGAACCTATGAAGATAATGGTGTTTTGATGGGGTATATAAGATTAAGAAGTGACTAGTGGGGGATATGTAGCATTGTAATAAGGATATTATAACCTATTAAAAACATTATCAAAATTTAATAGTCATAAAATACAAAGGTAAAACATGAAAACACAACTCTTTAACACCAAAATGTAGTCATGCCTACACATAGTCAATAGACACAGTCAACTCTATTAACAATTTTGAGTAAATTTATCATTTTGAGTCATATACAAGTGGAATTAAACTATCATTTTTGGTATAAGTAATCATTGTAGCTAGAAAAAGCTATTCATCTTATCCTAATGATCATGGCCATAGTGGAAGTAGGCACTATTTTGACACAGACCTCATATAGTTTGCTAGCAATCATGAAGGAGACCAAATGAGCTATAGGAAAGTTTAAAGTTAATACAAATACATTAAAATTATCATGAGGTTTTTAGGAAATAAATGATGATGATAAATTATTTATATGCTCTATAAAGTATGTGACAATCAAGTTTTAAGACAAAGTTCCTTGAGGGTAAGTTTAAGATGAGAAAGCTGAGATAGGACTATGTGCTAATGGTGTCATCCATGTGATAAGGATAGTGTTTCAAGGAATAAGATAGCTAGAAGAAGGGTAAGAGAGATAGATTAAATTTTTTTTATGAGTATAATATCTCAGGTTAGTAGAGGAAAGTCACCAAATTCAAGACCAAGGGTTACATCAATTATGATTATAAGAAACCCTAGGCTAGTGGAATCAAGTCACACAGAGTATAAAGTAACCCTAAAGATGGAAAAAAGAGTGTTATCACTATGATAAATTTTTTAGGGGTTTTAAACTCTATAAAATCTATTCTTGAAGGAGGAGGAATCTTGTAGACCTTTGTTGTTTCCATACACACACAGGCAGTCTTAAGAGACCCTCAAGACAAAGTATAACTTGGGAAACAAAATATCATTGTAGGGGTGAGAAAAAATGAAAAAAATTATATCATGATGGTTTTTCCCCCATATAATCCTATATTTCATTTAGACCTCCAATACTCAGATTTGGCCATTTAGGCATAAAAACCATTTTTAGGCTTATAAGGCCTATATCACATTAAGGCAATTTCATACCTTTTAAAGCAAAGATGACATCATGAAAAGGTGTAATGAGATGGTACAGGTCCCAAAAAGGTGTTTTAAACAAGATAAATATAATTAAAAGGTCAATTTGGTCCTTTAGTGCAAATTTGAACTACTGCAGTCAAGACAATCATTTGAACCACCTATTTGAGAGCTCATATATTTCACCACAAGAGGAGTTTGACCAAATTATCTTAAAATTATTTGAGGACCCCTATGAAATTATAATCCATGAAATATTGAGGTTGATTAAGGAGCTGAGGTTTATGAACCATCACTAAGAGTATAAGCAATTCCATAATGCATGCAAAACCCTACAAGTCAAAATTTATACATACGTATCTTTGCACATTATTTGAATGGGAACCCAATATAATAAAGAAAGTTTAAGGGGTATAAAGAATAAATATAAATAGTAATAAGTTTTGGTTTGGAGGTCCATACTTTTTGAACCATCATTAAGAAGGTTCACCTCCAAAACCCTCGTACAAACTAGTTTTGAGAAAAGTGAAGTTTCTTGCATCCAAACACCCATGAATCACCAGATAACCACTAAAAACATGAATTACACTGAGATAAAGTCCTAGAAATGGTATTTTGATGTATGTAATTTTATGGACATGGAAGAAAAAAAGATTATTTGAGGAAAAAGTGTAAAACATAGAAGTATAAGGTATTTTAATAGATTTCAATCAATGAAGAGTGAATAATGAGAATTTTTATAACTTATCAAACCATAAAATTCTCAAAAATATGCTTATAAATTCCTTTATGAGTTCATTCAAAATATCCAGTCTGTAGAAATTTAAGATAGTTTGACCTAGTCAACTACTTTGACCAATTTGTAGATATCTCTTGTTCAAAAGGCTCATTTCATGATGTGAATCATTGATTAATGTATCAAGCTCACTATATTTTTAGGTTCTAAAGGTTTTATGCAGGTTTTCAAATTCATTAAATACTAAAAGTTAGGCTACTAGGTCTAATTAGCCTAGTAGACCTACTTGGTCAATCAAATGAAGTTCAAAATGGTGTTAAAAGTTGTTGATTAGAGACAATGTGGAATTATCATGCTCCATAACTAATCTTTGAGTATCAATCATTGGCATAACTGATATTCAAATGGAGTTTCCATGCACAACTAGACCTAGGTGGCAATCAATGTAAAGGAGGGCTAAAGAATGAGTTGATTGATCTTAAGTTCTAGTCATAAGTTAACTAATCCTTGACTAACAATCAATACATGATCTAAGTATTAATTAAATAAGTATTTACTCTTGACTTAAGTCATATTAAAAAAATAATAATGAATATATATATGCCTATGATGGCCCACCACCTTATTTCCAATGTCAAATAACTCATAAAGGAGCATGCGAGATCATTAAACATGGAGTGATGTCTTAAGGATTGTTTGTAACAAAGTTTTAATTGAAGTTTACTTGAGTTAGTGATTTTATGACTCTTTCTTCTCTCCTCTATGCCATTCTCTTGGATTATTATCTTCTCATGTTCTATACATAGAGGCCTTTAGGCTCGATTTTAGGGTCCCTCTCTGAGGCGTGATGAAACTCTACTAAGATTGAGCTTAATAACCTCTTGAATCAATAAAATGGACTATTGTATCATCTTTATGATTGAATTATAGTATGCATATGCTTTTTTAGATGTGTATAAGTGGTATGAATATTCCCTTAGCATGTCCTTGCCACACCTTTCTGTTGATAAGTTGTCTTTTGTAGGTTATATGAAGTGTCAAATGTTGGTGATCAAATTTACAGTATAACAAGGTTGAATAGTGTCTCAAATTAGACCTCTCTCTCTTTACCTCTAAGTTATAGTCATACATTAATACCTCCATGTGAAACATTGTTGCAAAATAAGTCTTAGAGATAGTTTCTTAGCCCATTTTTTATTCATTAGTGTCATAGAAGTAAAAATTTGAGTTGTTGAACTAGTTGTTAAACTAGAAATATATTTGTATCACCATCAATAGCATAGGTTTTAATTTTAAGTAATATTTCTAACAATTTTCACCCCAAAATTAATTAGGCTTTAGTAATTGATCCAAAATTTATATATTCAAAGGAATTAGCCTCATAATCTAGAGGTTTGGTCTAATTACAAGTATCCCACAACCTATAGGCCAATCTAATGTTAATCTAAGTCTAAAGGAGATATGAGTAGTTTAATCCATTAGGGTGAAACTTAAGTTGATAAAATTTATCTAACTTGAACTCTTATTAGAACCTTTTAAGTATTTTTAATCACTTATAATATATGCATTGTGTTTTACTTTTTTATTTGGATATGAAAGAGTGATGGGAGCCACTTTGCTATATGTAGATGCTTATACATGGTTTAAAGACTATGTAAATGTAATGTGATTTTACAATAATGTGACCTTTTCACTTAATAATTGATTTTGATTCTATAATTCTAATAATATCTTGCTCATAGTGATAATTTGATCCCTTAAAGTCTCATAAGTGCAAACACTAGTTGCTTTTGATTGAACATGTAGGAACACATCCTATAGGAGAGAGGCATAGATAGGATATGTATGGGCATACATAAAAATAGTATAGGTTGCTTCATCTTATGGAGGAGTGATAACATGGACCTGGTTAGAGGGAAATTAGATATCACCCTCATGAATATGAAGAGGAAAAAGATATTCTTTCCTGTGCATAAGATATGACATTAAAACTTGAAACATAGTTACTAGATTTTGTAATAGATCCTCTCTCTATGTAAGGATTTATTTATTAATTAAATTTCACATAAGAAAACAATAACATGCTAGAGGTAGAATGAAAAATGTCATAAATTTTAATTGATATAAATCATCATGTATACATGTGTTTATGCCTTTTTTGAGTTCATCATGAATTAAAAGAAATCAACATGCAAATGAAAGTATTATAATTTGCATCCAAAAGTGATAAAGTTATTATATTATTATGATCTTGATTTTATAAAATAAAAATTAGAAGATGTATGGATCTAAAATCTAAGTGTGGGTTTTAGAAGGTTAGAAACATAAACCCTAGGGTTATCTAGGATTAGGGTTTGAGTAGTATTCTAACTATGCTAGGCTCACCAAATGTTTTAACATTTTAGGACTTAGTGAATGTAAATCCATTGTTAAAGCACTAAGTATAGTAAATTAGGGTAGAAATATGAAATAAATATAACCACTAATTTTTTTATAGAATTGAGTAACTTTAACCTTTCTAAAAATAGTAATAAATAATGAAAATAAAAAATTATCTAGAAAATGATTGAGACTAATAATGTAGAGGTTAAAAAATGAGATAGATTCTAGTCTAAGTGTCATAAATAAGATCTAGGTGTCAAAACCCCTCCTAGATAGTATTTCTCTAATGGGATAGTATCACCATGTGGCACTTGTGTCCCTATTTTGGTGGTAGTGTCTTCTATGCAGGATTGTCCAGAGCTTCTAGGTGTACCTATGTCTAGATCTATAAGGTCTATTCCTACATGTACAAGTTATGAAACCTTGTATATAACATTATTTGATTGAATTTTTGAGAAAACCCTAATCTTCCATATTGATAGGGCATCTAATTAATATAAGCTAAAAAGTGTGTTTATTGGTGGGGTAAGCTAGACAAACTCAACACCCTATTATGAAGATAGTTTCCTACATACCAATACTATAAAAAGGGATGAAGCCTAATGTAGTTCTCCCCACCCAAGTGCTGGTGTAAGTGCAAGTGAAGATAGTATGATGGTTGAATTGGGTGCTTTAAATGTGCTTGAGAATGGAAATCTAAGTAATCTAAGTATAAGAATGTTATAGATGGTAGTTTGTATAAGTAGTGTAGAATAGGGATTGATAACCTTAATTATGTGTAATTGATTCTAAGTTTGCATGTGTAATTTGCATCTAATTTCCATCCAGTAGTCAGAGGGATAAAAATAACTAAGTTTGCATGTGTAATTTGCATCTTATTTCCATCTAGTGGTTAGAGGGCTAAAAGTCATGTATTTATATTGTTCTGGTGCTTGTGCAAGTGCTAAAAGTGGTCTAGGATGACCTTAGGAGGTCTAAGATTTGAATAGATATCCATATGTGAAAAGGAGGGAAAATATAATAACACCATTATTAGGAAACTAGTGACATTTGGTGCTACTATCCCTATTATGGTGCTAGTGTACAAGTGGAAAAACCCTATGCACAAAGGGCCATGGTATAAGAATGAGGTCTATGACTATTTTAGGGATGACTAAGGACACTTATGGCCCACACTAAGGCTGGATAAGTGTGAAACTAGGCTCTAAGATAGGTCTAGGGCTAATCTAGGAATAGGTGGTATAAAGTAACACTCTTAGCACTTAATTGTCACTTTTAGGTGATTACAATATGCATTTAAGATTTAATCAATGATTGATATTCATATTGGTTTTGAAATGGAGGATGTGGAGAGCATTATTAGAGTTGAAACATTTATATAGATACTTGTATTCATTTTTGAAGCTTTTAAGTTTGATTTCATATATTTTATTTCAGCTATGAGATCAAAAATAAGTTATAATTCATTGACATGTTATGCAAATAATTATTAAAAGACTTTTCATGTAGTTTAAATGGAAAATATTGGAATATTTTTGAGTTTGAATTATTAACATGGTTTAACATGAAGGCTTAGTTTTATATCAAATAGGTAAATGGAGATAAGAAAATATTTGCTTGGAAATGAACCTTGAACACATTTGGTTTCTTGGATGGTTTGAATGTTTCCTTGCCTTAGAATATATTTTTATAATGATAGTTGTTGGTTTTAATGAATATTCAATTACAAAATTGATATTAGATTTCATTTTTAATAGTCTCTATCACTAATTTTTTGGATTTTATGAAAATTAAGTGTTTGGTTTTGTTTTATTCATATTCAATTTAGTGTATTTAAAACTCAAAAATGTGTAGTTTGTAATGGAATCAATTTAGTATAGAAATGGATTTGAAAATAAAGGTTTCACAAGTGGTTTGATTAGATGTGTGTGTTTCACATCTTTTCTCATGAAACACATATCTTCCTCAAAAATAATTTGTCATGGTTACAACATGTTCTTGATATATCAATTTGCTTGATAGGTGTGTGAAATATTGTAAATAATTTTAGTTTTATATTCATGACAAACTTTGTAAAGCTTTAAATATGGGTTTTGGTATTCATAAGTATGGTGAATTTGATTTTCAGTGAGATGTTTTTTGAAAGTAAATTTGAGATATTTCAATTATGTTTATTTTTTTGAAGTATCACAAAATTGTAAACTCAGAACTAACTTCATTGATTTTAATGAGTTGTTATTTCAAGTAAAATGGTAACATAGTTCAAATATTTACAAAAAAAATTATGATAAGTTGCCTTATTGTATTTTTATTTATTAAAGGATAATATGTTGGGTTGGAGCTAGGGATTCACATTTTAGGAAGAAATTTTTTTTGGGTTAGAAGTATGTAGTGTTAGGATGTGGAGCTAAAAGCTTCACTATTATGCAAACATGGAGGAGGAGGTGTTGAGTGTCACAGTAACAGGCATCGTCAGGCCAATTGATGTCATTCAGAGGTGGATAAGAAGCTATCGACATCAGTCAGGGATCAGCCGATGTCGATCATCTCTAGATAGACAGTGACTGACGTTGATCGCCTGTGCAGTTCTAGAACTATTAGTTTCACGAATAGTTTGTTTAACAAATCGGTTGTTTGCATGTAAAGACTAATTTTAGTCTTGGAGCTGCATTTCTAATTATTTTAATTAGGAAGTCTAATTATTGTTTACATGGGATCTATGTAAGAGACTCATGGGCTGTATTATAAAGTGTGCTAGATAGAGAGAGCAAGGTTAGCTCCTTCAAAAGGAAGAGAGCAAGGTTAGCTCCTCATAGTGCCACAGTGCCAAGTGTGTATGATCAGGTAGATTTGTGGGAGAGCAAGATCTAGTAGAAGATCCACAGGGGTGCTAGTGTGTAAGATCTAGGTTGGCAGGTGTGCAAGGCCAGGTTGATTTGTGGTATAGGAAGATCAGGTTAGATCTATATGGTAAGTAAGGTTGGTTGATTTGCAGGTGTGTGTGTGTGTGTGCGAGATCTAGGTTTATAGGTGTGCAAAACTAGGTTGATCTGCAAGTGGTAGCAAGATCAAGGAGATCAAAAACACAATAGGTAGTAAGATCAGGTGAGATCTACTTGGAGTACGTGGTGTACTCAGACTTGAAGTATGTGGAGTACTTGTTGGACTAGCAGTATTATTACTGACTGGTGGACTGGCAGTATTGTTACTAATTGGTGGAGGTGAACAACAAATCTGTGTTTGAGTTGTTTGTTATGACCGTAATTGAGAGAGAGAACTCTTGAGGGAGATTATTATATGCCCTAGAGGAGTGGGAGCCCTAAAGGTGTGGGAAGAAGAGTGTGGCATCTTATTTATTGTATATTTTCTTCTGGAAGAGTATTAATACAATTGGGTATTGTCTCTCATATTTTGTGTTGTTTCTAATTTCTAGTTACTCATTACTTCTGGTTAAATTTTGTGTTTAGTTTCTTATACAAAGGTAATCAATTGTGCTCCTAATCCTGATAGTGGAATTAGAGCTGTTTGTTGTTCTAGATTCCTGACAAGTTGTATCAAAGCTAGGGTTGCAGGTTCACAGAGCCTGGTTCGGAGCAGGTTTGTGTTTGATTATAGGTCACTCTTAGGGGTTTCTGATTGAGTGGGAGTATAGCAATGGCAGAAGAAAGTAAGCTAAGAATGGAGGAATTCAAAAGCAAGAATGATTAATTATGGAATTATGGAAAGAAAGAGTAGGTAAAGAAAGATTGCTGGTTGGTTGAAGATCAGCATGAAGGAAATAAAGAAGCAGATGTTGCAGGGATTATTGCACATGATGCTCTTGTATGTTCCTTGGATAAAGTAGAATCTTGGTTTATAGATTTTGTTGCCTCTTTTCATGCAGCCTAAAATAGAGTATTTTTCCATGTTAAGGTCCATGGAGACTTTGGAAAGATTTATTTAGGGGTTGGTGAGCCTTGTCAAAGTATTGGCAAAGGGGAAGTGTGGCTGAAATTGCAGATGGCCAACACATGGGTGTTGAAGGATGTCATGCAGGTCCCAGTCTTGAAGATGAGGCTAATTTATTCAAGAAAGTTGGGTGATGAGGGATGCACAGTAACTCTCATAGTGGATGCACTTGAATTAGCATGTGGTAAGAAAGTAGGTATTCTCCTTCTATTGTGAAGACGTGGCTTTATAGGCTTGGTCACATGAGTAAGAAGGAGATGCATGTTCTTAAGAGGAAGTCAGATGTCTTTAACAAACTTAAGAACTAGAAAAACTTGGTGTTTATGGAGGAGATGATGGACAAAGATTAGCTGAGGGGACTGAATAACTCTAAGTAGGGCAATTTGGATAGGGTTTTGATCCAAAGTGAGCTCGTAGGTAAAAAGTCCTCACTCATAGGAAAACACAGTTATCGACATTGGTCAGGTGGAACCAATGTCGAATAGGTAGGCACTGACATCAGTCATGTGCAGACTAAAGAAGTCGGTGGTGTCGGGCAGGTGGACACTGAATTCAGTCAAGGAATCGACATTGATGATCAGGAGGATTTGACATCAGTCAGGTGCAAACCAGGGTCAACTAGAGAATGGATTTTAGGTGGATAGCAAGCTATCAAGGAGTCTCAAATGCCCATGTGGAGGACTGAAAGTGTAAGTAAGCCTCAAATTCATTATTCTCCTTCTTTATACTACTTGCTCACTACAGAGCAGGTAGAATCCAGGAAATAGTGGGAGCATGGCATGAATTCCTTTGATGAGAACCAAATGGGAGATTTGGTAGAGTTGCCAGCTAGGATAAAAGCACTGAAAGATGAATGGATTCCTTAGTTAAAGAAGAGAGAGAATGGACATGTGAGATAGAAGGGTAGGTCATATGGTCTTGTGCAAGCTCCAGGATAGTGGTACAGGTTTGATAGGTGTATGACAAAGCATGGCTTTAGTCAATATCATTGTAACCATTGTGTTTACTTTACCAGGTTGGATAGTGGTCATGACATTATTTTGTTACTGTATGTAGTGGGTTGACACATGCAGGGTTTTGCTGAGCTAAAGGTAAAGTTAGTTCAGTGGTATGCCAGGAAGGATTTAGGAGGAGCGAAATTCTTTGGCATGAGTTTTTCTAGAGACATGGAAGGTCACAGGTTAATTTTTTCTCTAGATGATTGTGTGAATAAGGTAGTGGCAAGGTTCAAGATGCAGGATGTAGAACTGGTTAGCACACATATGGATGGATAGTTCACAAAATAGTATCCCAATTCACATGATGAGGTTAAGTACATGTGTACTAGACCTATTTTTGTCCCAGTAGTGGGTGTTGTCAGCAAGTTTGTACCCAATCTAGGAAAGAAGCACTGGAGAGTAGTTCAGTGGATTCTCAGGTATCTGAGAGGGATCAACAGTAGGGATTATTGCTATGGAGGGTCAGGTACTTCTCTACATGGGTATATAGATTTGGATGTGGCAGGTTACTTGGATGACATGCGGAGCACCACAGGATGTGTGATGGTTGGTCTTCAAGATTGAGCTTGAAGAGGGATACAAGCCAGGAAACAAAATAGATGATGTATAGGTATAGGTACAGGTGCAACTGTTTATCTCCAAGTGGGAGATTGTTAGGTTGTGGAGATAAAAGCTTTGCTATTATGTAAACATGGAGGAGGAGGTGCTGAGTGTCACAGTAACTAGCATCGGTCAGGCCAACTGACATCGATCAGAGGTGGACAGGAAGCTATCGACATCAATCAGGGATCAAATGACATTGGTCATCTCTAGATAGATAGTGACTGACATTGGTCGCCTGTGCAGTTCTAGAACTGTTAGTTTCACGAACAATTTGTTTAATGAACCGGTTGTTTGCATGTAAAGACTAATTTTAGTCTTGGAGCTGCCTTTCTAATTATTATAATTAGGAAGTCTAATTATTGTTTGCATGGGATCTATTTAAGAGACTCATGGGCTATATTGTAAAGTGTGCTAGATAGAGAGAGCAAGGTTAGCTCCTCATAGTGCCACAGTGCCAAGTGTGTATGATCAGGTAGATTTACAGGGGAGCAACATCTAGTAGAAGATCCACAGGGGTGCTGGTGTGTAAGATCTAGGTTGGTAGGTGTGCAAGGCCAGGTTGATCTGTGGTATAACAAGATTAGGTTAGATCTACATGGTAAGTAAGATCGATTGATCTGTAGGTGTGTGTGTGTGCAAGATCTAGGTTTGCAAGTGTGCAAAACTAGGTTGATCTACAGGTGGCAGCAAGATCAGGGAGATCAATAACACAACAGGTAGCAAGATCAAGTGAGATATACTTGGAGTATGTGGTGTACTTAGACTTGAAGTATGTGGAGTACTTGTTGGACTGGCAGTATTGTTACTGACTGGTGGACTGGCAGTATTGTTACTGACTGGTGGAGGTGAACAACAACTCTATGTTTGAGTTGTTTGTTATGACCATAATTGAGAGAGAAAACTCTTGAGGGAGATTATTGTACACCCTAGAGGAGTGGGAGCCCTAGAGGTGTGGGAAGAAGAGTGTGGCATCTTCTTTATTGTATATTTCCTTCTGGAAGAGTATTAATACAATTGGGTATTGTCTCTCATATTTTGTACTATTTCTAATTTATAGTTACTTATTACTTCTAGTTAAATTCCATGTTTAGTTGCTTATACAAAGGTAATCAATTGTGCTCCTAATCCTGACAGTGGAATTAGAGCTATTTGTTGTTCTAGATTCCTGACATGTAGCAATAGGATAGTGAACCAACTGCTCTGGTTAACTACTAAGGTAAATATTTTAGGGTTATAAGGGCCTCTTGTATATTTACACAAAAATTTAATCATGGAACCCAAGTCTCCTTGCATTTTAATTCCAATGGTCCTAATTTTTGGGATGTGCTAAACATGATGCTTGATAATAATGTTTCTCCTTATGGTAATAAATCTTAGAGGGGATCCCAAGAGGAAATTAACAATCTTATCTAATCATGCAAGGGTATCCAAGTGTTTATTCCCATAAAATTTATACTACTAATAATGATTCTCCTACACATGTTTACTTTATGCCTCAAAATGTTGAAAAACCCCATATTGAAGCCACTCAAGCTCTTGTTTCTAATTACCCAAAAATATTCACCTATTCTAGTCATAAACATACCTATATTCCTTCATCCTTACTTATGGTAATGAATCTACTCAAAATGATCAAACTAGAGATAGATGATGAGTTTAGGGGAATTATTAGAATTGATTTTCTAGTAACACTACTTGAGTACACTGAGTACCAAACTGAGTAATGGGCACCTATTAATTATTTGGTTTCTATTGATGGATAGTTATTTTAGTGGCACATTGATAATCTGACATTTTTAGATATGTTTGCTCACTTTTAGTTGATTGGGACTATCTTTATAATATACATTATTTTGATTTTAGTAGGAAGTTTAAATTGACAGTGGATTGATGATTATAAGAACTTTCATTATGATTTTGATTTACAATTTACTTATGTATATAGTAATTTTTAAATGATATAAATGATTAATTGGTTCTATTTAGTCAATTTACAATTATTGTTTAGTTTAGACTACAATTTTAAATTTAAAAATTTTAAGTATGGATATTAATTTGTTTTATCATTCTTTAAGAATAAGAATTGATAAATTATAACATAGAATTTATGGATTAAATTACTTTGACTTACTCAGTTATAATTAATTAATTTTAGTTATAACTTATATTATATACTAATTCAAGTTGTATAAGTAAATTTGGGCCCCCACCTTATTAATAACATTGTTTTGGTCTATTTTGAATCATATTAAAATCTCAAGTCATAATACGTTCACTTTGTGAACTTATTATTAAAATTCCAATATAAAGTAGTTAACTTTTAATAAACTGACCTAACATTAACTTAAGTTAACTAAAAAATTATCTATAACTTAAAGTACGACTAACTTATCAAGTAAAGACTTTAAAAGGACTGGAAAGACATCATTCAAATTGAGAAATTCATATAGATACAATAACACGTACGTTTAGGTTTCATATTATACTTTCTCTTCTATCATAAATATTTGAGATCGAGTATTACTTGCAGGAAGACCAAACAACACATTCTTTGATGGTAAAGTGTCTTGCATGGTAATATCAAGTATATGTAGGTTGATTATTTTATTTATAAATTGATTACCTTAAGATGGCCAAGATTCTTAATCATTTTATGACTACAGAATAATGCAGTCATACAAAAATTATAATTTTACTTTTCTAAAATAATAAAGAATACTTGATACATTGTATGACATATTGTTGAGTTCTCATTGTTTGCAATTTTCTCTTCTCAAGATTTTTGTAAATTAGTTATGAAATTCATTATTTCTCAATTATAATTTCTATTTTTAGTTAAATTTTGAGTTCACTATTTATTTTACATTCATACTTTTTTTTTGTCTTTTCCTTTTATTTATAGATAGTTTTATAATTTATTTAGTTTAGTTGTAACATGGTGTTTTCTAATTATCTCACTTATTTTCTAATTGGTTTATAAACACACTTTTTAGTTGAGTTTGTAGTTTTAGCTAATTTTTTAATCTACTAATTTCTAACCATTTCTAACATCTTGTTGAGTTTTTCTTTCTATTATTTTCCTTAGCTTAGTTTTATTTTTTTCCTTATCCCTTTCTTTCTTTAATTTTTTCCTTTTCATTTTTTTTCTTATTTGGTTAACTTCTTTGATGAATTATAAAATAATAATTATTATCTTAATAAATAAAGTGATCATAAAGAAATATTCTGATAAATAGAAACATGATTTATTTACTCAGAACATTCGATCCTCCAAGATATTTCATTCTCCCATAAGTTTACTCTATCAAATAGGATAGATAACATAAATTAAAATCTTAAATGCATGACATAGTTGATTGAATTGGAAACTTTGAAGAATATTCTTGGTAATTATGATAGTTTCATTTGAATAATAACTTTGGTTCAATATATACTGGATCACTACCATAATTATATTTGGATTAAAAACTATTTGGCTGTGAAACTCTAATTTGATTTATAATATTTGTTAATATCTTGTTTTCTTGAAATAAATATTTGATCCCTAGACTTGGTTAGGTCTTGAACATTATTAAAACTTGACCTATAAAAACACTTTTACATGCTTTAAAACTAATTTTTAGTTGTAGTTCCATATGATTAGACTAATACAATTTTAATTTAACCTTCATGATAGGTGAATGAGTAGATTAGTTGACATTACAATTTTAACTATCAACACACCCTATTGGCTTCCATGTTATGCACACCCAATTCAAATTCTACAAGGTAAAGACCTAAAAAGAGGGGAAAGGGGGATGTAAGTGCACTTGACTTAAATGAGGACTAAAACATAGGATAAGGGGTGGATAATATGGTATGTTTAAAATAAGTTGGTGTAAATAAGATGCACAATGAAAGGGTTTTTAAAAAATAAGTCAGTGTAAGCTAGAAGATGAAAGATAGAAGGGGGATTTAACCCATTAAATGTTAGTAAGAGATCAAATATTTCCAAATTTAAACCCAAATATGTAATATAATATAAATATGCTAAATTAATTTATTAAATAATAAAAAATTACATAGAACCATTTTTATGCTAGAGAGACCAAGTCACAAAGTAGCTAGAAAATAAAGGTGTTGGTCCAAGAAATCAAAGTGTTACTTCAAATAAGATTTAGGAGCTATCCTTTCCTAAAATATTATAAATAATATTTTTTATTTAGGGTAAAAACTTTTTAACAGAGATAATAACAAGGAAATGTTTTGATCAGAGTTATGGGTTGGGAAAAATATTTTTTCAGAATCTAGAGCTACAAACTAGACCAAGGACATAACGAGGGGCCTAGTCCCCTAAGACCACAAAGCATAAAATAATATCCAACTCAATGTCCATGGAAAAGGAAAATTCATTAAATAAAATGGTCCACACCCTCAATAAAAATACATAGATGACCGTTTAAACAATATGAAAACCCTTATAAAGTGATACAAACACCTTAAATTGAATGAAGGCAGTAGAATGTTAGCAAGCTCATAGAAAATAGTCAGCTATTGGTCAACCAAAAAAATCCATGAGGAAAGATAAACAATCCATTACAAAGAAATGGGTCTACCCAAAGTAGAAATATGTTTTCTCCCTCTATGGGAGATAATATTTGCCAAAGCCCACTATAAACCATCATTAATGGCATCCATTAAATCAATCCCCAGATGATGAATTATAAAAGATATTAATCAATGATATTTCTTATTCTGGTATTAATTTATTACATTAAACTCAAAATGAAAAAAATATGACATTTTAAGGATTGAAATACCCTAATTACCATCATTTCACCACCCCATCTTAATGTTTAAACTATCATATCAAGGTGATTGAATATCATGAAAAAGCAAGGTATTGATTTTAGACACAATGTGAGCTAGTGCACCCATATTCATATAATGATGAAGGATCTCATTGATATTATTAACATATCCAATTTCATGGAAATAAATATTCATAAACAAGTGTAGAGAAGATTAAAATCAAGGGACAATGAATGAAGGTAAAAAATATATACACATATTTTTTAGTCATTAAAAGTTTCTATTATAGGACTCATTAGAGCATATCTATATCCTTGACTGAACATCTTAAGGGGTGCACCAAGATTTGGGTTGGGTTATATAATGGTAATTTATGATATATTTTCATATGATTTATTGTTATAATTATTTACACTCATTATCATGCTATTTGGTTAATCTATACTCCTTTAGTTCCTTTTTCCTTGTGCCTCTTCTGCCTAGTTCCATGCCTTTTCTTGACTAAATTTCCTATGCCAAGTTAGTTTTTTTAAGTCCCTATGTTTTATATTATATTATCCATGGTCAACATAGTCCTTTTCCTACATGTTTTCCCTTTTAAAATATATCAACCCCAATCGATATAATTTTGTGTTTATGTATTGTATTGACCCCGATCTAAATAATATTGTTTCATCTTTAAATATTTATATTGTATCGATCAAGATCAAGACCATTGGTATATTTGATAGGTCAATTTTATGAATTGCATTATTATATATAGGGTTCTAAGTGGTCATTTTTATATGAGTATAACAATGTTCTTCTCCACTTTTGCATGACAACCTACCTTTATTAGAAGAAGATGAATTGCATTATAGGAGCTTATACTTGTAGATGTCTATATTTGGATAAAGCATTTAGAGTTAATGAGAAGGAAGTTTAATTAGAGAGATACACATAGAATTTTGAGCCTCCAACTAAGCATAAAATTATCTTCTACCTTACCTTTTTATTGTCCACCTACAACATCTATCACAAGTGTTACTTGAGCAAAGGGAAGATTTATGCACTAACAATTCAACCCAAATTAAGTATCAATATCTCTAAATTATTTATTTTATTTGGTTTAATTGCATACACTATAGAAGTATGTTTTTTTATTATTTCCATCCTTAGTTTAGCTTATGTTATCTTTACATATCAATATATCCTTAGTTGAATATCACTTGGTTACAATCCATAGTTTATATACCTCTTTTTTACTACCTAATTTCGTTTATATATCTATATTTTACCTCTTTTACATCTTGGATTTATGTTTCCTTTGTTTTTAATTTCCTTACATATGATTCATAATTATATCCTTGATCCCCTACTCCTTTTTAAAAATGGTTCTTGCTAATAACCTATGCCCTGATTTGTAGCATAACCACTTATATGTATGTTGGATTTATTATGATCTTATCATTTTCGCATATGAAATAGTACATTAATATTTTTGACCATGTTCAGCCTTCATGGATTTTTTTGAATCTAACATGAATCTTACGCCACCATTGTGTTGTGTCGTTATCACATTTTTTCTTCCTAGCTTCTTAACTCTCCCAAATTTTCAAACATACCTTATTTTAAAAATTTATTTTCCTTATAACATCATTAAAGGGTACCATTTTATTACTTAAAAAGAATTATTTCATGAACAAATTGAATCTCACCAAGACTGTGGTAGTTTACAAGGATATAAATCTCAAAATCCTAATGTTTTATCTAAAACAGGCACTAGAAAAAACTTTCAAACTCCTTTTTCATACCATTTTTCCACTTCTCAAGAAAATCCTTCTAATAATTGAAATATATCTATGAAAATATATAAGCATGTAAATACTAAACCTACTGCTAACATCAAATCTAGGGACAAAAATTAACCCTTTGATGAAATGTGATTCTGAGAGTGAAGTTGAAGATTGTCCCGAGTAAACTCATTGGATTAATTTTTTCCTCTGAGAACACCCTGAACATGTAGAAAAAACCTTTGAATATGTTTATACCCTCATTATGGCTCATTTATTTAAAAAATCAATTAAACATAGATTTATTTAGGACTTGGGGCAATTCATTATGTGACACCCTTCAATCCTTCTTATTTCATTATGCCTATAATTACAACAAGTATGCCCAACCCTACATTTAATGCCCTAACTCAAAGTGTTAATATTAACACTAATTTTAAACATGCATCTAGTATTACCCAAGCTTCTCATTCTAAACAACATGCAACTCAAGCATCTTCAACCAATCAAAATTAGCCTAATACTACTCAAGTAATTACATAAATTTTGAATCAAGCAACTCGTATGCAATCTAATAGTTCAAACCAATTCATTTAAATTTAAAGTCAACTAATGAAAATGAACAATAAAGCTCAAAAAATATAGTTTGGAATGACAAATTCCCCCACCTACCTTAAGCATCATCTTGGGAATCTTATCCCTCAACCTCTAATTCATAGAAAATTAATCAAGTACCTCCAAAATGAACTCTTAATTTTTCATATTACAACCATGGACATTGGTGGAATCACTCCCACCATCTCTTCTGATGGGTGTACCAATCTTGCCTTGTACTTTAAAGTATTTTGGAATATCTACAAGGAGTGGATCAAAATTAACACATTTTCAACTACCAATTTAATTGAAAAAACCCTAATGGGTGATTCTTTATAATGGTTAAATCAAATAAAAGCCTAGATACATTTATAATCTATATGGATTAATGAATACATTGGTCCAAAAATTCCAATATCATAACTTGCCTAAAAACAACTTAGGACATTTTGTCAATTACAAATAATTGGATAATGATCCAACACATGAATTCATTAAACATTTGAAATCCTTAACTAATAAAGATGAAAATAACATGTCTAAATATAACCTTTTATAACTTTTTTTATATGTCTTAACACCAAAATCTTAATGTGTATATAGGTCATTCTCTCCCAAGTCATTATAAGAAGCCTTAAATCAATATAAAATATAAGACCACCTCACAAGATAATTTGAGGTTACTCCACCTATCAAAAACACTATAATGCTTAAAAGACTTAAAAAGACCATGCTACATATGATGGTGTTATTTAAATTATGATCATTTTCATGACTATAAGAGTGCTTCAAAAAATTCATCCTTTTCCCAACCTATTTTAGGAAATCCTTTCCAACCATCCCCTCTTTCCAATAATATCATTAATAAAATTAATATTCATCAACTTCTTAGCATTGATAAGCTTGAGAGAAGAATTTTTAGGCCTCAACGTAAATAATTTGATTATTCATGACCAAAATCTCAATGGTATGACAATTTATTTTCTATTTTTATGCTAATTGGGGTAATTCTCAATAAAATTATCATTCTTTTTGCACTTTAACATATGATTTTATCCTTGGAAGTTGTAGCTTTGATTATGATGTTATGATAAGAGGATGTTATCAAGCATTTTAGAAACTTTCCAAAGTTCATGAGGGTAATGTCAAGCAAGATGCATTTAATAAATCAAATACTCACCTTGCGATCTATCAAAATCATATATTGAATTATTACCAAAGGAATATATATCAACCTCAAGACAATAACAACTCTTTGTGACTATAAAATCAACCTCATTCAACTCTAGTAACTAATATCATTGAAAGTTATATTAGCCCCAATTCTTCCGATCATTTAAAAACTTAGTTAACATGAATTGAATGAAGTTATTATTATTATCCATACCAATTATTCTTAAAACTCTCAAACTCAACATATGATACCATTTTATCGATTTTATGATTAATACATTCTAAATAAGATAAAACTATTAAATATATAGATTATATAAAATAGGGTATTAAACATACAAATATAAATGGAAAATATATACTAATATTACACTTATTGTATTGATAAATTAAAAATAAAATACAAAAGAGATGTACTTAGCTAAATTTAATTTTTTATTGCTCATTAAATTTGTCAAGCCTCTAAAAATGATATGTATTAGCTTTGTAATTGCTCAGATCAAGAAATAGGACCTCAAAACCTATGTGAACATTGTCAATGAAGCTCAGACCCTTGTAGTGACTAGTACTATCTTTTATATATTGGAATTGTCCATGTTGAATATGTGGATATGTTCTACCTCAAATTGTTATGCCTACACTTATGGATGATTTTTGCATGTGTATTTGTTCTAGTCCTGTGCATTAATTATTGTTTGGCTTCTCCTAAATTTAAAACCCTAATTAATTTTAAAAATAAGATGATTTGAAAAAATGGGTTGGATATCCCCAACCACTCCCTGATAAGTGATTGAGTATTTCTTTCATTCCAATACTCCACAGAGGGCTCAAACCACACATATTTCTCCCACCTAGGTGTGTGTGTGGACCATCTTGATGATGCTAAAATGTGATACAATACTTGATTTTTAAACTTGATAACATACAACCTTAAGCTATGTTTAATATTCAAACTTGTCTCTAAGGTTACTCCTCTAAACGGTTTTCTAATGCGTATTCCTTTATGACAATGTATCATGAGAGTGTCAATGGATTTCAAAAGCTTTTTTGGAGTTTCCAATATGAGTGCTAGATAATAACTCGGTGAGTATGAACTTAAGCTTGATATGTATTTATATATGAATCTTTGATATTTCCTACTATGCCTAACCTATGAAACATGTCTATGCTAATCTAATAGAGACATCCCATTTTTAAAAGTATATTTTGAGTGTTATTGGACACTACTGGTAGAGGAAAACACCTACGATAAACCAAAATTAATTGACTATTTTTAGTACTATACTAGGAATAAATATTAGTGATCTATAATATGGCAACTATCTACTTAGGATTTTGAATCACTTTTGCATAGATTAGGGTGATCATGAATATGTGTACTGGTAAATTGGGTTGGCCAAGATAACAAGTGGGTAGATGGATAAGGGAAAGTGTGCACAAGAGTCAAATGTGTATGACAAGCCCAAGTATGTCAATATGTGTCAAAATTAATGTTTCCAAGTGTTGAATACTGGATTTATGTGTCTACAAATGCCTCCTTTTTAGTCTAGTATCAAACATGCTAGATTAAAAGGATAAAATAAGAAATTTGGTACTTGACATCAACTAAATTTGGTGTTGATATGTATGCCCTAAATTTATTAATTTCTCCTTGAAAAACCTACAAAGAAACATGTATAAATCAATTTTTACTCATGATTAAAAATATTAAATAATATAGATCATTTAATTACTTGAAATAAAAAGGTCAAGGAATGAATACTCCTGAGGGTATACAAACCAAGTTACCATCTATTGAAATTATTTGAAGAATGGCATTGGGTGACTATTCTTGAAGGAGATGCAACCACTAAAACCTTAAGATGAGAAGTATACATGACTAAAAACCCATTTGAGATGGAAAAGTTTTAGAATTTGAGCATTGTATAAGCCTCAACTGTACTACTCTAAATATCATCATAACTCTTTTATGGAAACCAAAAATAGGCTTGTATGTAAATAGGTTTTTATGTCAATATGGAGCATTGAAAAAGTTTTATATGTCAATTTAGGACGTCAAAAAAGGATTATATGTAATTTTAAACTTTTAATCAAATATTACAAATGAAATTTAGATATAAAGTGCTTATTTAGTACAATCATTCCCCATCAAGACTCAATATAGAGAATAGAAATGTGTTGCATGAATAACATTCATGGCCCAAATCTGATCCATTTTTACCTATAATAGATATAGAAATACCATAATCTATTTTCTAATCTTATTAATCTATTAAATTTAATAAAATTATTAAATAAGTGGTATTGAACTATCATGATACCTATTGCATAGTAAACTCCTAATGAAAATATCATTTTATCATTTCTAGATGGATAGTTTATAGAGATAGTGCTGAAATTATGACATATAGGTGATTCATTGGCATCTGTGACCACTAGAAAAGGAACTAATTATGGGAAGAATGTAGGGGTTATGAATGGTGGGTGCCCAAAAGTGACCCTAGGGCACTCACACATGAAACCATTACTATCTATTAAGATATCTAGGCCCATCAATAATATTATTGGTGCTCTAACTTCCATCTCTACCCCAGTTTGGGATGCTCTATGTGTGATAGGTCTGACCTGTGTTGTAAATGTTGATACAAGGGGAAAATATTTTATCAATGTGATATTTTAGGTGGAAAAGATAAATAAAATAAAAGTCAAGCATTTGGATGTTGTAAAGGCCACTTCGTTAGTGTCCTTTGAGGATTAGGTTTTTGAGGAGGTGCTTATAAATGATGAATGATTCATGGCTAGGGGATTAGTGTGTAGATTTGATATATTTTGGCCCAACCTCCCTACTCTTCATCAGTGGGTATTTGATTTGTGGTGTTCATTAATTGAGGACAACTTGGAACTCTACCCATATTCTAGAGGTTTCTTTATTATGGTTTTTGATATTTTTATAGACTATAACAAGGTCATTAAGGCCAAATCTTATATCTAGGGGTAAAACCTCATCTTCTTTAAGCCTTGGTTTTTTGTGTTTAACCCTCTTATTAAAAACCTTACCATCAGGATTATATGGGTTTCATCTATCTTATTATCCCCTTTAGTTTTGGGTTGAATCATGCTCGTCAACCATTAGTGAATCCTTATGTAATATGTTAGACATAGATGATTCTACCTCTAACTTCTCCCAAACCACCTTTGCTTATATTATTGTTTGTTTGGATATTTATCAAGACCTTCTTATAGCCATTCAATTAAGGGTCAAAGGCTAATGTTAGAATCAAACCCTTGATTATGAGAGGCTAACCTTTAGATGTTGTAGATGCTTAAGAATATAAAATTTGGCTACTTATTGATTTAGTTACAAGTGTAAAGTGGATTCTTCTTGGTGGAAGGACACAAGCATTGATTATCTTACAATTTTTATGGATAACATTCTTGATAAGACAATAATAGAAGATGTATAAATTAATTTAGGAGGCATATATTAAAACTTGTATATCTTAAACTATGAATTCATATTTTCCTTCTAAGGAATAGTTAAATGAGGATGTTGGGAGAGCTAGGTTTTGTAATGTGGATTTAGCTAGTGGGATCATTCCTCTAAAGGTCCATCGATTTTAATGTGTACACCATCTGGTGTTGAATTATGGAATTTGTGTAACCAATAAGACTGGACTATTGTGAGTATTAAGAAAAAAATATGATTCATCCCTGATCCTTCATGCCTGATTCTCTACTCTCATTATGGAGAGGGTAAGGGAGAGATTAATTTTATTGGTTAGTTTTAGTTGTATTGTTATTTTATCTATAAAAAAAAATATTCAATTTGATCCATAGAATATATTTTGGAATGTCATAAAATATCACAATTGTTCATCAAAATCATGTATAATTCCCCACATATGCCTAATGTTAATCAAATTTTCTCATCTTAATTAAATAATTCGACCCCAAATCTATTCTTTTTATCTATCATGGCCTAATATTTGAGATAAACCCCATATTTATCACCCTTTTTATTTGAATCAATAAAGAGATTGATAAATTATATTAACCAACATAAATAAACAATATAGATAATCCTATTATATAGGCACAAAAGAAACACCTAAGAAACAAGGAGGTGGGTGGAACCATAAACATCAGGTAGTATAAAATATCTAGGCCCATAAAACCAACTAACCTAATTACCCAAGTGGTTAAAACCATACTAATAATGTGCATAGATAATATGCCTTAGTCATTAACCTAAGGTGTTTAAAATAATATGATAATACCCTCCCTTAATTATTAAACCAAAAACAAGACCAAGTTTATCCTTGAATTTTATGAATTGGTATGAACCAAGTGGTTTGGTCATTATATCAACTGGTTGCTCTATAGTGGATCAATAGAAGAAAATAATGTCTTCATTTTTAACCAACTTTCATAAGTAATGATGGTGAACCTCAATATGTTTGGTATTGGCATGGAATATTAGATTTTTCACCATGTTTATAACACTCTAGTTGTCACATAAAATTGGAGTAGGCTTCATTGACTCAAACTGAAGATCCTCTTATTTATCCACATAGTTTCCAAACTTACAATGAACACAACTTTATAATCTGTTTCTATCAAAGATAATCCCACTATAGGTTTTAGTTTACTCTACCATGAGAAAACTCTTAAACCAAGAGTGAATACATAAACTATTGTATATTTTATTGAATCGATTGATCCTACCTAATCAGAGTCAAAATATCCTAAAATCTCAAAATATATAAGCTTCTTATACAGTATGCCAAAGTCAAGAGTACCTTTGACATATATTAATACTTTTTTTATAGCTAACCAATGTAATTCCTATGGTTTAGACATGAAGTGAGATAGAAAACTCACTATAAAACAAATATCTAGTCTAAAGGTAGTGAGGTAAATGAGACTACCATTAGTTGACGATACAACATTTCATTGACTAGTGGTGAAGCAATGTCTAATGAAATTTTAATTCCAACATCCATAGGTGTGTGAGTTAGATTAAATCCATCACTCTTCCATAAATTATTTGGCATACTTATTTTGTGACATGAATACAACATAATTACCTTTCCAAAGGTCTAGACCTAAATAATATTTTAATAGTTCTAAGTCTATCATGTCAAAAATACAACAAATATAAGCTTTCATCTATTGAATGAGACTAGTGCTACTCCTAATGATGGATATATCATCAACATATATAATGAGAATCAAGATATCATCACCAGAAACCTTTACATAGAGAGTTGGTTTAGGATTACACATTTTGAAACCAAACTTCTTAAGGTAAGAATCTCTTTTCATATACCAAGCTTGAGGAGACTATTTAAGCCATACAAGGACTTGATTAACCTACAAAAAATATGTTTCTTATCAGGAATATAATAAACTTATGGTTGTACCATGTATACTTGCTCCTCTAGATCTCCATTTAAGAAGGTACTCTTGACATCTATTTGGTGCACCTACCATCTAAACTGAGCAACAATAACAATAATTAATTGAAAAGTTACCATCTTTGTAGTATGAGAAAAAGTCACCTCATAATCAACTCCTTCCTCTTATGCATAACCTTTTTCAAAAAGTCTAGCTTTATATTTTTCCAAAGAACCATTTGCTTTGCATTTTACCTTGTAAATCCATCTATAACCAATGGATTTATTTCTTAGTGGTAGCTTTGTTAGCTCCCACATCTTATTTTTCATCAAGGAATCATATTACAATTACATGGATAATTCTCGCTCAAGCTTCACTTTGGCCTTTGAAAAATAATTAGGCTCAAATGCTTGTGAAACAACAATTATTAGAGAAAAATTGTCATGATCACCTCTATTACCAAACTAATTTCCTGATCTCAATTTTCTTCCTTCCATGCCTTGTGGAAAGTCTCCCTCATTTAGTGGATCTATTACAGCAAAGTACCACTTTAGATTATTTGGTTATTATATTGGAAACTCATAATGAACTATAATAATTCCCTTCCTAGAATGTGATTCCACTAATGAACTAGAATTCTACTCAACTTTCACATCACAACTTATAATAGAATCATTAGAAGGAAACAATGAATCAATATTTGAAACTATACTAGTTGATATGAAGTATGGCATCTATTCATTTACTATGACATTTCTATTTACCACAAATTTATTAGTAAAAACATCAAGTAATCTATAGGCCTTACCACTATATCCAACAAACATGTATGTTATGTTTTTCACATCTAATTTAATTCTCTTTTGACTAGGAATAACTTGAAAAGCTACACAACTAAAAATTATAAAATCACTTACATTTAGAGTTTTACGTAACCAAGCCTCCTCTGGATTCATATTATCCAATGATTTTGTAGGAATTCAATTGAGGATATACACTATTGTATTCACTTCTTCTACCCAATACTTATATGGGACATTTATGCTTTGGACCATATAATGAGCCATACCCATCACCATATTATTCTACATTTCCATGACTTTATTTTGCTATAAAGTGTAAGGGGTAGTATATTGTCTATATATGCCTTCAATGAAACAAAATTCCTTAAACTAGTTTGAGGTGAACTCATCCCCATTATCTATTATAAGATATTTAACTAGTAATCCCACCTATTTTTCAACCATAACTTTCTAAGAAATGAAGTTAGAAAAATAATTATATTACTTCACTAGAAAGTATACCCACTTTTTCCTAGAGAAATCATTGACCAATAATAGAAAATAATAGACTTTAGAAAGGGTAGGTGTCTGCATTGGACCATAAAAATCCACACAAACTAGGTCTAACACTTTGTTAGATCTCCAAGCTTTACCAACATCAAATGAATGTCTAACTTACTTCCCTAATTGACATCCAATACATACAAGATGACTATCCTAAATAAAATGAATTCCCTTAACCATCATAGTCTTTTTCAATGTATTTAAATACTATAAATTTTAATGACCATACCTTTCATGCCATAGTGAACTTGTGCTATCAATAATTTCAAGTGTACTTTCATTTATCCTTTATGGATATGAAAGTTTATAACCCTTTTTCACCAATCCCAACAAAAATAATCTTGTTATCTCTGGTAGTGACTAAACATTATTGTCCTTGAAACTTTTCAACAAAATCAATGTTCCTTGTGATTTCACTAATGGAAAGTAAATTTTTGTTTATGCCTGGCACATACCTAGAATTATTAAATGTATACTAGACAATACCATTAAAATTGATCTAAATGTTACCATATTCCTTCACAAAAGGAATTCTACCATCTCCCAAAAATAAAAATTCGTTACCACTATTATTTTCAACAAAATCCACATACCAGTCCTTATGACATGTATAATGGCAAGATGCCCTTGAATCAAAGTAACAAGCTCAATATTCCATATATTTACCATTAGAGGCCATGAAAGCAAAATTAGAAGATGTTTCCTCACTTTCACCTTCAACTATATTCACATGATGAGATTTATTTCTAGGGTTAGCCATATCCTATTATCTTTTCCTACAATCTTTCTTAAGGTGACCAGGTTGTTTACAATAAAAACATTTCTACTTAGATATCTTATTAGAACCACTTGTGAAGTTTTTGTTGGAGAAATAGTATTTTTACCAAACTACTTACCCTTTCCTTTGATTAAAAATGCACTCTTCATGGAAGTAGATGTAGACAAAACTTCCTATTCCTATAATCTCTCCTTCTATAATAGTAATGTGGACAACTTTTCAAAGTCCAAAGTTTGAGTCTCAAAAATCATGTGAAAGGAATCCATAAATGACTCAAATTAAGGTAAAAGGTGATGCATAACCAGAGAAATCAAATTTTGATCATCAAAAAACTTCTGTACAACCTTCAACTAATCACTGATGTCCTTGATCTATAACAAAAATTTAAAAATGGAGCCACCTTCCTACATTTTAGTGGAAAATAATATATTATTTATATATAATACTTCATTAGTTTTATAATCCTAATATTTAGAAGATTAGTCCACAAAGATGATACATTAGTCACATTTCTAACCTCTAAGATTAGATTATCTTCTACTGATAATTTTAACAACATAATATCCTCATGACGACATTTATTATAGTCAATAGTATCAATGATAGGTTTTAGATTAAGGTAAAAATAGGTTTTGAAACGGCCCTGAAACCCTGAACAAAAGGAGAAAGCTAGAATAGTAATGACCACAGGTAGAACCTTAAACCTACTTCATCGAAGTAAAAAACCAGGAAAGCAAAAACCTTAAGCTAACAAATGGAAGACCAAAGATATACCCCAGTTTTATAGAGACCTGGAAACCCTAGTATCAATGATAGGTTATTACTCTTTAATGAGCACTATTTGATCAAGATTATGATATTCACATATCATCAAAACCTTATGACTCCATAAACTAGAATTTTTGCCTATTAAATTTTTTGAATCTGATAACATGAGTTGTACACTAGCCATTTTGACCTTGTTTTTCCAAAAATGTGAATATACCAAAGAAATTATAATGAATTTACATATAATTCTTCCTACCCATAGACTCAAATTAAAAACTAGTCAATACCTCCAATTTTCGACAAAAAACTCAACATCATTTAGGAGATTTTAAACTTTCCATCTTTAAAAATACTAAAAAATGAAAGAAAAATCAAATCAAGATATCTATAGCTCTGATTTGAAAAATTCCTTCTCCATCAACATCTAGATAAAAAACCTAGAAAATGATGAAATTTTCAAGTTTCTAGACCCTTCCATGATAATTAATCCCCCGTATGTCCCTAGTACCCATTATATGCTAAAGTTTTGAATATTTTCAATTTAAAAATTAAAAAATTGAAATAAATAATGAATTTAAAAACTTTAGTATATAACCTTGCATAAATTTTTGGACCAATTAGAAGCACCTGAAATTCTAAAGTAAATTTTGAAGCTGATACTTAGTCAAATTGAATTCCATCAACTCCTGTGATCTTCTCTCAAAATAGAGAAATTTTTAGACTCCTCACACCCAAAAATAGTGATTTAATGAAAATATAGTCTCCTCTCCAAACCATACATAATTTACTAACTAAAAAACTTTAGATGTTGTTTCTGGACCTAATTCTCAACCACATTCAATTCCATCAGTTATTGTAATCTTCTCTCAGAACATAGAGTTTTATAGAAATAAGAATCATCAAAAATAGTGCTCAAATAAAATTTTGAGCTTTTCCTCTATGTTGAAAGACATCATACAATGTATGATCTACGTGGAGAAAGCAAGGAGAAAATAAATAGAGGTTGGGAGCCTCTTTTTTTGCCTCCTTCCACTTTTTTCTTATTTTGATAGACCTTCTACTACATTTTCCTTGAGTACTGGTTTTTTGTTTGGTCACATAAAAATTGAGTTTTTTCCTTCTCTAAACTCTCCACTTGGTGCTTCATGCTCCTACCTGATAAGATCAATCCTCTTTCACACTATAGGCTCCTTTCTAATACATCATAATCTTTAAAACCATTTTATAATCAACAAAGAGATTGATAAATTATATTAACCAATGTACATAAACAATATAGAGAAGCTTCTTATATACACATAAAAGAAAAACCCAAGAAATAAGGAGGTGGGTGGAAACATAAACATTGGATAACATAAAAAATCTAGGCCCATCAAACCAACTAACATATTTAAATGAGTGGTTAAAAACACACTAACAAGGTGCATATATAATATACCTTAGTCATTAACATAAGTTATTTATAATAATATGCTAACACTTTTGAGGTAAGGGATGAAGCTTGAAAATCACTCATCTCAAAATAAAACATTATGATCACCATGTGATATACATATACATATACATATACATATACATATACATATACATATACATATACATATACATATATATGTATGAATGTATATATGTAATCATGTAAAGTATGTACATAAAAATGATAATGTCATAATATAAAGTTTTTGATCATTCAAACATATATGAAACATGTAATTCAAGGAAATGGACATAAGTGTGTCATTTTAAGCATATATAACAATTGAGCATGTAGTAATAAGAATTAGAATATATGTATGATATAAATCATGATACCACATATGGTAGAAGAATGTGTGATATAAATAATGACACCAAGTTTAAAAACAATAATATATTAACCACATACACACATTTGTATACAATATCATGATCATGAAACACACAAAGTAACCAAGACACAACACACTCTGACTCGACTTTGACCCAACACCAACAATATGGTCATGACATAGACTAGAGGATGTTCTAACACAACTGACACATGATGTGATAAAACATAATCGATATAATCATAAAACATGCAATATAATACACATAAATGGTCACATAATGTAATATTCATTAGCATGAAACACACATGAAATGCTTAATAAATAACACCCTAAAAATTATATGCAGGATAAAGTCATGTGTGCATTATACTATGATCATGGATTAATATAAAAAGATACAACTTGACAAGGGTGCAATGATGTCCCTAATATAGGCATGAACCTATTGTAAAAATGTATCCCTTGGGAGTAATGGATGTCATGCATCTATATTTCCATGTGTCAAATGTAAAATGCATCCTACTCATGTATACCATGAAAAACATGTGAGTAGAAAATAGATATGTAATTTGCCATGTATATGATAAATAACATCAATCAATCATATATACTAGAAAAGTATGTCATGCATAGCTTTTGGTTATACATTTATTAAATATTTTAATTTAATTTAATTTATTTTATTTAATATTTTTGAATTTTTAAATATGACCCTACTAATGTAGGATCCAATAAATATGAGGCTCACATATAGGTATTATATTGATCAGTGTGAATGTCATATATCATGAGCAAGGAGTAACATAAGCATCATTATCTGAATCAAAGAATTTATCATGCATGTTAGTGAAAGTTCATAGAAAACTCCAAAACATGCTAATTATAGGGATACCTTGTGTAGTTAATGACATAGTAAAGCATTGGTTATCAATTCAAAATAAAGGACACCATTATTTACTAAGTCTAACTCATATTAATAAAGACATGATAATAAAATGTATCAAGATTAATCAGCATAACTCTATGAATAACATATCAGACACTCACAATACTTGTTGGGTGAATATTTTGTCGTCAGCTAAATGATGGCAAAATAGGTATATCAACTACAGTACAAGGAGATTTATATAGAAAAAAGTGTGGATTTACCACATCCTGATGAGATAAATCTCTCCTCTCATCAAGGGGAGGTTCCCTGTAAATCACTTATATGCTATATATGTATATAAATAAGCAAAAAATAATAATCAAGTCATAATAACTCCATCCATCTCTCTTTTTTCAGAGATGATGTTCACAGAGCAAAAGAGATCCTGGTTGATGACTGAAAGCATTCCTCTTCTTTCAGAAATGGTATTCATCAAATAGCAGAAAGTCTTTTGAGTAGTAATTATGTTCACAAGAAAACCCATGAAAGCAAAAAGTCTTCTGTTGTCTCCTTCACTGATCCAAAGCATAATTAACGATAAAGTAAATCTCAAAGTCTTCACTTAAAACTAAAATAGATAAAAAGATCACAAAGATAAAAATAACTCAAAGTCTTTCTGATATCCTTGAGAATATCTTTAGATAATTTCTATGCACACACTTTGCTTATTCAATCAAACTAATGAGAGATTATTAGGAAAGAGAACATAAGAACTATTTCGTAAGTAACACAAATTATTTCAACACAAAGTCAAAAATTAACCTACTTTTCATTCATTCAATAAAATATGATTTACAAGATGAGCTCAAAGTCTCAAGATGTATCTCATTTTCGGTAGAGTTTTTTCTCTCAATTATCTAGAGATGCTTTTACAAAAGAGGTTCCCTCTATAAATAGGGAAAAACCTTCAAAATTGGAAAAAGACAAAAATATCGAAAACCTAGTCAAAGATGAGTCAGCATTGACTTTGGGACTTTTCCATATTTTTACATGTAATTACATATTACAAAAGTGCATGTGAAAATGTCCTAAGTCAATTACAAAGTACATGAGAAGAATGAAGAAGAGAATATGGAAGAACAGTTCAACTCTTATCGCCAGACTTCTTTAGATGAGCATCGTACATGGCAATAGATGCCTGTATCTTGATATTGTTTGGTGCAAGAGTATTTTTGAAAATCACCTTAGCTCTGATTGTAGCATCTTTCACCACTGTGATTGCTTTTGCATGACTAGTTAACCTAGTTCTCAGATTATCCAGGGTTAACTAATTATCTAAAATACTATCCACATAAGTCATTGAGAATGCTTTCTCCTCATATTCCATTTGGATCATACCTTTGAATTCCTAAATCATTTTCTCCACCGATAGGAATTGGTTGTCTCGAGAGGTGAGTCTGTAAGATAATTCCTCCAATATATTCAACAGGTTGGTGTCACTTTCTTCACTAGCATCCTTGGAAGATTTGAGGTCACTGATCAGCTCCTTAAGTACCTAGATCCTATATATTAGTGATTCTTTGATTTTAATATAAGAATCTTTGTTAGCAATGACATTGATTGATACTAAGGTATGTTTCTTTAGAGCTTTCATCTCTGTCCACTTGCTAAGATATTTGTTTGTGCTGTCAATATCTTGAGAAAAAAGTTCTTCTAACTCTGTTCTCATTTTCTTCATTTTACCTGTCTTCTCAGCCACTTTTATAAATAAGGAAATCCCTTGTGCATGCATCTTATCTATGTAATCTTCTAGTACTTTTCCTTTTAGGTAGGTCTTCTCTACTTTTTGGATAACAAGATCATCGACGGAGAAGGCCTCTAGAGTTGCCACCTCTGGGGCAAAAGTGAATCTCCTAACCACTACAGTCAATTGTTCTATCTTTGCTTTCTAATAATATTTCATCTCTCTCTCTCTCTATCAAATTTTTGGACCATGATATCCATTGTAGACTACAAATCGCTCTTGGAACCTTCGTGAGTTATTTTCCCCAACTCAACTTGAGAAATGGAGTAGCTACTCATATCAAAATTCTCTAGGGTTGTATCTTGTGGGGGTTTAGATATCTCTAGAAATTTGTGCCCCTTATCTCCAATCATGTTTGAAAGTATTCTTAGCTTATTGAGGGTCTTAGCTTTCACTGGAATTACTTTACCTAAATCAAAGTCATCTGGAGAGATGGCTTGTTTTTTTCTTTTAGGTGTGAAAGTTGATAACCAAGGTGAGAGAATAAAAACACTTACAGTAGCAATAGTCCCTGTAGCTAGTGTCACTGGGGTAACATCTACACTGCTGGTGGGAACAATGGGTGTGGTGGGTATAGTAGGCATAGTATCAGGCAAAACTGCACCAGTCATTGACTGGTCATAAGTGGAACTGTCTCCAATATTGAAAGAAGGAGATGAATGATTGGGGATGGATCTTGATGATTGAAGGACATCTCCAGAGGTGCCTTGAGGGTCGCCAAAAATAACTCTAGAAGGGGAGGTAGCTCCAGAAGAAGGGATACTGATAGGAGAAATGGGTGGAGTCACAATAGGTGATTGGGGTGGAGAAGAAGAAACTCTTGCAACTGGTTGTGTTCCTTTTTATGGAGATAGAGCTTCTATCCCCTATTGATCTACAGGTCTATCATCTATTTCCATCTATTTTGTTGCTTGATCTTGGGTGCTCTATTTCTCAACCCCCATATCTATTGGCTCTGGTTCCTTCTCAGCAACCTTTGGTTTCTTGGACACAAAGATGATCTTAGGCTTGTGGGGCCTGGAAGGAGAAGGAACATCACTTTTATTCTTTATCCTATTTTTTGCTCTCTTCCTTATTTTTTCTTGGAATTTGGCTTCTGATCCTATGATGAATTCTTTTAATGTGACCCCTTTGTTTGCTAACCAATCATTGGTGTTAGCCAATATTGGTTTGAATCTCATTCTCAAAGAGGTCAACTCTTTTTTAGACCATTGAATTGGAGGAAGAGGGGAGTTATCAATTTGTTCAACAAGATACTTGATATTTACCAAATTTTTGTCATCTACTAGATTCAGAAGGATATCAATGAGCCCTAGATATTCAATTTGTTCTAGAGATAGTCTGCTGTAGTCCATCTTCCTAATGTCTTTTGCTATTCTTAAATCTATCTAGACATCTTCGATCATGGGCTCATGAAACTGAGTCTTCCTTTTGATCATGTCTTTGACACCCCTGTAGTCAAAATTGGGCCTTCTATTGAAATGCTTCATGGTGACAAGTTTTATTTTGATCTCCATTACCCTTGCTTTGGTAGTAGTCAAAACTGAGTATTTGCCAATTTCAATTGGGAACCTGAAGCCTAGTTTCTTAAGTTCCATTTATTTATTGTGCACAACAATAATTTGTCTACATAGCTCCATTAGGACCAATTTTTTAGAAGGAAACATGGGGAGCATAAAGGGATAGCCCTGGAAAATTTTAACCCATAGATAGAAAAAAATGGGGAATTGTAAAAACATGTAGCCAAAATCATTGATGACAGTTCAGGCTTCATTTGATACTCTCTTCTGTTCCAATTGAAGATAAAAAAGACATAAAAATACTGCAAAAAAGACATCATTTACCCTCCTAAAGTGATGGATTGATCCATTTAACGTTAACTGAGGATAATATTGATAAACAAGGGTGGTTTTTCTATATCCCTCTGACGTCAAAGCTAGAAAGATTCTCATTGAAGCTATGATGTATACCAAGTATGAAGTCATGTAGAACTTCGAAGTAGTAGACACCTTTGTCAATTGCTCATGAAGAGCATTGCTGATCTATTCTCTCTAGAAGATGACTTGTTTCCCTTGGAGAATTATCTTAATGAAGGGATACATCCATTCATGAAATTGAGAAGAAGATGGTAGACCTCGTACTCTGCTAAGAAGAGTAATTAAGTCACCAATTTTCTCTATAAAGTTGCTCCTCAAAAAATTTTGTGGCCATCTAGACAAGTTGGCTCTGGGAGTCTTGAGCCATCTATTGTTAATCACCTTCTTCACCTTCTCAAGATCTTTGTCTTATTCTTTCTATGCCTCAACGAAGTTGATCTTCAATACTTCAATAGTAGGAGGGCACATGAAAACTTTATCAATAAATTTGGGGCCTAGTTGAATTATTACATTGCCGTTAGCATCTGACACTGCTCTGGTCTCTTTGTTGTAGAATTAGGTGCACTGGAAGATGAACTCAGTGTGATGTGCCACCACAAGAAAAGAGGAGAATAGGTGGATATTGCTCTCAATTATTCTTTTCATTTCTAAACTCAAGTTTTTTACCTTGGTTCTCTCCATGAACTCAGCCATGTCCATGTGGCCGATCTTTGTGTCCCTAATGTCATTGACATTAGAAGTGATTGAGGTGATTGGAAAAACACCTTGATACTAATGCTTTATTGCCTTTGACTTCTTTAGAGAAGCTTCAATCATCGAGATGAGCCTTTGTTAGAAGTACATTGATGAAGAAGGATATCGAGGAGAAACTACGATAAGAGTCATGATCACGTAATTAGGAGAAATATTGGCAATTTGGGACCAGGGAAGTGCACTTGAAAGGGCTGAGGCGAGAGCAGGTCAGAAAGTGGAAGGATAGAGGAGCAGGCTCCAAAAATGGAAAAAATTAAAATTTCCCAAAGGAAAAATTGGGAGAAGGTATGTAGGGGCAGCAAAAAATGCCGCCCTTGCATGTGGAAAGGGTCTGCATGCACAAGCAAAAAAAATTGCCACCTATGCACGTCAAGGTAAAAAGGGGATGCATCAACAGTAAAAATCACTATTGATGCATGTCGATGGGGTTGAATGTGTAAGGGTGGAAAAAATTGCTGCCCTTGCACCTGATAGGAAAGTCAGGTGTAATGGTGACAATTTTCATCATCCTTACACTTAGTCCAGGTCAGGTCACGTTGGTGGCAAAAATTGCCACTGGTGCATGTTGTTCAAATTATAGATCTATGTTAGGGTGGAAAAAATTTCTGCCCTTACATGGATAATGATTTAGGAGATGTGAGGGTGGCAAAATTTGTCGCCCTAACATAGGAGGAAAAGGCCGAACGGGAAGGGAAGAAGAGGGTCGAGGCACGGCGGGGGTCGGAGAGAAAAACGTTGTTTGGAAAGGAAAAAAAAATTAGGGGAGGAAAGAGAAGAAAAAAAAAAACTAGATAACAAATAAAAACAACTTTAAAAAAAGAGGAAAAACAAAATAAAAACAAAACAAAACCCTACCTGAAGAGCGACGAGAAATGAGGCTCAAATCTAGCGAAAATGCACTTCTTTTTGCTTGCTTGATCATCTAAATGTAGAGAGAAGGAGGAGAAATGGAAGAATAAGGTCAAATGGGGAGAAAAAAGATTAAATAGGGGTGAAAATTACCCCCAACCACTTGACATGTGTAGCCATAAATGCTATGTGCAAAAATTGAGGTCGTGCAGGGGTGACAAAAATCGTTGCTCCTACGTGGAAGAGATGCGAAGGATGCAAAGGCAAAAATTTTCACTGCTCTTGTATGATGGATGTAAGGGTGGTGAAAAATTCTACCTTTGCATGGAAAATAAAAAGATGTAGTGGCAGCAAAAATTGCCACCCCTGCATGGAAATGCTAGAAAAAAGCTAACTTTGGGAAACAAAAACTTAGTCTTTTGGCTATATCAAGATTGTAATGATTTTCATATTTTTGGGAAAATGTGATAAGGGAACAACATGAAATTTAGATGATGCCAGTTGAGAAAATGTGAGAAAAAGAATAACTTACCTCAAAAAATGAACTTAGAGAGAAAAACATGAAATAGACAAGTTTCGTAGGGGTTGTTCCAAAAACAAGCGTAGCTGATTTTGGGAACAATAGCTGGCTCCTGTTGGGGAACTTCCATTGATCAACCGATTGATGGGAGTTGAAACCAATCTCTAAGTTCCTTCATCCAAGCCATTGGGCTATGGAGTCAAGCCAAAAAGGAAAAGACATGAAAAACCAAAAGAAAACAAAAACATAAAAATTATACATATGTACAAGTGAACTCATCTAAAACTTCAAAGATTGAAGTGCTTCAGATGCTACCCACTGTGAGGCAATGAGAATGACACCCCATCTTGATACTCTAGCAAGAAGTTATTCTCACCATAGATCTGATGAATGGTAAATGGACCTCTCTACAAGGAATTATTTTTGCCATGCATTCCTTTTGGTTCTCTCCTCTTGTCTCACGACAAGACTTGATCTCCAATTTGAAAATCACGAACCTTTGCCCTTTTGTCAAAAAGTTTTTTCACCTAATTCTGATGTGTAGTAATCTGGTCCACCACCATGGTTTGTTGCTCATTTAATTTAATTAGACACATGATCCTTTTATCAATTAAATTTTTGAAGGTCAAATCTTTGATTGCCTTTGCTTACTTGAGCGCTAGTAGTTCCACAGTGATTGGTATCTCTACATTCAAACCATACAGAAGTTAGAATGGTGACATGCCTATGGCCCTCTTGGGTGTAATCCTATCTGCCCATAATGCATCAAACAATGTTTTGTGCCAAGTCCTCTAATTATCATCTACCAGTTTCTTGATAATAGTAACCAGATTCTTGTTACTTGATTCTACTTGGCCATTCCCTTGTGGAAAATAATCAGAAGTGTGGGAGAGGGTAATTTCATAATAAAAGTAGAACTGGGTAATCTCATGAGAAGAAAAATAGGATACATTATCTGTTAAAATTTTAAGTGGAACCCCAAAACGGGAGATAATATTTCCCTTAAGAAAATTACATACCACTTCTGAAGTAGCATGCTTAATTGGGACAACTTCCACCCATTTGGTAAAGTAATCAGTCGCAGTGAGGACATAATCATGCTTGACACTTGAAGATGGGTTGACTGTGCTAATGAAGTTAATACCCCATTGTTGAAAAGGTTCTTTGATTACCACTGGCTTGAGAGGTAATGTGACCAATTTAGGCTTTTTGACAAACTACTGACATAATTCACACTTATGCACCTATTTGTAAGCATCTTGAAACAACGTAGGCCAATAGTACCTTGATCATAGAATTTTATGGGCTGTTACTGGCATAGAAAAATGTCCTCCACAAGCTAAATTGTGGAAAGACTCTAAAAGTTTATCTTGTTGCATCTTATTGATGTAACAAATAAATACCCCATCAAGGCTTCTCTTATACAAACCATTATCCCATAAGACATAATTAGTAGCTTTTAGCTTAACATTTCATTTTTTTATAGGATAGATGAGTGGGACACTCACCATAGGTTAGAAAATGAGCAATTTCAGAGTACCACTCATTAGTAATAGTGATGAAGAGGACCGTAGGCATGTCTTCAATCTCTATTTTTTTATTTTCTGCTTCCTTTGGGATATTATCAGCAATCAACTAGCTGAGGCCCTTTCCCCACACCAGTTTGGTAGGTTTGATGTCAAGATCAAATTCCTAAATTTTAGTTATCCAATTACCCTTTTTTGTACCAAACTCCTGTTGAGTCAAAATGGACTTCACCATTGTATTAGGTACCAAGACCACAGTATGTGAATTCAGGATGTAAACCTGAAATCCTTCACTGCTTTAACCACAACATGAGCATGTTTCTCCATGTTTGAGTATTTTAAATCATGGGATTTTAGCAGACAACTCATGAAAGAAATAGAATATTCCACACCTTCTTGGTTTTGTTGAACCAAAATAGCTGAAAGTGTATGTTCAAAAGCATAACTGTATATTTTGAAGTCTTTGGTGTAGTCTGGACAAACGAGAATTGGTGCGTGGGTGATTGCTTTTTTGATGTCTTCAAACGCTGACTTGCCCTCTGTAGTCCACCTGAAAGTGGCTTTGCCTTTCATCATGTTGACAATGTGGTGAGTTTTCTTAGTAAACTCAAGGATGAACCTTCATAAAAAATTCACTTTTCCAAAGAAAGAGTGAACCGCAGTCTTACTTGTAGGCATAGTAAGCTCCTAGATGGACTTGACTCTTTTTGAGTCGATTTTTATACCTTCTCAAGATACAATGTGCTTGAGAAGGTTCCCTTCTGTTACCCAAAAAATAGATTTTTTGGGATTAAGAAAAATACCATTCTGATGGCAGCATTCCAACACTTGTTGTAAATGGTGCACATGGTCAAGATAATGCTTGGAAAACACTATTAAATCATCTAGGTATACTACAATGAACTTACCCATTTAATATTTGAAATTGAGTTTCATTTCTATTTGAAATGTGGCACCCGTATTTATCATATCAAATGGCATTCTTTGATAAGCAAAGGTGCCCCAAGGTGTGGTGAAGGCAGTTTTATGCTAGTCTACTTTTTCAACTTTAACTTGATTGTACACTGAGAAGCCATCCAACATTGATAACATCTTTGAACCTGTCACCATCTGCAGAACTTAATCCATGATAGGCAAAGGATAGTTATCCTTTAAGGATGACTAATTCAAGTTTTTAAAATCCACACAGATGCGAATTTCACCATTTTTCTTTCTCACAAGGACTATATTCGCAATCCATGTGAAATGATGAATTGGAAAAATTATCTTAGCGTTTAGCATTTTCTATATTTTAGACAAAATAGTACTTGATATCTTTAGATTATACTGTATAAATTTTTGCTTGTAAGGCATTGAATCACTTTTGCGAGGGATGTTATGGCAGATTTCTTCAAGTCTGAGTGACTTCAAATCATCATATGAGTAAGCTAAGACATCTATATACTGGCGGAGAAGAGTAGTAAACTTGAACCTTTCTTCTTGAGTGCAACATTTCCTAATGTTCACCACTTTGAGATTTTTCTCAGTACCTAAATTTACTTGATCAAATTCTTGGGAGGAGTTTGAATCTTTTTGCCACTGATTAATGAATCTGTCGTGTTTTTCAAACAACTTCTCCAAGGAAACTAGGCCTTTTAGGATCTTATTCCCTTTAAGTTGTATGAATTCATCACTTGTATTTGCACTTGATTCAGAGGCTGGCTCAAGCTTCTAAGGTTCATTGCCATCAAAATAAAGCTATTTAAAGTTGTTCTTTCACTCCAGGAAGGTAATGATTTGGTTATCATTATTAAACACCTGCTAATGACTGGCATTATTAGGTACACTTGGTCAAAAGACCAATTTAATAGTGTATTTGTCTCTTTTAAAGTCAGGGTGAGGGACCAACAGAGTTGCTGAAATAGCTAGTGCATCAGCTCAGTCATTAAATTCCCTAGGTATGGCCGAGATGCTAAAAGTGTTAAAGCTTTCAATTTGATCCCATACTAAATTGTGATAGTGGCACAATTTCTCATTTTTTGTTTGATATAGGTTTCTTACTTGACAAACCACCAGTTCAGCATCACCTTTGGCATGGAGGAGTTTGATGCAATTTTCTCTAGTAGCCTTCAATCCCCGTAGCAGGGATTTGTACTTAGCTATATTATTGGTGTTGCTAAACTACAACTTGTATAAAGGGGGAAAAATATCTCCTTGAGGAGATATCAACACAATTCTAGATCTTGAGCTGGTAGAGGAGTAGCCGCCATCAAATTCCAGAGTCCATACCCCATCAGACACTAATTTTTCCTTAGATTCTTTTTTGTTTGGTAGGGAGATTCTTCTACACTTGCACTACGCTCCACCAATCTTTCTACTGTTCCAACTGAATGCATTTTTAGGTTGTCACCTATAAGAGCTTCATCAGATGCCTCATTAACTTTCTCTGTGGATAGAAATTAGTTACCCATGCTTGAAGACTCAAATAGGATCTGAGCTTCAGGTGCCGAGGTTTGGGTAACCACATATTTCACTTCCTTCTTAGGGAGGATCTTTTTCATAACATCCTTGACTGAAATCCTTGCTTTGGATAGGTCCATGCTTAATTCACCACCAACATCTTTGCAGAAATTACACCCAAGAAGGATGCCATAAGAGGCTGGAACATCAGCCACTAGGATCATCATCTTGATTCTCTTTTTTGAAAAAGCTACAAATGCAAATTGGGCATCTTTTATTTGACCTAGGAGTGGGACTTATTTGTTTTCCATAGAAAAGCACCTCCCACAAGTCTTAGTCAAAGTAAGACCAAGAGAATCCACTACCTTGGCAGGCACAACATTATCAGAACCTCTAGAGTCTATTATGCAATTACTCAATTTATAACCATTTATCAATAGGGAAACATAAAAAGGTTCTATCTTCCTGAGAGCAACAGGAGGAGTAATGACAAGATTATTCTGGGTGGGTTTATTCTTGAAGGAATCATGAGTTGTCTTTAAAGAATCTTGTCCTATGGGAACAGTCTTACTTCTCATGTAATCAGCCAACCTATCAAACTATTCAAGATTGGCTCACAAGTACTCAATCTCAGTCATTTAAATCTTAGTCTTTTTGGCATGATCAATTATATCAAATAATTGAAATGAGCTAGAGGTAGAGGAAGAGGGCCCATCATCTTGATCTTTATTGGGTGTGGTACTAGTATGAGAAATAGAAGTAGAAGGTATGGGATGGTTTGAGGTGATTATTTTTTTGTTAGTTATCTAATCCTTTGGTTGGAAAGGCAGTGAAGTCCCTCGTTTAGCAATAGAAACTACCAACTGAGGTTCTTTTCCCACCTTTTCTTTATCAGCTTGTTGAGCTGACTGGTTTTGAGATCTGGTAAAAATAACATAAGATCCATCAAACACGTCTCCCTTACTTCTAGCTTCATCCTGATAATCTAGGAAACCAATATTAGAATTGCCAGCTAATTCTTCTTTTTGTTTTTCAAAGAGATTAGCATCATCTTGTTGGTCCAACTCAGGTTGGACCGAGAAATATTGTTCAGCTTCAAGGTAACCAACTACTGAATTAGTAGGTGTTGCTTTAATGGCAAGCTTGTCATGTGGGGGAGGTAGGTGGTTTGGTTACCCTTGGTTTCTGGCAGCATTGCCTTGATATGATTGATTGGGAAACATATTTCTTGGCATATCTCGATAATAAGGAACATACATACCTTGGGCCATCTATCTTTTCAAGGTTAGCAATTCATTCATTAATTTTTGCACCATAGGGTCTGTGGTGCTTATGGAAGAACTTTCAGTAGATGAATAAAATATATTTTTATTAGTCTTTTCTGATCTTACCTACTAGATTAAGATCATCTTCCACCTTGGTAGCCAAATTTTGAGCCACAACGAGATCCATAGGACCGGCCTGCCTCAATAGAAAACTTACTTCAGGAAGTTATGAGTTGATGAAAAAGCACTTGAGATTCTCCAGCATTGGCTGAGCGATCATAGGAATTTGGTTCCTCAGCTTATTGAATTTTTCTATGAAATCCCTCATGGGTTCATGAGGTTCCTTCTTCATTTGCATAAGCTAAGCCAACACGGCATGTGCATCTTCAATAGGTTTAAACCTAGCCTCAAAATTGGCTTTGAGTGTATTCTAGTTAGTTATAGTTTGAGCTTGAAGGTGGTAGAACCAATCCACGACAACACCTTGCAAAGTTTATACAAAAAGTCTCATTGCCACATCTTCATATTCCACACCTATCACACCACATGCTATAGAGAAGGCAACAATATGCTCATCAGGATGAACCTTCCCATCACCATACAATTTAGAGAAATTCTATTTTGAACTATGAGGTAGTTCGTGTAAAGGTGGGGTCAGATTAAGAGGACCAAAGAAGTTACCCTAAGGGCCTTGAGCCATTATGATAGGATGATTGAATGGTGGGATAACAAATCTTGGTGGGGTCAGTATATACAAAACATTACTAGTACTAAGACTAGAAGCTTCACCAAGTATGGGAGATCTAGTGTTGGTAGGAGGGAAACTCCTAGTTCATTGAAGGTGAGATGGTGGAGGAAAAATCTCAAAATTAGTTTGTCGCACCAAATCGAATACATGATCAACAATACCTTAGGCTCTCTGGCTTCACGTGTACAGTGGATTTGCTAGAGTGTAAAATAAAAAAAGATCTGGAGATGCTTCAATTTGAATCTTAAGGCTTTAAAATATGTGTTCATAGTCACCAGCATAGTCACCAAAAGCTATTGGGTGAATATTTTATCATCAACTAACTGATGGAAAAATGGGTATATCAACCACAGTACAAGGAGATTTATATAGCAAAAAGTGTGGGTTTACCACATCCTAATGAGATAAATCTCTCCTCTCATCAAGGGGAGGTTCCCTATAAATCACTTATATGCTATATATGTATATAAATAAGAAAAAAATAATACTCAGGGTAGAATAACACCATCCATCTCTCTTTTTTCAGAGATGATGTTCACAGAGCAAAAGAGATCCTAATTGATGACTGAAAGCATTCCTCTTCTTTCAAAAATGGTATTCAACAAAAAGAAAAAAGTCTTTTGAGTAGTAATTATGTTCACAAGAAAACCTATGAAAGCACAAAGTCTTTCGTTGTCTCTTTCACTGATCCAAAGCGTACGTAATGATAGAGTAAAGTAAAGTTCAGAGTCTTCACTTAAAACTACAACAAATAAAAAGATCACAAGGATAAAAATAGCTCAAAGTCTTTCTGATATCCTTGAGAATGTCTTTAGATAATTTCTATACACACACTTTGCTTATTCAATCAAACGAATGAGATATTATCAAGAAAGAGAACATAAGAACTATATCCTAAGTAACACAAATTATTTCAACATAAAGTCTGAAATTAACTTGCTTCTCATTCATTTAATAAAATATGATTTACAAGCTGAGCTCAAAGTCCCAAGAAGTATCTCAATTTCAGCAGATTTTTTGCTCTCAATTATCTAGAGATGCTTTTACAAAAGAGGTTCCCTCTATATATAGGGAAAAACCTTAAAAATTGGAAAAATACTAAAATATTGAAAACCTAGTCAAAGATGAGTCAGCATTGACTTTGGGACTTTTTCATATTTTTACATGTAATTACATATTACAAAAGTGCATGTGAAAATGTCCCAAGTCAATTACAAAGTACACGAGAAGAATGAAGAAGAGAATATGGAAGAACAATTCAACTCTTGTCACCGGACTTCTTCAAATGAGCATCATACATGGCGATAGATGCCTATATCCTGATACTGTCTGGAACAATAGTATTTTTGAAAATCACCTTAGCTCTAATTGTAGCATCTTTCACTGCTATGATTACTTTTGCATGACTAGTTAACCTGGTTCTCAGATTATCTAAGGTTAATTGATTATCTAAAATACTATCCACTGAAGTCATTGAGAACACTTTCTCCTCAAATTCCCTTTGGATCATACCTTTGAATTCCTTAATCATTTCCTCTACTGAAAGGAATTGGTTGTCTTGAGAGGTGAGTCTACAAGGCAATTCCTCCAATCTATTCAATAGGCTAGTGTCACTTTTTTCACTGGCATCCTTGAAAGAGTTGAGGTCGTTGATTAGCTCCTTAAGTACCTGGATCTTGTATATTAGTGATTCTTTGATTTCAATATAAGAATCTTTGTGGCAATGATGCCGATTGATACTAAGGTACATTTCTTTAGAGCTTTATCTCTATCCACTTGCTAAGATATTTGTTTGTGCTGTCAATATCTTAAGAAATAAGAGAGATAATTTTTTCTAACTCTATTCTCATTTTCTTCATTTTACCTATCTTCTCAGCCACTTCTGTAAACAAGGAAATCCCTTGTGCATGCATCTTATCTATGTAATCTTCAAGTACTTTTCTTTTCATGTAGGTCTTGTCTACTTTTTGGATAATAGGATCATCTATGGAGAAGGCCTCTAGAGTTGATGCCTCTAGGGTAAAAGTGAATCTTCTGACCACCGCAATCAATTGTTCTGCCTTTGCTTTGTTATAATATTTCATCTCTTTTTCTATCAAATTTTTGGACCATGATATCCATTGCAGATTAAAAATATCTCTTGGCACCCTCGTGAGTTATTTCCCTAACTCAACTCGAGAAATGGAGTAGTTGCTCATATCAAAATTCTCTAGGGTTGCATCTTGTGGGGGTTTGGCTATCTCCAAAAATTTGTGCCCCTTATCTCCAATCATTTTTAATAGGATTCTTGGCTTCTTGGGGGTCTTATCTTTCACTGGCATTATTTTACCTAAATCAAAGTCATCTAGAGAGATGGCTTGCTTTTTTATTTTAGGTGTGAAAGATGATAACTAAGGCAGGAGAGCAAAAGCACTTACAGTACCAATAGTCCCTATAACTGGTGTCATTGGGGTAACATCTACACTACTGGTGGGAATAATCAACATGGTGGGTTTAGTAGGCATAGTATCAGGCAAAATTGCACTAGCTATTGACTGGTTGAAAGTGGAACTATCTCCAATATTGAAAGGAGATGAAAGACTAGGGATGGATCTTGATGATCGAAGGACATCTCCAGAGGTGCCTTGAGGGTCACCAAAAATAACTCTAGAAGGGGAGGTAGCTCCAAAAGAAGGGATACTGATGGGAGAAATGGGTGAAGGAATCACAACAGGTGATTGGGGTAGAGAAGAAGAAACTCTTGCAACTAGTTGTGTTCTTTTTTGTGGAGATAGAGCTTCTGTCCTCAATTGATCTACAGGTCTATCATCTATTTCCATTTGTTCTATTACTTGATCTTGGGTGCTCTATTTCTCAACCCCCATATCTATTGGCTCTGGTTCCTTCTCAGCAACCTTTGGTTTCTTAGACACAAATATGATCTTAGGATTGTGGGGCCTAGAAGGATAAGGAACATCACTTTTATTCTATCCTATTTTTTGCTCTCCTCCTTATTTCTTCATGGAATTTAGCTTCTGATCATGTGATGAATTGTTTTAATGTGACCTCTTTGTTTTCTAACCAATCATTGGTGTTAGCCAATATTGGTTCAAATCTCATTCTCAAAGAGGTCAACTCTTTTTTAGACCATTGAATTAGAGGAAGAGGGGAGTTAGCGATTTGTTCAGCAAGATACCTGCTATTTACCAAATTTTTGTCATCTAATAGATTTGGAGGGATATCAATGAGCCCTAGATATTTGATTTGTTCCAGAAATATTTTGTTGTAGTCCATCTTCCTGATGTCTTCTGTTGTTCTTAAATCTATCTAGATGTCTTCGATCATGGGCTCATGAAACTGAGTCTTCCTTCTGATCATGTCTTTGACACCTCTATAGTCAAAATTGGGCCTTCTTTTGAAATACTTCATGGTGACAAGTTGCATTTTGGTCTCCATTACCCTTGCTTTGGTGACTATCAAAACCGAGTATCTACCAATTTCAATTGGGAACTTGAAGCCTGGTTTCTTAAGTTTCATTTGTTTATTGTGCATGACAATAATTTGTCTAAATAACTCCATTAGGACCAATTTGTTAGAAGAAAACTTGGGGAGAATAAAGGGATAGCCTTAGAAAAAGCCAACCCATAAATAGCAAAAAGTGGGGAATTTTAAAAACATGCAGTCAAAATCATTGATGATAGTCCAGGCTTCATCTAATACTCTCTTCTATTCCAATTAAGGATCAAAAAGACAAAAATACTACAAAGAAGGCATCATTTACCCTCCTAAAGTGATGGATTGATCGCTTTAACATTAACTAAGGATAATATTGATAAATAGGGTTGGTTTTTCTATCTCCCTCTAACATCAAACCTGGGAAGATTCTCATTAAAGTTGTGATGTATACCAAGTATGAAGTCATGTAGAACTTTGAAGTAGTAGACACTTTTTTCAATTGCTCATGAAGAGCATTGCTGATCTGTTCTCCCTAGAAGATGACTTGTTTCCCTTGGAGAATTATCTTGATGAAGGGATACATCCATTCATGAAATTAAGAAGAAGATGGTAGACCTTGTACTCTGCTAAGAAGAGTAATTAAGTTGCCAACTTCCTCTATAAAGTCACTCCTCAAAAAATTTCATGGCCATTTGGACAAGTTGGTTCTAGGAGTCTTGAGCCATCTGTTGTTAATCACCTTCTTCGCCTTCTTGAGATCTTTTTCGTATTCTTTATGTGCCTTGATGAAGTTGATCTTTAATACGTTAGTAGCAGGAGGGCACATGAAAACTTTATCAATAAATTTGGGGTCCAGTTGACTTATTACGTTGCCATTAGCATCTGACACTGCTCTGGTCTTTGTTGTAGATTTGGGTGCACTAGAGGATGAACTCAGTGTGATGCACTGCCATAGGAAAAGAGGAGACTAGGTGGATATTGCTCTTAACTATTATTTTCATTTTTAAACTCAGGTTTTTTTCCTTGGTTATCTCCTCAAACTCGGCCATATCCACGTGGCTAATCTCTGTGTCCCTAATGTCATCGACATTAAAAGTGACTGAGGTGATTGGGAAAACACCTTGATACTGATACTTCATTACCTTTGAATTCTTTGTAGAAGCTTCAGTCATCAAGATGAGCCTTTATCAGAAGCACGTTGATGAAGAAGGATCTCAAGGAGGAACTGTGATAAGACTCATGATCACATAATTAGGGGAAATATTGGCAATTTGGGAAAATTGCACATCAGGTGATCATGACCAGGGAAGTGCATTTGAAAGGGCTGAGGTGAGAGCAAGTCAAAAAATAAAATGAAAGAGGAGCAAGCTTGAAAAATATAAAAAAAAAATTCCCAAGGAAAAATGGGGAGAAGGTATGCAGGGGTGGCAAAAAATGCTGCCCTTGCATGTGGAAAGGGTTTGCATGCATAGGTGACAAAAATTGTCGCCTATGCACATCAAGGTAGAAAGGGGATGCATCAGCTATAAAAATTACTGCTGATGCATGTTGATGGGGTTGAATGTGTAAGGGTGGCAAAAATTGCTGCCCTTGCACCTAATAGGAAAGTTGGGTGTAATGGCAGTGATTTTCACTGCCCTTACACTTAGTCTAGGTCGAGTCGCATTGGGGGCAAGAATTGTCATTGGTGCACATTGTTCAAATTGTAGATCTATGTTAGGGTGGAAAAAATTTCCACCCTTACATGGATAATGATTCAAGAGATGTGAGGGAGGTGAAATTTGCCACCCAAACACAGGTAGAAAAGGCTGAATGGGAAGGGAAGAAGAGGGTCGAGGCGCAGTGTGGGTCGGAGAGAAACACCTTATTTGGAAAGGGAAAAAGAATTAGGGGAGGAAAGAGAAGAAAAAATAAAATTAAAAACTAGATAATAAAGAAAAATAACTTTAAAAAGAGAGGAAAAACAAAATAAAAACAAAAAAAACCCTACTTAAAGAGCGACGTGAAATGAGGCTCAAATCTGGTGAAAATGTGCTTCTTTTTACTTGCTTGATCATCCAGAGGTATAAAGTAGGAGGAGGAATGGAAGAATGAGGTCAAATTGGGAGTAAAAAAGATTAAATGGGGTCAAACATCACCCCTAACCACTCGACACGTGCAGCCATAAATTCTGCGTATGAAAATTGAGGTCGCGCAGGGGCGGCGAAAATTACCGCTCCTGTGTGGAAGAGATGCGAAGGATGCAAGGGAAATTTGTTTTACCACTCTTGCATGATGGATGCAAGGGTGGTGAAAAATTTCACCTTTTTATGGAAAACAAAAATTAGATGTAGTGGCGGTGAAAATTGCCGCCCCTACATGGAAATGCTAGAAAAAAACTAAATCTGGGAAATGAAAAGTTTGTCCTCTGGCTACAACGAGATTGTAATGATTTTCATGTTTTTGGGAAAATGTGATAAGGGAACACCATGAAATTTAGATGATGCTAGTTGAGCAAATTTGAGAAAAATAAAAACTCACCTCAAAAAATGAACTTAGAGAGAAAAACACAAAATGAACAAGTTTCATAGGGGTTGTTCCAAAAACTAGCGTAACTGATTTTGGGAACAACAATACTTATTGCACATAGATCAAAAGAAAAATATAGATAGTAAAACCATAGAAAACATTGTATTAATATCTATCACACATTAAAACTAATATCTATTAAAATCAAGCACTATATATAGAGTATTATAAATCATTGTCTCTTCACATTCTAACCTTTTGATATGTCAAAAGGAAAGGCTCTTTGTATTCTTCCATCTATTGCTTATGTCTACAAGGTTGAATACATACAAAGGATTATATAAAATATAAAATAATACAATTTGACATGTGTCCATTTATTATACTTTATGATTTTAATCCACCTTATTCCTCATCCAACACTTTCCCACACTTAAATCATTGTCTCATCCTAAGATAAAGTCACAAAACTAGAGTCCATGAGAAAAAGTCATAAAACTGAAATCCATGAGACAAAGTCATAAAACTAGGGTCCAAATTGAAGTTGTAGAGATGAGCAATAAATAAAATTCATAGTTATCACTCTAGGTGACATTTTACCAATTTTTAATCTTTACACACTACTTATCCACACTTTCAATTTTTAAACTAAGTAGCATACTATCCTACCACCCTATCAAGTTTTTATTAGGCTAACATAACTAGGTGGCCTCCCTTTATGGGTTTTCAACTAACCTAGCCCATCTCCAAATGTTTAAGGCCATAAAACAAAATTATGTGAAAATTTATGAAATTGAAAAATTGAGGTGTGCATTACCTATTGAGTAGGTGGTGCTAATAATTGAAGACGCTGTGTAGGGGGTTGTTATATAGGTTTTTATTTTTATTATTGTTGTTGTTGTTATTTATATAGATTTACCTTTGTATCCAAATTTTTTTGCTACAAAATTTGTTGAATATATTATTTTAGAATGAATTGAGTCTCATCCACGACTTGGGCAATAGTGAGATTGATACGAGAGAGGTCTTTCTTGAGCATCTTCTAATCGGTTAGCACTTCACACACCATGGTAAGAAATATACATAGCATAATCTAAACCATCATCAAGTTTTGAATATAATCATCTTATATGATGGTGATTAGTGATTCAACATTTGATAGTTTAAGTTTAATATCTAGTACCATCTCATTGAATCGATTCATAATCCATTGAGCTTAGATGCCCATAAATGTATTGCACGTAGTTTTAATGTATCAAACCTATAGTTTTTGCATGATATGATCCCTCAAATATATAAATTATTTTAGGTCACTACCCATTACTTTCAAAATGGCTATTTGATCATCTATCATAACTTTGGCTTTATTTGTTGTTATAACATAGGTGTAGTAGTGGTCAAAGATTTGTTGAGTTGTTACCTCCAATTTAAAATTCCTTGAGATATTTTCATGGATTTTTACATAACAGTATCCAAAACCTATCCATATTATTCATGTAGCTCATATATTTCCTCTATTTATGACCTTATAGCCTACCTTTAGGTTCAAAGCATTTGTAATCATTGTGCATTCAACTAATCCTTTCTGAGTTACTTCAATAGGGTGGTGAATTTTTTATCTTCAAACATTGCCTAGTGACCTACGACCTGTGTGACAAGTGTATGGAAATTAATATTGATAAAGTGACATGTATTTACAGGTTGGGTTCTCAGTTCTATGTTGTCCTCTCATAGCTAAAAAACTTCCTATTCCAAGTCTTAGGCCTTCTATGTAATTGAATCTTGGAACATAGTTTTTCCTTCAATTTTCTTAGATAACGATAGTTGGGTAACATCCATTGTTGTTTCTAGTGGAACAATGGTAAGGGCCATAGATGTCATGGGGGTTACTGATGGATTTGATGTGAATTATTCTAGAAGAATTACAAATGTGATACATTAGTTGAATGTTGTGGGAACGTCCCAAATCTACTGGTTATAGATCTAAAGTTTTAGCTATTACTTCCTTCTATGCACCATTTTGTGTTATCCTCTTATGTTATTTTGTGTGATCTATTTATTGTTTGCATTGGGCCTCTTTTTATTTTGTTGTCTGAGCCTCAACTTTAACTTTAGCCTTAACATCTACCTCAACTTGAGGTTTGGATTGCTCCTCAGCTTTAGCTTTAACTTTGGCTTTGGCATCTACATCAGTATTAATGTTAGATTTAGCCTTAGACTTGGCTTTATCCTTAGTTTCTTATGCTATAGCTACACGCTTGACTTGTTCCTCCTTCTTAAGCTACTATTTTTTGTCATTAGCTAGCACATCTTATTCTTTTTGTTTTTGTTACACATCCTATGTTTCTTGTTGTTTTCTCTTTACTTCCTCTTACTCTTTTTTATTTACCTCTAATTCTTTGGCTTACTTCTTGAGAGCCTCTACTTCCTTGTCTTACTTTCATATAACCTCTACTTCTTTAGCTTACTTATTATTGACCTCTACTTATTGGGCTTGCTTCTAGTGACTATCTTCTACAACTTGTTATATTTGTTGATCTTTTTATGCAACTTCTTTTTTCTTACATTGTGCCTCTTGTTTAGTTTTTTATTACTTTGCTTCTTACTTATTTTTATTTTTCTCTTCCTTTCTCTATTTCTTCTCAACCTTCTTTTGTTCCTCCTCTCAGTCTACTAATTATTGCACAACTTCTATTTGTGGTTTGACCTATGGTAAAGTTATTTCTTTAGGATCCTCCATGACCTTTGGTGTATTAAGCTTGATAACTAATTGGGTATCCTCTAATTTTACAAAATTATAATTTTGCATGCAACTATCTTCTTCCTAGAAGTGGGTAGTAGAGTGAGTGTCTTCTTGAGAATCTTCACTAGCTAGTCTTGGTATTGTGATCGAGCTTGTGATGCTTTTTATGATTCCTTCTCTTTTGTTTGCTCTCCAAAATATACCATTATTTATTTTATTTTTATATCCTTGCTAAAGGATGAGTCCTTATATTACATGTTAAGGCTAAAGTTTGACTCTATTGTGTAGGTTTCTCTCTTGGGTGTGTAATAAAATATCCCACAAATGGATCCTTAGTGAATATTTTGGCTATAATTTGTTTCAAACTACCTCTTGACCCATAGTGTCAACAATATTAGAAGGAGGAGGTCGAGTGATGTCAACCCAAAGGTCTTGCTTTACCTAATTACACAATTGATGGGTGCATTCTACTTTCCAAAGTAATAACTCCTTCTCTTCCTCCTAATCATATACTTCACTACCATTGTCTTCCAATATAGTCTTTAATTCTTTCTACTCCTCCAATCCCATTTATGGAAAGTCACACTTACTTGCTATCCTTGGAACATTTGGATTGTTGATCTAGTACCTTGTGTGATGTGTCCTCTTCTTGGGTGGTGGAGGTGAGGCTCATTGCATAGGTGACTTTCTCTTCCCTTTGTCTTGTTGAGATGAAAATAATGATGTTTACAGTGGGTTTTTATGGTTGTGCTTACTATGGTTATTATGATGATTTTAGAACTAGTTTTTGTCCTTATAGAGGAATAGATCACATAGGTTCTACTATTCATGTAGCTATACCATTATGTATCCACAATTATTCTTGTGCATTCGACATTGTGATGAAGAATGGAATTGTAGTTGCATTTAGAGTCAGTAACTCATGTACCTTGATCTGGATGCCATTGTGTAGTTTTTTTACCTATGTATGTTACCCCAGATATTGCATGACATCTTGGGCTATCCTAAGGTATGAATTGATCAAGGATAAATACTCAATCCACCATGTGTTTAATCTCCCCAATTTATCATAATATTGTCCCATATTAGTCCATGCTATGTTTACTAAGGTGGTAGTAGGACAAAAATCTATAGTGACATTAACTGGTCCTTTCAGTGATTTCCACTACTTGAAACATATAAGTAATACCAAGAACTAATACTAGAATCTCTAAGAGGTACCTATAAGTATCTTTATAATGTTTTTGGTTAGATTTGATTCTAATAACTTGGGCTAGTTTAAATATTCATGTAAATTTATCATGTGATATGCAATATCTATTACCCCTTTTGTTGATTACTTGGCTTGTTTGGTCATTTGCCAAAAAACCTCTTGGTAATGTATTCAAATAGGATGTGCACCAAATCTTCATTTATGGAGTTAATGGGTATTCCTATACCTACCCTGATCATATACTTATCTTTGGTGTTATAATGAATGGGTGGAATAGTGGACTTATAGGGGATAATGGATTTTTTGCAAGCTAAAAAGCTTGTTGCATGAGTCATGGCCTAGGGACTGATGCAAATTGTGATATCCTACAATAAATGAATAGCTCCTTTATTGTATCTACTCAAAAAAATTATCATTACCTCATCTAACTGACCAAATTTTGGTAGTTTAATAAATCCTTATATTGGAGCATTGAAGGGGATGTTGGAGTGCTAGAGCTCCTCCTACTTGTTTGGCTTATTGAGGGTATTAAATAAAAAGGGTAGATTTAGTTGTATCTATGAAATCAAAAGGGTCTAGGTCATTATATTTGTTTTGATGCAGACCTAACCCGATCCCCATCTCCTCTTTCTATACATCTATAAGATGGATTAATAATTATCCTCTATCCATAGTTGTAACTATAGCCTGTGTTAAATACCTTGCTTATTTTGGCTCTAGTTTCCAATCTATGAATAGGATGCTATTTTTAAAGAAGAACACAAAATTTAATTGTTAATTGAAGAATGTAATGTTTGTGTGTTATCCATGCCCATCATTATATATAATTTTTAACACCCAAATGTGTCTCACTAACTACTTTAAATGCACTTATGGATTACACATGAGTTTTCCTCTCCATATTAATCTCACTTGGTGTAATTTGATCTAACAATGACCCTATTATATTTATAATCCTTTATTTACCCCTTGGAAGTTATTTGATGTGAGGTGATATCCTTTCATCTATCCCATTTCTTTTATGATGCCCCCTGTCAATTGGCCATGCAATCCACCTTAGGAAGAATGCAATCTATTCATGTGACTTGTAATTAATGGTATTTAATGACTATTATATGTCATTTCACCAGACCTATCTTTTCATCATTGCCTTGTCAAACTTATTTCACTAATGAGTTTAGCTCATATTTGCAAAAATTTAACATATAAATCATACTAATTCTCAATTATATTTCATATATCATTTGAACAATCCATTGGTTATTGTATAGCCATTATAATATCAAATGAACTTCTTATTAAATAGGAAGTCACAATAAAAAGTACCTCGATAATAGTCAAAAGTATAAAAAACTAACCACTAACCTATATACATAACAAATAATAACCAAATTTAATGATATGGTGAATAATTACATTTACACAACAATAAATACTATTTACCACACTATAAATAACTTGACAACTAATTTACCCAATGTAATTACTAATCCCCAACATTCCCCCTAGCTTTTACATGGTAAAACATATGTCATATTACACTATAATGTGTCACAAATAAAGGTAACCTCATCCATGGTGTGTCATATAGGTTTGTGCATAAAATCATGCCACACAAACTTGTACAAAATCTATGAGCATTATAATGCATTTTGAGAAACATTCTATAATGCTTCCAAAATAGGGGTTACATATGAAATACTCACAACATAATACTAGAGAATAAAATAGTATGAGGACTAAATATTAATTATTTTCTTTTGTAACCTTTTTCCATGTTTTTTTTCACCGAAACAAAAACAACATAGACAATATTCACTACCACTGAAAAATTATCCTTGGCTTTAACTAATTTGGCACAAAACACACCACACTAAAAAATAGAAAAACTAAAAACCACAACATGAAACTAAAAAAGATGTCACCAAATCACATGGGACCTATTGTTTGTGACTAATGAGAGGCCTTGAAAACCTCATTTCTTTGTTTCCTCTGACCTCCTTCATCTTTCTACTTACTCAACAAATGTGTCAATGAAGCTTAAATGTTTCCACATTGGGTTTACTTCCCCTCTTAATGTAAAACAAAATGGATGTCAGTTTCAACCAAAAAAATCTAGTACAATATAGGAAGTGTCAAATTTGACTCTTGACAAAATGACTCAACACACTTTATTAACATAAAAATGACTCTTAACTCTTGATGGATTTTTTATTTTTACTCTTTTAACATAAAAAATGACTGACACTTGACACCAAAAGACTTTTTTTATCTCTTATTTTTGACAACATACATAAAACTAAATAATATTAATAACATCACTTGAAATAATTTAATTTAAAACATTAACTAAAAGAACAAATAACTATAAAAAACTCTAATCTTATAGAGTGAATAATTAGAAAACCACTTATAACTAGACTTTAATTGAATTAAATTTTGTAACTTAAAATTATGATATGTCTTAAATATTTACCTCCTAAACCATAAATAAAAATATAACTAAAAAAAACTTAGTTAACTAAATTATTGACCCAAACAAGATATGAAGGAATATATAGAACATGTGGAATACATCAGAGATTTGTATAGAATCAGACAGAGCTAAGAATGTAATGCTATCTGACAATGTTGTTAAAGATAAGTAATGAGATTGATTATGGTCTATATTTATTGAAAATTTGTACATGAGGCTTCTTATCTTTCAAAACATCCCATACACTAAACACCAATCAGATGTATGAAGAAAATGTGGCTAAAGGAAGATTATAAATAGTGCATAGACATCAAATAGGATAAGGCTATGAATAAACATGGAGATATTAGTTTTGACACATCTAAAAATTATAAGTTTATTAAATCCATATAAAATCAAAGGACACATATCACAATATTATTTATCTTTTATGACATTGCCTGCTTAAAACAAAACTTATTAATAATTTTATAGCTCTCACTAAATACATATGCTACTAACTACCCCATATTCTCATATATATCCCTGATATGATATGGATATATCATATAAGAGACAACAAAGATTACAAATTACCCATGTAACTAATTTTTTAATCCATCACAGGTGCAAATCCAAACTGTTTTGATACCAAATAATGAATTTAACCCATATTTGTAGACATTTAACATTAAAACCATAGTAATTCTCAATTATATCTCATATATAATTCAAACACTACATTATCTATTATATATACATTGTAAAATAAAAATTCCTATTAAATAAAAAGTCACAATAACAAATAACCTTGTAATATTCATGGGTTTAACAAACTATTTACTAACCTATATATAACAAATAATAACCATATGGTAACTAATTATACTTACACAACAAAAAATATTATTTACCATATTGTAAGTAATATAACAACTAATTTACCCAATGTAAATACTAATTCCCAACATTCCTGACCTTTGGTAGTTGGTTCTAACTATCCTTTCTTGAAGTTGTCTTATGGTATTTGATCACACGTTATGACAATAATTGCTCCTTGTTCATTGTGTTATGTTATGATGAAAATATCATGATATAAAAAAAATATAACCATATGAGAAAAAAAAAAACATAAAAAACATTAAATAAAAACCTTAATCTACATGGTGGTCCTTGATACCCTCTCTTTTTAGTAATAAAAATAATAAAAACTAATGGTTGTAAGGCTTAAGCCTACAACCATTAACACATCCTCGTGATATGGCTCCATAAAAATATATTAATGCAATGTTACCATATTTTGAAACATCACAAGGAATTTAAGGTCCATTCCATCTAATGCATAACTTTCTAGGGAATGCCTTAAACCTGCTATCATATAGTAGTACCACTTATTCTGGTTGAAATTGCTTAGATCATAGGTTACGATCATGCCATGCCTTATGACTCAAATTGTGAATTTATTGCATCCATTATGAAATTTATTGAATTTATTACATTCTAACCAAGTCCATTAATATTTAATTTATATAATCTTGGTCTTATAGCCTCATAACCAGTGTAATGCACAACTTGGAATAATGTATTGCATATATATTACTATTTTAAGGCCATAGACAAGCTAGAAAGGAGTGAAAATGTAACATGCTTGTAATGTGTTTTGTATGATCAAATAATTTCAATAATATGATCTTCCTAATCACCCTTTTCACATTACATATTTTTGTTAACATTTTCCCCAATACTTTATTTGATGCTCTACCTTATCCATTCATTTGAGGGTGATAAGTTGTGATCTTGTGATACGAGATCATAAACTCCTCAGTGAGAGTCTTAATGGTTTTATTGAGGAAATTAATTCCTATATCACTAAACATATCTATTAGGCATTTGAACCTTGTAATAATTTTCTCATATAAATTTTTTTTAGTGTCCTTCACACTGTAACTTGGAGTTACCATAGCTTCCACCCATTTCATGAAGTAATCTATTGTAGTAATAATGTATCGTGAATGACTTCATTTACTTGGGGGAATTATAAGTTTGATAAATTAAATTCACCAATGTTTTAATGGTTGTTATATGAGCATTGGAACCAAAGTAATATCATCTCTATGATTTGGTTTTCTTATCTGTTGACACACATTGCAATGTTTACTAATATGTGTCTATCTTGAAATAGATTTGACCACTACAAACCACTCTATAAGATATTTATATTAGTGTCTTAGCCTTAAAAGTGATCCCCTAAAATTATTTTATTCACTTATTTAATAATCTATGGTCGTTCATGTGCTAATGTTACTCTATGCAACACATCATCTTTCCCCATTTTGTATAGAAAATTGTTGATGAGACTATATGGGATAGCTCGAGTGGCCATTTAATTTTTATCCCTTTATATATAATGTGTAAGGAAAGTACCTTGCTCCAAATTTTTTTTAATGTGTTCCATATTATATAGGATTTTAACATCCCTAAATAAGTGAATATTTGGGTATCCATCCTCTATTTCTTCTAGTTATTCACTATTTTGTAACTTGATTAGATGATCTAGTCTAACATTTTCTTATCTTAGATTTATATTGAGATGAAATTGAAACTCTTAAAACAACATAATCCACATAGATATCCATCCTCCCAACATTGGATTATTAATGAGGTAGTGCAATGCCTGGTGGTTAGTGAAAATTTCAAATTGTGTTACTAATAGATAGTGTCAAAACTTTTATAATGAAAATACCATAAAAAAGCCTCTTTTTCAATGGTGGTAGAGTTATTTTTGGTTGATGATATATTTTTTATGGAAAAATGTATGGGGTGATCCAACCCACCCTCACCTGGATCATCCATATGCACATGAAAGGGCTTCTAAGATAACTCCCACTACAACTCCTACTACAATATCAGAAGCATCCACATGCACATGGAAGGGATTATTCTAGTAAGGAAAACTAAAATGGGCATTGTTACCAACCTTTGTTTGAGTTCAAAAAATGATGTTTGGCATTTTGATGTCCACTGAAGTATTGTATCCTTGCACAATAGCTTTTCCATTGGCCCTAATATGGCTATGTAACCTTTGATAATTTTTTTCTAGTATCTTGTATGACCAATAAAGGTGCACACTTTTGTAGATTTATTCAGGGGTGGTATCCTCACTATTAAAATAATCTCTTGGTCCACCAATATATCATCACTACATATAACATGGCCCAAAATAAAACCAAAAGGTGTGAAAAATAAGCATTTATTTAAATTTAGAGTAATGCATAGAGCTTGACATCATTTTAACATTAGCTGTAATTTTGATAAATGCTCTTTAAATAAATAAAATACAACCCAATAATCTAAATATACTTTTAGGAAATCATGAATTAAGTCCTTAAATGTAGTTACTATAGATCTATAAAAATTTTCTAGTGCATTCTTCAACACAAAAGGCATTACCCTGTATGTGAATGATCCCCATTTATTTGTAAAATTAGTTTTATCTTGGTCCTGTATTTGGATGGGAATCTAATGGTACCCACTGAATCCATCTATAAATGATTACACTTAGTGATTGGTGACTAACTCAAAGACTTTATTTATGAACGGTATTGGGAAAGGATTATTGATGTAGGTACCTTTGAGTGTGTGGTAGTCTCCACAAACCCATATCTCTATATATTTATTTGGATGAATTAATATGGGACTCACCTAGTTTAATGTTTCCACTGGTTAAATGATTCCTACTTCCTACATTCAATCTAGTTCAACCTTTAATTTTATTTTTATGTTAGGATTTACCCTATATGGGCATTTATTAATAGGGAAAGTTCACTCTTTCAACTCTATATGCATTTGTCCCAATGACGATCTACACTTTTTATTTCAGATAATTTGGTTGGGCAAACATCTTGATAGTGTCATATTAGCTGTAGTGCTTCTAAGATCTACTCCTATCCCCAATAATCTCCTACCATCACAAGTATATGAACTAACTCTATTCTTATGTTTTATTTAATCTATTTAGGGGTTCTTGATACACTTTGTTTAATACATTGGGTAAATCATCTATTAGAGTGTGCTCTCCTTCCCTTTATGGAATGTTTATATTATACATTCTATCTTCCTCCACTTGCTCAGTGCTTTGGGCTAATGTTGGTTCAAATCCCCTTTTCAATTTCACGAAGCCTTCCAAATCCAAATATTTGTCACTATTGCTATATTTTATTAGCTCATGTATTATTCAATTGCAAGGCTTAATATAAAATTGTTCCTATTGACTTACCTTATAATTGTGACTTGCTAGATTCAAATCATGTGTAATTTATTTCTATGATGATGCCTCTATTGTAGTTCCCAAGTCTTCTATTCATCCATGACATAGAAAGATTTTAAGTTTATGTAATGCATCATATACTAGAGGATGGTCATCCTCAAACACAAAGGTTTGAATGAAATATTATTACACCTTTTCTTAATGTTTGGTTTATCTTCTAAATTCTTGATGCATATACCAAGCTATTGGTAGGGGTACTAGGGGGAGATTAAAAATATGCACCCAATACCTCACCTCCACTCCTTAAAGATACCATATAACTACACATTCATGAATTTTTATCTTGGGACATTGGCCTTATTGAAAGAATGGCCATTCAAATTTCATCATGGGTGTTAATTGAAATCATGAGTATAAATATTCACAATCCTCCTCCTAATGTATCCCTAGATCTCTATGGACTGCCCACCAAGTTGCAACAATACCTTTTAGTGTATAGCTCATCGTGTTAACTCTTTGATCCACCTCTAGCACATTGTGATCTAACCACAAAATGAATGGATTTAGGTCCTCTATCTCAAAGTATTGAGGTAACTAACATTCATCACAAAACCATGTGTAGAGGATGTAACTCATGATATCCTCTTGCCCAGTTTAACATGTGGGTGTCTAAATCACCAATTATGGAAGATGCTATTTCCCATGGTAAAATGACCTCTGGAGTTGGTTTGATATGATCCATAATTTTTATACCTATATTATATAGGGCATCTAATTCTGACCTAGTAAGAGATTACAATGAGAGAGTTACAACCTTTGAGCTAAAACTATAAAGCTAGTGACTTTATTATTACTGGCTTGTATGATGGATGATTTTTAGTCTATGATTATTACATGTATAGGTTTAAATATTGATACTCATTAGATCTCCATGTATTCCTATGCATATATGTATGAAATTTAAACCAACTATTATCCACATATGCATAGGGTGACTCTAGTTCTTTTAGAATTATGTATGACTTTTGTTCTACTTTATTCTAATGAATGACAATTATATTATCTCCTTGAGAGATTTGAGCTAGTTACATAATGTGTTAATAGTCATTTAACCATCATAATTCCATTTCTTACCAATTAAGTAGGGTAATGGGTCTCGATAGTATTCATATAAATGAATTCAAAATCTTCATGTAGACTTAGCTCAGCTACTCTAATCTCTACATCTTCAAGGTGACTAATTGATTCTACTCACCTATAATTTACAAGGCTAAGAGTGACAAGATTTTAACTGAAGTGTGGCATACCAATATCTTCCCAAGTTGATCTTAGGATCATATTTATAATACTCTTGAAGTTAAATATAGTGTTTGGTATTTCTTAACCTGTAAGCTCAATATACATGTAGTTATCAACATCCTAAGTTTCTTAGTTTTCACATACCAATCAACCTTATTCACATGTTGCTTCCCTCGCTACACATAGTCCAGTAAATTATGTAAAAGGTTAGTAATATTATATAATATATCCTCATATAGAGTATACTAAGTAACTTTATTAAGTCTTTCAAAGTAGTAATAACTCCTTCCTACTACATTATGCACATAATTTTCCCATACTTCTACACATCAATAACTATTATATCTCCCTTTGAAGTATTCTACTATTATATATTTTGTAAATCTTGATCTACTTGATACATCAAATATTTATCCCTTATAATATTAGCATATCAACTAGGATAAACTTTTCTAATTCCCTAATCTACTAACATATCCAATGGAGGCAACCCTTGTTATGCATGTTACTATCTGATAACTACCTAGATAATTGCATTATCCTCAGCTTATACATTGATCAAGTTTGCATTGTGCACTAGCTTCTCCTTCCTTTGCTATTTGAGTAGTGGATAATCTTCCATTTGATGTTGACATTAAATTCTATAGTATACACAATATGCCTATCTCTTCGGGTTGGTAGGATAATCATTTATATAGTGATTATATTCTCCACATAAATAACATTGCATAAGTGATTAGATTTGTCAATTACCATTTATAATGCCTCCTTTATATCCTCCTTAGTATCCCCCTTGTAACCTCCTCTGTATCCACATCTATTTTGTTGATATCCCAATCTTTATGAATTTTTTCCAATATATACTCCTTACTAGGTTTATTGCACATCATACACTTCATAATGGTGCTGAGGTGAATTTGGAGTCTAATTATATTACTAAAAACTCATATTATTCTAGGAAGATTGATATTAGTGTTGTGAGGAAGATGACATCCAACCGATCAGACCTTGGGGTTGGTATTGTGATGACAAAGGTATCCACTGGGGACTACCTTATGTCATACATGCCATGTCCACATCTTGGCTTGGGATACCCTGCTTCATAGGTAGAAATTGTTGTGTAGCAAATGCAAATACATTCTTTATAATATCTTATTTTATCTTTTGTATAGATATACAACTCCTCTCATCATGGCTTGTTGATTTTCAAAAATTTAAATACATGCTCTAAATTTTTTGGATATATTCTTTTAAAATATGACACTATGAAGTAACATGTCCAACTACTCTAGAAATTTCATAAAAACCTATTTTAAGTTTTGGATAGTCATTTATATTGTGGCCTTCTTGAACGTATTCTATACACCATAATCCTAATTTAGGCTTATCATTATAATGCATCTCCTCCATTTTTATCATAAAAGTATCTAGTTTTGATTCTACCTTAGAACCTGATACCAGATCACCATAATCCTCTATTTATTCCACTCATATAACATTAGAGTGAGCATCAACCTTAGTTAATAAATGGGGCTGTACAATAAAAATTCTAATTCTAGTTGTAACCCTTCTATGAAACAAGCAACCTTATCCTTATTTTATAAGATGAAATCTATTTTATTGATAACATAAAAAAATGTGATCATAGTCTCCAATCATTTCTATATACTTTTATCGAATCTCCTTCAAGTATTAAATAATTTGGTAGGCAAATTTCTTCACCTTAAACTCTATTATTAATAGATCTTTGAATTGTGCAAGATCAAGAGTATTTATGTTTCTTTTACAAATGAATTCTAAGGCTCATCCTGATAAAGCCCCCACGAGTTCACATTTATTAACATCATTAGATGCTACTCCCTTAACATTCCATTTCATATCATAAGTTACCAAGTATTTCTCATGATCTATAGACCTATCATATTGCATTAAATAAATATACTTATATTGAGTGACATAGTTGGCACACTTGTAGTTACTAACATGGGTTTATACACACTAGTGACTATGACTATAGGCATATGCACACTCATGATTGTGACTAGGGACCTTTGCTCACTAGTCTTTTTAGGCATCTTAAAAAGGAATACTGACTCTTCTATCCTCTTCTTATCTATTGATTTATTTATCTTTGAACTTAGCTTTCCAAACTTATTTATAATAGAATCAAACCAATTCGTATCTTCCTCTTCTCTGACACTTTTTTTATGAAATAATAAATTGGGTTGGGGGGATGCGTACTTTTTAAATGAATGATATCTAATTTGAAATTCTTATAACTTTGAACTTGAACCTATGATATATCTGCATTCAAACCTAATTTCTTCCCAAGAACTTTCTTTCCTATGTCTAGACTTAATCCCTTTCATTAACTATGATCTATTTCTATCTTCCAGCTACTCTACTACTAAACTACCTTCTTATTCCTACTATATAAACTCTACATCCACATTATTTCTACTTATATCTTCCTCCTCATTAGGCCCTTATGTATACTTTGTTAATTCTTTTCTTTTAACATCTTTCATAGCCTCTCTCTACACCTTTTCAACTTTAACATATTTTACTCTACCCTTACTCCTATTCACAATTGATTTAGGATTATTCACTTTATTCCATCTTCTTTGTTATCACATTTCCCTTTATAATCCCAAAATTTTCTTCTCGCTCTAGCTCTTATTATCCTTCATATTCAGGTGTCAATTTGAATTTATTTTACTTAGAGCCACATCATTTACTTCAATATTTGATGTAACCCCATGGTTCCCTAAGTAACTACTCCATGTTGATAAGATTAAGCACCATGGCCTTTACCACAACCAAAATTTTTATCAACATAGGTAGTAACTAAAGGAAATTATCGTACATTCCTCTAAAAAATAGGTCTTGCATATATTCAAAGGCCAAATAAGCTTGTACAACAAATTCTATGATATATCCATCAATTATGGTCTAGGTTTATTAGTCCACATCATGAGTCCAATCAGTATATAGACTTTACATTTTATCTAACTTATCTTCCATCCAAACTATATAATCTATCCTTCTTAGCTAGAGACAATTATACTCTAGTCTTGATAACCATGCAATTAATAATCTGGGTAATTTGCACTAGAAGATTTCATAAATCTATCTATATATATGTTCTTGAATTAATTACTTTATAGTCAATATAAATCTTCTTGATTCTTCCTCTGTAAATTTATATATTCTCTCATCCAACCATCTTTCAAAATATCTCTATCTTGGTAGCCTTCTCAACATATTTCAAAAAGGTCCATGCTCATATAAATATTATTAGCATAGGTTCTTGGAAAACTCTAGAAAATGTTAATTATAATGATAGCTTGCACAGTTAATGACCAAATAAAGCAATGGTTGGAAATTCATATTAAAGGATGCCATTATTTAGTAATTCAAACTCATATTAATGAAGACATGATAAAAAAATGTATCAAGAAGAGTCGACATAGCTATATGAATAAAAAATTAGACATTCAAAATACTTACTACGCACAAATCAAAAGTAAAATACATAAAAAAACCATACAAAATATTGTACTAATTTATATCACACATAGCGAACCAACATATATTACAATTAAGTGATATATATAATATTATAAAGCATTGTCTCTTCATATTCTAGCCTTTTGATGTGCCAAAAATTAATACTCTTCATATTCTTCCATCTATTGCTTATGTCTACAAGGTCAAATACATATAGAAGATTATACAAAAGGAAAAATCATACAATTCAAATGTGTTCTTCTACTATACATTGATATTTTAATCCACCTTGCTTCTCATCAAATAATGCATTGTAAAAATCTAACATCATCATTATATTCAATATGATCATGTAAATTTTGTGTATCTCTTATATCCATAGTAATTTTTGGACTTTGTTTTATGCTAGGATAATGTGTCGATGTTCATTTTCAAACATGTATACAATATTTTAGAATCATATTAGGATGTGACAAACTAGGTAATTATTGTTTAAATTTAATAGATCATTGATGTAATGGATGTTAGAGAATTGGTATTCAAGGAAGATCAATTACTTGTCTTTAAGTTTACATCGTAGGATGGACTTGTACAATTTTTACAATAGGTTTTGGTAGAGGTGGAAAGGTATATATCTCCTATTAAATGGGTACTCATATGGAATAATTGGATTTGTAAACACTCAAATGTAAACACTCAGATGGTTTTATCACTTTCTATAAAATAATTTTACTGTAGTAGTGTTGGATGAAAAATATATTAGGGTGAAAAATGTGGACTTTCAATTTATAGAGTAGGAATATATTCCTTATGTAAGTAAAAATTATGGGGATAAGTTCCCTCTCCTATTATCAAGTGGAACTACCTTTATTGAAAACTAAAAAGGATGCAGTAAAGGGAAACTATTCAAAATAAAAATGGTTTTTATTAGGATAGTAATTTTAATGACAAAGTATGCAAAGGTGGTAGAAATGGAATATGAAAGAAGAATGATAGAGGAAATAAATATGCATATAAAGGTATAAGAATAACAAATCCAATGGGCCAAACTCATAGACTTACTGAAAATGTCAAAAAGGATGGTGACTTCACTAGAAGGAAACCTTTCTCTTCTAATGCATATGAAAACATTAAATGTCCATAGGAACACACAACATACACAAAAATAACTATCTACTATTGATAACAATAATATGACAACTATATTATATTTCCTTATAAAAAGTATAAAATTACTATTTTCACCCCACTAAGGTTTCACTATTTACAAAAATTAAGAATGTAGATTCAAAGAAAAAATACTACAACAAAATCCTTATATTTTTGACTATTAACCATAATATTAGAAAAAATTCAAAAGAAAATAATTAAATATATATGGATGTACATACATACATTATCCATGAAGAGATTTTGAACATAATTTGTTCAAAATTTCCCTTTATATTGATTCTTATCAAGTTGCAGATATAATTTCCTCTTTCTTTGTTTTGCTAGAAAAATTTAACTATAAAGAACCCCTAAATATGATTCCTAAAATTGTATTTATAGAATTAAATTAGTGTTTATGGCGTGTAACCACCTTTTTTTATTCTTTGTGGGCTTGTAAAAGCACATTAGCTAATTTGCACGACTTAAAACTTGAAAAAACATGTTAAGCGATTTACACAACTTATAAAAGTGCAAAGGAAAATTTGCACAAATTGAAAAAGTGCATTAGTGTTTATTAAAAACTTCAAAATTGAAAAAACTAATTAAATTTTTTTCACAACTTGAAAAAATGACTTGAAAGTTTTTCACAATTTGACACCTACAAAAGGGAATTAGAAAATTGGCACAACATACAAATGTGGAAATATGTTATTAAAAACATGCACAATTTTAGATTGTGAGAATGACTCAAAATTTACAAGTGTGAATTGGATACAATATTATTGAGATATATTCTTCTTCTTCTTCTTCTTGTTCGTTGAGGATGATTTGGACCTTTATTTTATAATTATCAGGGAACTTTCACTCTACTTTTGTACCTATGATAGTTTCCTTGATTTTAGAAGTTTAAAATGATTAATTTGCATTATATATCCTATAATAAAAGTGTTATTCATAAAATTATATTTATAAATCATTATATGAGATCCAAATTGGAGTTTGAATATGAAATTTATGGCTTGAAAGAGATTGGACCTTGCTTGGACACATTTGGAATTCTGCCTTGCTTGAATAACTATGATTATCCCCATTGATTTTAGGAGTTCAAGATGAAGTTTTTGAACCATGTGTCCTTTATTAAATTATCTTTCCAAAACATTGAATGAAATCTAAATTAGAGTTTAGATGTGAAAGTTATGGTCTGAGGGAGATTAGACCCTGCTTGAACACATATGGAATTCTGCCTTGCTTGAATAAGTGTGATTCTCACCCTTGATTTTAGAAGTCTAATATGATTTTTTTTCACCATATATCCTTAAGGTAGAATTTTCTTCATCAAATTATATTTATAATGCATCAAATGAGAAAAAAATGGAGTTCTAATGTGAAATTTATGTCTTGAGGGAGTTTGGACCCTATTTAGACACATGGTGGGTTCTAGTCTATGTTAGGACACATGGTGGTTCTACCCTATGTTTATACACATGGTGGGTTCCATCTTACATTAAGACACATGAAAAGGTATACCCTATATTTAAACACATGGTGGGTTCCCTTGTCTACTCAGATAGATGTTGGGTTCTCAAGCTTTTATGTGTAATTGTAATTCTCTCTCTTAATTTTGGTAGTTTAAGGTGAAATTTTTACACCAAGTGTTTATAATCAAAATTCATCTCTTGGGTTTGGTATCTGCATTAGGACAAAAATTAAGATATTTTTGAGAAGTTTTATTTTGCCTTAGATTTTCATGTTGGTGTTGATAAGGTCAAATGAGTGACAATTGGAGATTTCACATTTTATTTAACTCCCTCAAGTATATTTGATAAGATACACATTAAATATCTAATAATCAATGGCATTGATGTTTTTTGTATCTTTCTCTAGATGAATAGTTATCACCTTAGAATATATTTCTCCTTTATCAATCATAATACTTTTCTATTTTTAGTACTAGATCAAAATACTACATTGAAGTTGGAAAGGTAACTACTTGAGGTAAACCACTATCATGAATGCTCTGACCATAATATATTTTATGCAATGAATTTATTATTTACCAAAAAAAAAAGATCTATGAACCCAAAGTTTGTATCGATGCCTTCTTTTATCAATGGACCTAAAGTTGACATCTGATATGATCCAATTACCTATTGGATAATAGGATACTTAAGTTGATATTTGATAAAATACTCTTATTTGGATGAATAAAAAAGTCTAGAGTTACTTCTACAAGAAATCAAAATTTAGAGTGTCTTTGTATAATAGTTAGAATATGATGGTGTGGTAGAAAAAGGGTATATTTTTGTAGCATGCCAAGTAGAGGTCATGATCCCAAAGGGTTTCTAGCATGGTTTTGGATTTTATGAGTTATGTAGACAAGCCTTGGAGTTTAGAGGGTGTTTGAACAAGGAGGGGATTTGGGAGCATGTTGAATAAGTAGTCAGGTTATGATGCTTGTGTTTGTAGGGCTTAGGGTTTGTGGTGTGCCCAGATAGGTGGCATAGTCCAAGGTGATGTTTAGAAGGGAGGTAGGACCTAATGGAGGTTTAGACAATGGATGGAGTCTGATATGTGCTTGGGCACACATCACATTCCATAATATGTTTAAGCACATGGTAGGTTCTACCTGGTCTACTCACTAATGCATCAGGATTTAATGTGTGTTTATACACACATTAGGATCTAATAATGTGTTTGGCATGTCTCTAAAACCCATCAAAGCTAGACTTAGGAAAATTTTCACTTCTTCCCTGATTATTATTAAGTCTACCTACATTTATAATACTTCATGAATGCATTTGATCTCATCCTTCATACATACAAGGATGGAAAACTTGTATATAACATTATCATACTAGAACATCATCTAAAACCTTGTATTCAAGTATTGAACTTCGCTATAAGTTATGATTTATGAATCACAAGTAATGATTCTTTATAAATTTTCTATAATGCATAAAATACCCTACATTATCCCTCATGAACTTCCTTTCTATCCAAATGCAAAAGATTAATAATTCAAAATTGATATCAAATCCTCTTACCCTCTTTGACCCTCAAAAGATAATTTAGATCTCATATGCAAGAGTAGTCTTTGTACCCTATACTACAAGTTGTATCCTTGATTCTATCTCCCTTTGTATCATGCTTTCCATGATGAAAATGATATTAAAATGACATAATAGGAAACACTAATTTCTAATATGTTTCCATACCTTAGGCTTCAATCAAAATGCTCACCTTCTTTTATTGAAAGAGAAATTGTTGAGATAGGCTCAACATGCTCAACTTTGTGACTCCAAACTCTTGATTAGGGCTAATTGAAATATTCTCTTTAAATGTCAAAGGATAAGTAGATATCAGTACATGATCCAAGCCTTATCTATTGGGCTATGGATTTGATGTCGCATTTTAATTTTTTTATTGTCTTTATCCTTAAAACACCTATAATTGCCTGTATGAGTGTAATTGGAGGTGTCATCATGAAATGTAAAATTTCATGACAATAATTAGCTATAAATATGGGATAAAATTTATGAATGGAATGTATGAGAACTATATAATCTTAGTTAAATGGTATCTTATTACCATATATTCCTAAAAACTTTTATGTAACTCACATTTTCACATCCAGATCTAACCAACAAAAGCTAGTTATCCTATCTCAATCGTATGATAAATGAACATGTGATATCAAGCTAGATGACTTATTTATATTAATTTACATTTCCTAATCTAAATAATTGACAACTAGTTCACCACTCTTAATCGTATGAGAAATGAACATGCATTGTCAAGATATATATCCTACTCTAAATTTCTTGCATGTTTACCACTTTTTCACTTGAATAGATCCATGAAAAATCTATCTATTTTATCACTTGAGAAACAAAAATTCATATAAACATTTTTATAACTACAAAATCTATCTTTTGAATAGATTGTCAAATTTTGGTTTTGGAGACCCACTTCACTGAAATGCTTCAAAGTCTCTATTATGCATGTCATTCCAAAAATTTAGGAATCTTTGTATTATAAAACTGATATAGGATTGATGATGTGAAACTCATTTAGATCCAATGCAAGTGTCTAAGGAAATAAATATGTAGACACTAAACCATCAAAAAATAATCATATATCCTTCAAAGATGTGATCATTTCATCCACTCCGAAGCAATAGATGTTTTGACATCTTTGAAAATGATGTGATCATTAATTAAGAGTTTCAAGGTTGGGGACATAGATACAAGACAGTTTAAGCAAAATAAACAATACATGGAAATGAAGTAACAATAAATAAGATACTACATTTATTGAAAATGACATGTTGTAATCATATAAAATGTCACTTGAGTGTAATGAGTGTCACTTGAGAGCACCCATCCCTAGCTTACCCTAGACCTTTCTTATAGCCTCTTTTAACCCTTATCTAGATTTTGTGAAGGTATTAAACATTCCTAGACATCCCAAAATTAGTGTTAGACCTTCCCCTAGGGATCTAGGCCCTAGTTCCCCAAGTTATGCCACTTGGACACTAGTGGAGTTTTTTGGACACTAGCGAACTATGCTAGTGACCAAAGGACTATGCTAGTGTCCATTACCTAATTAAACCCTAATGTATACGTTTTTAATTCATAAGACACCTAGGGTCAGCCTAGACCTATTTCACACTCCAAAAAGTCACTAGATCAATATAAATACATAGATTTTAGCCCTTTATCCACTAAATGGAAATTAGATGCAAAATACACAAACAAGCTTAGAAAAAGTTGTGCATAATCAAGTTTAATGATATCTATTATGCCCCACTTATGCATACAATCATATACAACCACCCTAAGCCCATAATACATGGATTTATAGTCTTAAGCCTCATTCAAATCACTCAAGTCAACACTTATATTAAAATTCACTTGTACTTGCACCAACACCTAGATTGGGAGAACTACATCAGGCTTGATCCCCTCTTAAGGTATTGGTATGTAGGAAAATATCAACATAGTAGGGTGTTATTTACATCCAGACTACCCAAATAACATCGTACTCTTTTTACTTGTGATTCTCAATACATTAACAACATGGAGATCTAGGGTTTACATACAAAATTATTCAAAAATAGGTCAGACAATGAAGTGAGTTTCATCTACCCAAGAACATGCCTATTATACTAAGACATAGCTACTCCAAAAATTTCACATCAATACATGCATAAGGACACTAGCAATAAATAGGAGGAAACTATCATGATGCATTATTATCCAAGGTACTATGTTATTATACAAGAGAGTTTTTGACATTTGGACCCTGTTCATGACATTCTGCTCAGATTTTGTGCTAGTTTTTAGCCTCTAGATCATCCATCTCAGTTAGTTTCTAGATAAGTAATTATTTGTATCATTTATTAATATTTTTAAAAATATTATATGGTTAATTACTACATAAATTAGTGGTTGTATTTATTGCATACCTCTCCCCTAATATACTATACTCAAACCCTTTAAAAACCTAGGGTTTACATTCCATAACCCCTTAAATCATTTGGTGAACCCAAATTACTTCAAATACTACCTAAAACCTATCCCTATATGATATTAGGGTTTGTATCCTTATTTTTATTATTTCCATTGGTTGTGTTAGGCTTTTGAAATTTTATATACTCTATTTTAGAAGCACTATTTTATTTTTTATATGCCATCTCCAAAAGTTATATCTCTTCCATTAAGAATAAGTGCTAGGCTTAGTGTCAATCCTATTGAGAATTCTTAGATTCCTTCCATTTGATCTTACATAATGGAAAAAGGACCAGTTATAAACCCCCTCATTTATCTTTCATACCTTGATTATGTGGACTTCAATTATAATACATCTGAACATGAGCAATACAATCAAGATCAAGATGATACATGATATGGGAATTGAGACACACTCCCCCAACTTGATAATGAAAATATTATAGTCAATAAGGATGAGATTTTACAACATTTTAGAGATAGAATTTAGGAATAGCTCCATGATCATGCATAGATTCTACAAGCCATAATGGAAATAAAAAATAAATCCAATAATGGTTGATCTTCTAACCCCCTAGATGCCAACATTATTACACCTACTATGGGGGAAACTTAGCTTTTACAATAAAATGTTCTAACTTAGAAAACTTCAACAATGGCAACACATCCTATGGATAGTTCTTTTCCTCTAGATGTATAATCCCTTATGCATGAGATCCATGATCTACATACCAAGGTGTTACATCTTCAACAGGGTACCACTAGACAATCTCATGCCTTGGATTCTCATGTTCTTTTACATACACCTTCGCATAACATATAGCAACAACTCCTTTTCCATTTAGATTTATGGAGCCCAAGTACATTGTATGATGGTAAAGGTGACCTAGATCAACATATATGAACTTTCTATGTAGCATGTTTAGATTATGTGTCCAATTATTGGCTCCTTACTAAGTTATTCCCTTGTAGTTTAAAGGATTATCCATAACAATGGTTCTATTATCTTCCTAATTAATCCATAATAACATTTAATACATTGGCATATATGTTTTTGGCACACTTTTTAATTAAAATCAGTGATAGGGTTTCTTATTCTCAAGTGGCACAACTCAAAAAAAATTCTAATGAGCCAATAGATGAATATGTCTTGTGCTATAAAATTAAATTAGCAAATATGACTAGCCCCATGCTAGATAGAGAAAGATATATTCAAGTAGAGTTTGTTGCTAGTATTGTATGAAGTTATCCTATTCAATAAGTTTTTATCATTCATATATCATTTCCATACAATGAAAGAATGGGAAGTCAAGCTTCTCTCCATGGGAAAACTAAAGTACATAATAGGATCATATTCAACTACTAAGAATTATAATAAGCCTCCATTCAAGGTGAAACCTAGTGAGAAAAACAATGATTAAAAATGATAATTAATGTAGCTTCAGAGCCACCTCCTTGAATGGTTTTATCAGCTCCTCCAAGGAACACTTTACAACTCTTCCTCAATCACCAGCATGGGTTCCAAAATAGCTCTTGGAGTGAAATGTCATATCTCTCCCTTCCATCTAAGAGGTTGATATGACTAGGCCTCTTTCAAGGAACTATGATACCAATGCATTTTATGACTATCATAGGGCACCAAACCATACTAAAAAGATATGTATTAGCTTGTGACATAAGATGAATCTAGTATCATTGATGTTGGCACTCTTACAGAGAAACCTAGACCACAACCAATATAAGAAAAAACATTGAAAATATTTTTAGATCCATTTTCAAAAGATACATTTAATGAGATAGAAAACACTTTAGGTTTTCATTATACATATTAAGGACAACCACCACTAGCATCTTATCAGAATCATACAGTGGATCCACATACTCTACATAATATTATTGGAGTGCATCATACTACAATGCCATATAGACCTCTCATCACTTTTTTAGAGTAGGAGATAGTTGACAAGGACACATATTTATACACACTCTTTGTATGAGCTTACATTGTTCATCATCTTATTTAGAGTGTCATGATTGACAATGGGTCAAGTGTCAACATGTTTACTATCACACTTATACATAACTTGGGTTATTCATAATTGGATATTTCACAAATAGATATAGTTATTCATGGATTTAGTGCCCATGTATGGAGCTCTATTAGGAAGATAATAATACCATTATAGGGTAGGCCCACATATGTGGCCACCAGATTCATAGTAGTAATTAGTTTAGGGATATTTTTATATGTTATTGGGTAGGCCTTGGATATAATATCTTAAATCCATTCCATCTACCATACACATATGTCTTAAGTATATACATGCTAATAATGTGGTTACAATTGAGGGCCTTCCACATAAGTATATTTTACCTATTCCACAACCACTTATACAATATTTACTAATTAGATTTCCAAGCATAGATTTTGATATCATATCTTAGATGTCAATTGAGTCACTGGTGTAGGTGAGATATAATCCTACAACAGTACCATGTATGCATACTCTCCCATAGAAACCTTAATTAGAGATACCCCCACATAAGAGACATGTTTTGGATTCTAGAGGGCCTCTCTCTCCACCACCACATAAATCAATGTTACAATAGAGAGCATCCACACTAGTTACAACTTATTCTACCACATGTTTTCCTAAACACACTATAGTTCACAAGCTAGTTCTTTCAACTTCACATGTTCATAGCCCTAATCCATAGGTAGTTTTAGTTATCGATCAATTAGTACATCTAATTCTTAGATCCCAAATACCTCATCACAGAAACACATAATCACTCTTCCTCTCTTTGATACAAGACATGTTGATTTTTAGTCTATTATAAGAATCATTGGTTAGTAGTATCTTTCTTCTTACCTTGATTTTTGTATATAGTTTCTTTTTCATGATTACATGTACATAGATTAAATACTCAAAAAATACAAAAATAATATATTATGGTCAAAAATATAAAAACATTCAAATATTATGTTAGAAAATACAAATTATAGATTGTATGCATTTCCTTGTTAATATTCCTTATATTTTTATAGATATTACATATGTTATCTATGCTATTCTAGTCATTTTTATCATACATACATGTTTTACTTGTTCCCTTTAAGTGTTTGTAAATCATTACAGAACTCAGGTCCTCTACACAGATCAACATTTACTACTATCTACCCATTAGGGGCACATAAAAAGATGCACATATTTATCATTCATACATTTTACCATTGGGGCCATCATACTACACAACTTAGATTTTGTTAGGTTATATCTTTCTACACTCTATATCATATATTTAACATTGATTATATCTTGATATTGATCATCTTATACTAAGATTTTTTACTGACTATTACTACTATAGACTCAATTTATGTACATATTTGATCATATATAGATTTGTACCACATGTTAATTCATAATTTCATTTCTATCTTTGCTACTTAAGACTTGGTTGTGTCTCTTTGCTTCTACATCTATTCAAGGGAATTTGAATATGCCATTATGTATGCCACTTCCTTTCATTATATCTATGCTTTGAACACATGCCCATGTCCTTGTGTGTGCATTTTTGATTATGTATGCAGATATTTAAACATATCCTTCCATGTGTCTCTAAGCTAACCTTGTTTGTTGTTTGTGTATGTAGACATTTGAACATGTCCTTGTATGTATTATTTTCTCAAATTTAGTGACATGTGCCCATGTACTTTATATTTTGGCCCCTTGGCTTAGTTTGCATGCCTCATGTGTGTTGTATGTATATTTTCATGTATGTTTCATGGCTATGACACTTGTCTCTTACTTTTTACACTTACTCTTAGTTTTTTATGCCATGAAGGACCTCATGCATCTCCTCTTCCTCTTTAGGTGCCTTAATGGACATCATGCCCCATCCCCCTAGGTAGTTACTCATATTATTCTCAGATTATGAAGTTCTTATAAATTCTTACATTGTTGTATCTATCTTGACAACCTTGTGAAATCTAGATATAACATACATAATACATTATCAACTTATGCTTAGATTATATTACATTTTAATGTCATGTATATACATTACATTGGTTTATTTGCACAAATATCATATATGTTTTTAGCCTGACACACATCATATTGAGCTTTTCTTTTAAGGATAGTTATTGCACAGGTACAAAAATTCCCCTAAAAATAAGGGACATTCATAGTGGTTTATCATAGAGATCAGGCCATCTAGGTGCACTTAGACATAATTTTCAACATGTAGACATAGAATTACAGAGCTTAGCATCAAGAAAACATAGTGGAAAATAATTAGATAGAGATCATTGTTAGTTTCATAGAAAAATAAAACATAAGACACTAGCATGGCATAGCTGATACTATCATGGTGTGTTACTATCCAAACAACCTTGATACTAACCAGTATCCCTAGAAATAGCAAAACATAGATTTGATAGAAGAACATAACATTTATAGTCTAGATTTGCATAATTTTAGACACATGTTATCAAATTTGATCAGTTTATGCTCAATTTTGCATAAAATCATACTAAGTTTTCTTAGATTGGGGGCATCATGCATGTCACAATCACTCTCATTTCAATTTTAGATACACCCAAACACAGATTGTTATAGCTTAGTTCATAATCCATATGTACAAATATCAAAATTGGGGTCATGTGTGTGGCACATTATTTCCACATGATCAGTTTTACACCATCTCATCTTAGATAAAATGTCAACTCCTTGTATACTTTAGACATAATTTTCACTAGGTTTCACACTAAATTGATGCTTTATTCCATCTACAGTGGTTGGGATTTTTGCATAGTCCCTAAGCTACATTCTTGAGTGCCTGAGGGGACCCTTAGTTTTTTTACATTTTAGAGTTTCTAAGTGGCCCCAGAGCCATCATACACTATTTCAATTACATCATATAGTTTTAGTCATAAATGCATCTAATACACATGGTTAGGCAATGATAGAGTCATAACCTACTAGAGTTCTTGAGCCACCCACATATGAGGGTTGGACAAGTCATTAGTCCAAATCTAAGTTATTCATAGTGTATGATCCATAGAATAGGGGTGGGAAATGATGGATTCAAAAATTGATTGATTTCATGAGCCACCCACACATGGGGATTGAGTAAGCCATTAACTCAGTCCAACTTATTCACTATTTGATCACTAGTTAAAAACATAATATGTCACCAAATTTTTACATTGGTTCACATATCTAATGAGGTATATTCATTCCTTTCATCTCTCTCTTATCTCTTTATGCATTTTTGTCTTTGATTTTGATATTCCTTAAGTAAGGATTGATTCAAACATGTTTCATTTGAAAGATACACAATAGAGTATGCTTCACATCCTTAGACCTAGATTCAAGGGATTTGACTCTTAGGTAAGTCCATGTATGTTTCTTTTTTTTATCTTATTCATTTCAATTTTATACATTTATATAATAAAGTGGGTGGGGAAATGTAGTCATATAAAATGACACTTGAGTGTAATGAGTGTCATTAAGACCACCCATCCCTAGCTTATCCCTAGACCTATATTAGGGCATATTTCAACCCTTATCCAACTTTCATGTAGGTATTTCACCTCCCTAGACATCCCACAATAAGTCCCAAACCTTCCCCTAGGGATCTAGGCAGCTAGTGGCCTAGGTTATGCCACTTAGACACTAGTGTAGTTCTTTGGACACTAGCACATTGTGCTAGTGACCAAGGGATTACGCTTGTGTCTATTTCCTAATTTAAACCCTAATAGACATATTTTTAATTCCTAAAACACCTAGTATTAGCCTAGACCTATTTCACACTCTGTATAAGCACTAGATTAGTATAAATACATGACTTTAAGCCTTTTATCCACTATATGGAAATTAAATGCAAAATACACAAAAAAGATTATAATAAGTTATGTACAATCAATGTTATTGATCCCTATTATTCCCTAATTATTCATATAGTCATCTATAACCACACTAAACCCACAATACATATATTTACAATCTTAAACTTCATTCAAATCACTCAAGTCAATATTCATATTAACATTCCCTTGCATCCCACTAATACATATATTGGGATAAATACATTGGAATTTATCTCCTCTCAAGGTATTGATATGTATGAAATTATCAACATAGTGGGGTGTTGAAGATGTCTAACCTACCTAGTTAACATCCCACTTTTGCTACTTGTGCTTATCAATACCGTAACAACATGGAGATATAAGGTTTCCATAAAAAATTAGTCCAAAATAGATCACAAATAGTGAATTAGGTTTCATCTACATAGGAATAGGCATATTAGACTCAAACACAACTTTTACCAAAAGTTCACATTGGTCCCTTCACAAGGACACTATCATTTAAGAGGAGGACATTAGCATAATGCACTACTAAGTGACCACACTACTATCCAAGATAATTTATGACACATAGACTATTCACGACTCCTAATTAAATTTTGTTCTATTTTTTAGCCTCTATATCACCCGTGTTAATTAGTTTCTAGCTACGTATTTATTTGTGTCATTTATTACTATTTTTGGAAATATTAGATTAGGTCAATTCTTACATAAATCAATGGCTATATTTATTGCATACCTCTCCCCTAATTTATTGTACTCAGACCCTTATTTAATATACTCAAACCCTTTAAAAACCTAGGCTTTACATTTCACAACCCATTAAAATTCAAATCACATGTGCACACTAAAAAAAATGAGAAAAAGAAACAAGGTAAAATAGGGAAAGTAGAACTATTTACAGGGATCATAAGAAAAAGGAAAGACTATAAAAAAAGTGGGATAAATAATTTCCATTTTAGAATAATGTATTTTAATTATGAGGCTTAAACACATTCAACAATAATGACCAAGTAGCTAAGAAGAGGAACTTACAATTATTATTCACATACAAATGATCATGAATAGACAAATTAACAATGTATTCAATTTTTGGAATGGAATAATTTTAAAAATTCCAATCTTATATGAGCATTATTTAGTAGTAAGTAAACTTCACCAATATCTTCTTGAGTAGATTTTAATGCATCTTTACCAAATACATGATTTGAATCAGAAATAATTATGTCATATATCTATTTTTGAGATAGAAACATGATATGCTTATATTATGAAATGATTGGAGTATTGATATTCTTTACAAAATTTATTCCCATCATAAAAATGAATTCATTTGTTAATGAATCATCATTTTCATATTCATCAACTTCTTCTACATTGATAGTTTGTATTTCACTTGAAATGAAAATCAGACACTATTTATTTTTCTCTACTTTCACATGTTCTTTAATTTTAACCTTGGCATGACTATGGTATATAATATATGTAGTCATGATTGCATTAGATATATATCCTTCATATAACTCTTATATAGTGGAAAATGAAAAAAAAGTGGTAGGAGAATCTTCACTTTTTATCACCGAGTGTTTATAATATTAATATATGTGATGAATAAATAATACTCTCATAATATATCTCATAGAAGAGTTTCTTAAGTATAAGTTGAGAGAATCTAGGAGAGGTTGAGAGATATGAGGGATGAGGGTAATTTTGACTCCTCATTTTGAGGATCACCCTCTCCTATTTATTATACTCTCGTATGATGAATTATACATAAAATAAAATATATGTTATGTTGTGTCTTCTACAAATATGGGTTAGCTATTCAAAATAATTAATTATTCTCATTATATAGTATTATAGCCATCTATGGTCTTGAACCTATAAATAATGAGAGTTATATGCACTTTTTAGGTTGTTTGAATTCAATTTAGGTATACACAATGGAAGCATAGTCAAGATAGTGTGCCAATAGAAATAAATCTCTTGTGATTCCAAATGTTTGATACAACATATATTTTTTGGAGTCTTTGAAAGTCTTGAAAGGCACTTAAAGAAGTATTTTTGAGCTACATCACTGCCAATAAATAGATAAAGCATAAATTCTACTCAATAAATTTGTTTCATCATCACATGTAGCTTTTAGATTAACATCAAGATCAATTTTGATTCTTTATTGCTATGGTTAGTCTCATAATAGCTGTTCTATTTATAAACCAACATTCTAATTCTATAACATTTATTTACATTCAAGAAACTCATTATATATCCCAATGTTTCCATACTACTATTACACCTATATACTTGGTTCATGCATAAATTCTGATATCACCAAACTACTTTTGTGCTTATATCATTATCTACTATCATGTATTTTTGACATGATTGCATATCTAACAAGTCAATATGTTTGTGACTCTATCTATAATATCTATTTATTAGATCAATTTTTATTTTCTAATAATGCATGTTTAGGTCATGTCAATTCTATACATCCATCTACATCACCCATTTCTCAATTTTCCTATATTGATCAGTTTGTGGTAGTAAATAAATAGTTTCTATTTGTCTATAGTCATTTAAGATATGTTTTTAGTCATATAAATTTAAAAAAATGATTTTTGAAGTTTATGAAATCATGGTATGGAGTCTTTTAGGTTTATATTAGAATATTTTAAAGTCTTAAAGTTTGTACTGACTTAAGGTGTCAAAACATAGTCTTGTATCGATAGTCACTTTGGGTCCTTTTTTGGCTTATATTTCTACCTTTGTATCAAAAGTTCAATTTTGAGTCTATAGTATGTCAATAAAAGTCAAAAATAACAATTATTAGTAATATTGTCTATATACATGTAACTAGATGCATTTTCACTTAAACACGATGTATAGATTATGTGAAGTCACAATGGACAAATTAAATTATATTAAAAAATTTAAGGCAAAGATTTTCATACCTAGAAAGTTAGGACACAATTACATTTGGTTGAAAAAGACTTGTGGGAGATTAAGAGTGGTAAAATACCAAAATTGACTAATGTAGATGAAATTGTCAAGTGGGAAAGTAAGGTTTGAAGAGTAATGAAAATTATTGGTCTAGGGTTATCTGATGTGTACTTGCATCATATAAACCTATCAAAGACTTCAAATTTTATTTAGGAAACATTGAACAATTTATTTGGATCACAAATAGGTAGTGCATCAGTGACCCTAAAGCAAAAGCTATTTGGACTCAAAATGGAATAAGGAGACAACATAGTGCGACACATAAGTAAGTTTTGATCCATTCTAAATCAACTAGTAGGGATAAAATTAGATGTGCTTGATGATGATGTAAAATTTATCTTACTAAATAACATGTCAGCTAGTTATTCAAACATGGTTTTTACACTAAGCAAAGTAAATCCTAGTTTAGACAATCTAATTTCTTGATTGATAGATGAATAAAATAATAATATTGGTCTAGATAAAAGTGTTATGTATGTAAAAAATAAAAACAAATCAACTTCGAAACTAGAAAAACACTATGTAAAAGATAGATCTTAGAGTTCAAAGAAAAGGTTTCTTTGTCATTACTATAAAAAACCCAAACATGGTGTTAAATATTATAGACAAAGAGCACAAGATCTCATTGAAGGGAAACTAAAAGAGAAGGCTATCATTTCTAAAAAAAGAGATGAAGAAAATGATTGGGAAGTGAAAACTACTTATTCAAATTAATCAAATGATAAAGAATCAATTGGTCAAAATAGTGATGAAGACTTTCTATAATAGATAACTATACTGGAGGCTAGAGGAAAAAGGAGGATGAAGGACACATGTTCCTCTCATTAGCCACTAATGTTGGAGTACCATTTTGTAACAGTGGCACTTTCTATTTTTTGCATGTTTTTATAGTGTGAAATAATAATAGAAGTGTATCCCTATTCATGTAATTTTTAAATGTAATCCCTAAAAGTGTGATAATACTAGAGATCTAGACCATCATTACTAAATCAAGAGATGCTCTTAATCAAATTAGTTGGTAGGTGTGTTCCCCCTACTTTTTGATTGGTTTGGTTGATGTTCCTAGATTTGGATGATGTAGTTCCCTTTGCATGGATGGTGGTTGATACATTTTCCCACCTTGGAAGAGGTTACTATGATTGGTTGATAGTGTTCCCATTTATTGGTTGATTAGTTTCCACAATTAAAACTCAAGGAAGTAGCACATAGGAAGGTCAAGACATGTGTATGTTGCTTAGACAAAGGATGGTGTTTCTCCCCTTGTTCATACTAAGGGGTGGAATATTAAGAAATTTTACTATGAATTATGTTTATAATACTAATATATATGATGAATAAATAATACTCTCATAAGATATCTCGTAGAAGAGAGTCTTAAGGAGTAGTTGAGATATTCTAAGAGAGGTTGAGATATAATAGGGATGATGATAATGTTGAATCCTCATTTTGAGGATCACTCTTTCTTATTTATTTTACTCTCATATGTTTAATTATATGTAAAATAAAATATATATTATGGTGTATTTTCTACAAATATGGGTAGCTATGCAAAATCTTTGATTAATCTCATTAGATACAAGAGGGATATTCTTCTTTGCCAAAAACTAGTTGCATACTATCTTCATCTTCAGAAGGTAAAACATCATATTATGTACTATCACTCCTTTTATTTTTTGGTTCAATCAATTATTCTTCAAAAAACTCATTTTTAATTAGAATGTGAGGTTTGAGCAATCTTTAGACAGGCAAATCTTTCCCTTCTTTGCCAAGGGGAAGCTAATTTCTTCATATGTTGTCTGATGAATCATTAGTTCTTTCAACTATTCACTTTCTTCCACAATTGTGAAATTAAAACAATCATATGTGACATGAAGCACTTTCACTTTTTCATTGTTCGAGTTTTGACATGTTTGATCAGTAATTTGCCTTTAGAATCTCCTTTTTTAATGTTGAACTCTCATGATTATATCAATTTTCACCGCTTCTTGATTATTTACGGTAGTTGTAGTATGTCTTAAAACTTATTTATTCAACATCCTAGATAGAATCAAGTGATCCTCAATTTTCATATCTTTTCATTTTGTAGATTCTAAGTCACTTATCTTTTTCTTTATCAAGATGAATTTGATCTCTGGGTGTTGAGAACCAATAAAGACACAAACTTGATTGTTGGGACTTGGTTGATCTACCAAAGGAATTAGTCTCAATAATTTATTGAAGAAAACTACAAACTATCTCATCTGATCATCATCTTGATTTTAAATTTAAAATAAATATAAAAATAATGCACACATGCCCATAACTGATTTGAATCTATTCAATAACTCATTCTTCAAGGAGTCCCAATTTATAACGAAGAAGTCAAAATTCTTAATGCATCCATCTTATAGGTGCTAAAACCACTCAACAATAGGTCTAAAGAGAGTTTTTTTTAAAACCTAATAGTGACATCTTCATGCATAAATCCACATACACTATATGACATTGTGAAGGTCAGGATATGGTTATCTACATCTTGACCTTTTTATTTGAAAAACTTAAAAATATCTTCCTTAATCTTGATGGCAACTCATTATATTGGGCCAGATCCAATAGCCCAAATTTTTTTCCCCATGTGACATATGGAACATTTGGGTTGGGGTGAACCAATGCCATTTCTTCAATTAGAAAGATGTAGGAACTAGGTATTGTATCTCAATGAAGTCACCAACATACATTTCAAGCGAGGTTCTTTGAAATGTCTAAAAATTATATGCATAAAGCATCTTGATCCCTAATGAAGCCACCAAAAACTTTTGGCTGAAAAATTTGCCAATGTGAAAAATATGAACTTTCCTTCAATAGCATGGGGAGAGACTCCTTATGTCAATCAACAACATGGAAACAAATTCCCTTTCCTATTAGTAGACATAACTCCCTTTATTAAAAATTAAAAAGGATGTTATGAAGGGAAACTATTCATAACAAAAATGGTTTTGAGCGGGGTAGTAATTTTAAACATAAAGTATGAAAAGGTGTTATAAATGGACTATGAAGGAAGAATGATAGAGGAAATAAATACACATAGAAAGGTAGAAGAATGACAAATCTAGTGGGCCAAACTCAAAGAATTACTTAAAATGCCAAAAAAAAGGGTGATATTCACTAGAAGGAAACATTTCTCATGTAATGAGTATTAAAGATATTACATGTAAATAATAACATACAACATACACCAAAATAACTTCTAATATTAATACCAATAATATGACAACTATCTTGTATTTCCTTGTAAAAAGTGTAGAATTATGATTTCTACCCCACCAAGGTTTTGCTATTTAAAAAAATTAAGATTTTAGATTTAAAGAAGAGATTATACAATAAAATCCATGTGTTTTTTATTAATTAACCATAATCTCAACAATAGTTCAAAATAAAAGAATCAAATATATATGGATATACACACATACATTATCCATGAAGAAATTTCAAACACAAACTTTGCAAAATTTCCCCTTATATTGATCCTTATCGAGTGGTAGATACAATATCCTCTTTCTCTATTTTTATAGAAAAGTGTAAATTTAAATAACCCCTGCAAATGAGTCCTAAACTTGTATTTATAGGTTGGGATGGGTGGTTACAATTCCTAACCACCATTTTTGCATTTTTAGGGGCTTGTAAAATCACGCTAGCTAAATTGCACAACTTAAAAATTGTAAAAACACATTAAGCAATTTGTACAACCTAAAAAAGTGTGTTAGTGTTTTTACACAACTTGAAACTTGCAAAAGTACATTGAAAAATTTGCACTTACAAAAGTGACTTGATAGTTTTTCACATTTTGACACTTGTAAAAGGGACTTAGAAAATTTGTATGACATACAAATGTGCAAATGTACTATTACAAACATGCACAATTTTAGATTGTGATAATGACTTAAAAGTTATAAGTCTAAATTGGCTAAAATGTAATGGAGAGATACTTTTCTTCATTGAGGATGATTCGGACCTTTTTTTTTGCACTTATCAGGAAACTTTCACTCTACTTCTATAACTATGATACTTTTCTTGATTTTAGAAGTTTAAAATGAAATTTTTGCATTATGGATCCTGGAGGAAAATTATTCTTCATCAAATTATCTTTCCAACACATTTAATGAGGTATAAATCAGTGCTTGGATGTGAAAGTTATGGCTTGAGGGAGATTGGACCTTACTTGGACACATCTAGAATTCTACCTTGCTTAAACAACTATGATTCTACCCCTTGATTTTAGGAGTTCAAAATAGTTTTTTTCACTATTTTTCATTAAGGAAAAATTTTATTTATCAAATTATCATTCCAACACATTTAATGAGATCCAAAGTATAGTTTGGATGTGAAAATTATGGACCAAGGGATATTGGACCTACTTGGACACATTTGGAATTTCACCTTGCTTGAATAACTTTGAATATCCCCTTGATTTTATAAATCTAAGATAAAGTTTTTATACCATGTGTCCTTAAGGTAAAATTTTCTTCATCAAATTATATTTTTAATGCATTTAATGAGAGATAAACTAGAGTTTGTATGTGAAAGTTATATCCTTAGGGAAATTGGACATGTTGAGAAACATGTTGGGTTCCACCCTATGTTCAAACACATGGTAGGTTCTAACCTATGTTCAAACACATGGTAGGTTCCCTAGTCTATTTAGATATATGTTGAGTTCCCTAGCTTACATGCATAGTTTTAATTAACCCTCTTAATTTTAACATTTCAAGAAGAAATTTTTATACCATGTTTATTGTCAAAATTTATCTCTCAGGTTTGGTCTCTGCATTAGGACAATAATTAGGAGCTTTTTAAGAAGTTTGATTTTGACTTAAATTTTCACTTTGGTGTTGATAAGGTCAAATGAGTGACAATTACATATTTTAAATTTTATTTAACTCCTTGAGTAGATTTTATAAGATGTACCTTAGGTATCTGATAACTAGTGCCACTGATGTTGTTTGTATCTTTCTTTTAATGAATAATTATCACCTTAGAACATCTTTATCCTTTATTGATCATAATAATTTACCATTTTAATACTAGATTTGGACACTATATTGAATTTAGAGAGGTAACTATCTGAGGTAATCCATTCTCATGAATGCTTTGATCATAATCTATTTTATGCACTACATTTATTATTTACCAAAAAACTACAATATCTATGATCCCAAAATTTATATTTGTGCCTTATTCTGTCAAAGGATTTGAATTTGGCATTTGATGTGATCCAAATTCCTATGTGGAGAGAAAGATACATGAGTTGATATTTGATAAAATCCTCCTATTTGGATGGAGAACAAAGTCCAAAATGGGTTCTACAAGAAATCAAATTTTGGAGTGTCTTTAACAATAGTCATAATCTGATGGTGTGCTAGACAGAGGGCATAATTTCATATAATGTTAGAAAAAGGTTAGGATCTCAAGGGGTGTCTATCATGGTGTTAGAGTTCATAATTTATGTAGACATGCATTGGATTATAGATGGTGTTTGAATGAGGAGCAGGATCTAGGAGTATGTATAAAAAGCAATCGAGTTCTAATGCTTGTGTTTACAAGGCTCAAGATCTGTGGTGTGCCTAGATAAGTGATATAATTCAAGGTGATGTTTGGAAAGGAGGTAGGACCTAATGAAATTTTGTATAGAGGTAGAGTCCAACATGTGATTGGGCACATGTTGGGTTCCATTAAATGTTCAAGCATAAGGTAGGTTCTGTTAGGTCTATTCACCAATGTGTCAAGATCTAACATGTTCCTAGACACATATCGAGATCTGGTAATGTGTCTAAAAATTTCCAAATCTAGACTAAGGTAAATTTTCACTTCTTCCCTAGTTTTTATTGATTTTGCCTATATTTATACCACTTCATGAATGCCTCTAATCTCATCCTTCATGAATTCTCCTTCATACATCCAAGGATGGAAAACTTGTACATAACATTATCCAACTAGAACATCATCTAGAAAATTATCTTCAAGTGTTTAGCTCCAGTTTATGATTTATGAATCATTAGCAAAGATTCTTTAATTTTTTTAGTATACACAAAATACCCTATATGATCCCTCATGAACTCCCTTTCTATCTAAATACAAAATATGATGAATTTAAAAGTGATATCAAATCCTCTTACCCTTTAGACCCTCCAAAAATCACTTAGATATCATATGCAAGAGTAGTCTTCATGTTGGAACACAACTAGATACTGAAAGGGGGGGTGAATCTATATATCAATTACAACTAGTTATTTAAATAATTTTAATATAGATTAACCGATATATGTAGATCAAACCAAACATGCAAATATCATACACACACAAATAATCATGACACCATATTTATATGTGGAAAACCCAAAGGGAAAAAACTTTGATGAGAATAGCTACTAGAATCTACTATTCTAATCTAGCCTCATAGTTTAAAGCCTCACTGGCAAACCTCACTAGTTACAGTGTTTAAAGACACCAATCCTAAGGAGATACAAATCCCTTGATAGAAGAGCACCAAATCTAAGGAAGAAACCACTCCCTAATCTGAGCACCCACTCAGATTATCTGATAGAACCAACCTATCAAACTTTTCTATGGAGCTACAACTCCAATTTACAAATTAGATTCATACATGAATCCAAATATTTGTTATTTGTTATAGGTATAATCTAAAACTAATCATACTCTACACATTCTCTTTATGTCTTTCTTCTTCTTTTCTCCTCTCTATTCCTCTGGTCTTGTGTTTAGATATCTCTCTATTCAACACACTTCATCTCTCTTTCTGTAGCCTATTCTTTTTCTCTCTCTACCCTCTAGTTTTGTGTCTATATATTTTCTATTTGACATAATTTGAATGGCTCCAAAAACATTTTATTTTTCCTATATATCATATATATAGAAAATGATATAGGGTTCCACATATTCTATGTGTTCACACTCAGATTGTGACACATCACACCAATTCTAGAGTCTAATTCATTATGAATTAAACTATAAGTTTCCCACATCTCGATTCCATGCATCACACCATAATTTTAGATCTCTTTACTATCTATAGAATCTATTAGAATCCAATTTTGATGCACATTCTCTTTAATGTAGATTTGATCGGTTAGATCAATCAATATCATTATCTATGTCAAGATATAGAGCTTATACACAAGTTCCTACATGTTCTTCCAACTAACCATTTGTCTAGACATGACATTAAATGTAGATCATTGATATTTCCTTTGGTGCCATGATTTTATGGTCTCTATTAAATTTTCTCAACTTTAAAATGCATCCATTTGATCACCTTCTTACAGGATCACACTATTTATTAGATCTTTATACATTTCCAAATTTTACCTTGACTTGGTCATTAGACTTTGACCTCATCTTGTTACTTCCTATAACTTTGGATTTATTTCACTATGTTGATCTTTTATAACTTGCTCAGTCTTTAACTTGCCACTATGTCGATAAACATCAATCACTTTGTTCCATCTAATTCCACTCACTCCATTATATCTCTTTCATCCAAGCTTCCATATGCTATCACATATTTTGACAAGATCGATCTTTATATCTGATAGGCTCACTCTCATTGGTCATCTATCTGATATACTCATGTGCTTGTGACACTCAACATTAGCACATTCACTTAGAGGAAATTTTGACACTTTGAATTCATTATGTTCCATTGGATCTCCAATGTCTGATTAAGTGTGAATTGTTGATCTTCTAGATATCTCATTCATTAAATTTGACAAGATTACGCTCATTAGGTCTCTGTCTAAATTTTTTTATGAATGTGACACTTGTCACCTACACATTCACTTAGAGAACCATTTAAAAATTTGACTTTGCTTCACTCCATTTGATTGTTTGCATATGATGAAGCATGGGCCATTGATTAAGCTAGGAAATAATATAAATTTTAAGACTTAGGAAATATTAATTCCTTTGATCATTGGTCAAAGCTGATAATTACAAGGTTGAGGGGGATAATTTTACAATGATGAAAAAGCCTTAAGTTATAACTTAAGCTACTGGGTCCAATTTATATCTAGTCAAATTCAAAACAGAAAGTGTCTATTGATGCTGTGGCTAAACACTTAGGGTTTTATTGAGAAACCCTATCTAGTTTGAGAGCCAAATAAATAAATTATGAGCCCATTCCTTCTCCTTTAAACCTATGGACCATATTTATAGAATGTTCATGAAAAACCCATAACAAATCTTCTATCTATTTGAATTTAAACATCCATAAATAGTCTCTATAAAAACATGACAACTTTGCACAGTGCAACTATGAAACATGCTCTTCTCTCCATCAATCCTACCTCATCTTTTTGACATCAATGATATCCATAGTGTCCATTTTGAGATCAATGATAATAATATTTACAACAATCTTCCCCTTTGGCATTGATGGCAAACTTAAATGCTCTGATGCAAACTTAATGCTATAATCTTCTAATAATTTGATCCTTCTTTGGAATTGCTTGCATTTGCTTCTAATGAGTATGAATTGAAGTTGTTCATACCAAAATTTCTCTCCCTTAGGTAATGGAATATTTTCCTAAACTCAACTTGGACACTTGATCTACTCTTCCAAAATTTTACAAAGAGCATTTGCACTTTTTCTCCAACTTTTTACAAAGATCATTTGCCCTTTTTCTCCCCTTTTGACATCAATCGCAAAGGGAATCCTTCTCAATATTTGTCCAAAGTGTTCTCCCCCTTTATTAGATAAAGGAGTTTTTCCAAGAACCTAAAACCATCAACTCATTAGAAATTAGCAAAATATACATACCTAAGTTGATTTCTCTCTCTTATTCTAGGGATTAATAAAGCTTCCACGAGAATCCCCATAGACTCATGCCCTATCACTAGTGATTTAGTGATGTGGTGTAGGAGCCATTACTCCTAAATTCCATCTCAGATATTCAAATTATTCCTTAAGAAGAGGTTTAGTGAATATTTCTATAATTTGGTCCTTATTTGGCACATATTACATTATGGCCTCTTGATCTAAAATCCTCTCTCTTAAAAATTGATACTTGATTGATATGTACTTGGTTCTAGAATGCATCACTAGATTATTTGATATATTTATTGTAGTTGAATTATCACAAAGAATATAAATAGGTGTCTTGTACTCAACCTTGATGTTTTTGAGTGTTTTATTCATCCATAAGACTTGAGTGCAACATTCCATTACTGCTACATACTCTAATTTTGCTGTAGAAAGAGTAAATGACTCTTACTTTTCACTTAGCCATAAAACAAGTCAGTTCTCAAAGAAAAATACAACACCACTAGTGCTTCTTTTATCATCTACACTTCTTGCCAAATTAGCATGTGTATATGTTGTTAAAGTGAAATCTTCACTTGTAGGGTACCATAAGACATAGTTAATCGTGCTCTTGATGTATCTAAAGTTTTTTTTCACTACATTGACATGTGACTCTTTAGGAGCAACCTAAAATATAGTAACCATGCACACTACTTGCATGACATTTGGTCTTGATGTAGTTAGGTATAACAAGATACCTATCATTGATATATACATAGTATGATTTACATCAAGGGATTCATCCTCTTTGCTCAACTTGCATCTAATTATCATAAGAGTAATAACTAGTCTACTATCTTCCATTCTAAATTTATTGAGCATCTCCTTTACATAATTGGTTTGGAATATGAATATACCTTCATCAAATTGTGTTATTTTTAGACCAAGGAAGAAGGAAAGTTATCCTAGCATAGACATATCAAATTCACTTTGCATTTATGTAGAAAATTCTTTGCACATTTTGTTATTACTACCACTAAAGATGATGTCATCTACATAAACAACAATGATCAACATATTCTCACCTTCTAATTTGAAGTATAGATTATTGTCTACACACCCTTTGTTGAATCCTTGTTGTTGTAGGTATTGGTCCAATCTTGAATACCATGTTATAGGTGCCTATTTTAGACCATATATTACTTTTTTTAGTTTGCACACATAATCTTCTTCATTTAACAGATGAAAACCTTCTAGTTGTTCAATATAGACTTCATCTTCTAGGTTCCCATTCAAGAAAGTAGACTTTACATCCATTTGATAGACTTTAAACTTATTGTAAACATAAAATGCTAGAAACATTATTATAGCTTCCAATCTAGCAATTGGATTAAATGTTTCCTCAAAGTATATGCCTTCTATTTGTGCATATCCCTTGCACACCAATCTCACTTTTTTTCTTATAAAAGCTCCATCCTTATTGAGTTTGTTTCTATAGAGCCATTTTATTCCTATCACATTCTTGTTTGAGGGTCTTGAAACTAATTACCAAGTTTTATTCTTTTCTATTTGGATCAGTTCTTCTTCCATGTATTTTAGCCAATTATCATCCTTGCTAGATTCATCATAGCTCTTAGGCTCAATTTTAGAGATTAGAGAAAAACTTACTTTCTCCTTATTCATTGTAGCTCTTCTCCTTGTCTAAAATCCTTGATTCTTATTAATAATTATCTTCTCTTTAGGATGATCCTTTTGAACAAATCTTGGAGGTGATTTTTCATTTTTTTACTTAGCCTCTTCACTATCTAATTTTTCTTCAAGATCTGACTCTTTATTACTTGTTTCCTTGTTAGGTTCAACATGTTTTATGTCTTCTTCTACCTTGACATTTATGCTCTCCACCATCTTGTGTAGCCTCTTATTGTAATATACATAGGATTTTCTTTGAGTGGAATAACCAAAAAATATTTGTTCATCACATATTGATTCAAAGCTTCCTAGTTTGTCCTCCTTTTTTCTAATGTAGCATTTGCTTCCAAACACTTTAAAGTAATTAACAGAGGTAGGATTTCCATACCATAGCTCATATGGAGTTTTGTCACTATGTACCCTCAGTTGAACTCTATCCAAGATGTATACTAATATTTGGACTTATTCTCTCTAATATCCAACAGGTAACTTGGCCTCCTTTAACATTATTTTAGCCATTTCCTTGACTATTATGTTCTTTCTCTCAACAACTCCATTTTGTTATGGAGTCCTTTCTAGAGAGTAGTGAATTTTGATCCCATACTTCTCACAATACTCTATGAATTCATCTGAGGTGAATTCTCCACCTTTATCAGAACTTGATCATTTGGTTTTTCTTCTAATCTCATTTTCAACCAGGGCTCTAAAGATATTGAATCTCTCAAAATATTGATATTTGTCCTTAAAAAAGGTTACCCATGTCAGTATTGAGTATTTATATACAAATAACATGAAGTACCACTATATTTTATATCCTCTTGTCTTGGTAGGACCATAATGATTAGTATGAACTAATTGTAGAGTCTTTGTAGTTACATACTCCTTTGTTTGAAATTTGACCTTTGTCTACTTGCTTAGTTGACATTATTTATAAGTAGTATCCATAGGTTTGGTTATCTTGGGAATACACACTTATTTGATATCAATTTGAATATATTATCAAATTTTACATGACCCATTCTCCTATGCCATAACCAACTCTCATCAATCTTTCCCATGAGGCAACTATTACCATTCACTTCAACAAGATTGTAGATATAGCTCTTAGTCCTTTTCCCTTCTATAAATATTTTTATAGATCTATTTATCTTGTAGCCTTCTACATCAAATTTCACCTTATATACATTGTCACACATTTGGCTAACACTTAGTAGATTATGCTTAAATCCTTCAACATAAAGGACATCATGTGTAGGCAGTTTACCATCTATGTTCAAGGTTCTTTTACCTTTGATATTTATTGTTGTGTTGTCTCCCAAGCTGATAGATCCTTCCTTACATTTTATCAATTTTGTGAACTTAATCTTATCACCATTTATATGCTTTGAGAAACCATAATCTATCACCCATAAATTTTGCTCTTTGGCATGGAGTGAAGTTTGAGCAATCCTGGATTAATTTTTCACTTTCCACACTTCATTGGGTTTCTTGTATGTCCTCTTATTTTATTTATCAAAGAATTGTGAACTTTTGTTTACAATAGGAGACATGTCTTTCTTTTCATTGTGTAATTTCGATATTACAAATCTAGTTTTACAATGTCTAGCTATGTGACCAAAATTATTACAATTTTAGCACATTACATTTGTGTGAGTAAATGAGTTTCTACTTAAAAAATTTGTTCTCCTTGTAGATACAACTCTAAAATCAATATAAATATGACTAAACTTATTATAACTAACCATAGAAATATGAGGAATATTTATTCATAGCATTTCTTGGTGCAGCATGAGGAGCTTTTCTAATCTTGGCTTCTTCAACTCTCTCACTTTAGTGTATCCATCTGCATTATCTAAATTTGTATCCTTTTATTTAAAATTGTTTTTATTATATTATTTATTCACAATATTTGCATTTGAGTTTGTCATTGTGTCCTTTCAATCTTTCTCTTTCTTTGCTCTTAATTCTCCTTCTACTTTGAAATTTTCATATAGGTTAGTAGATGTACTAGTTGAGGAACTTTTTACCTTCTAATAAATATTAAAACTTGTATTTTAACCCTTGAGGAGATGATTATCTCTCCTCATCCAAGTGTCATGATGGAAAAATCCCTCTTATTGTGGGTGATAATGTTGAGATATGAATCTCTAGAAGGGCTAGTTCCCTTGATGTACTCTTTGAAGCACTTTCTTACCTATCAAATCATGGATGAAAAGGGTTGAGAAAATAACTAATAAAACCAAAAAATGTGATTCAAAAAATGTTTAATCTCCTCCCATTTGAATAAATATTTACTACTTAAAGACAAACAAAGTCTTTCTCATATAATACTCACAACTCAAAATGCATTGCCACATCAATGTTTCATATGTTAAATTCAAGAAGGTATTTGATAATTAGGAGAGTAATGGATGATTCCATGAGGTAATAAAGTCATAAAACACTTATAAGGAAACTATACACTTATAAAATAATACTAATAAATACCTATAACAACATCCTTTCTACAAACTTGGTAGACACTCGAGGATAACATGCTAGAGAAGTAGATCTTCTACTAGACAAGACCAATAAGATTTCACTAAAAATAAACTACACATGTGAGTAGGAAAAAAAATTAATTTCTTGAATATTTATTCAAGTAAAAAATTGGCTAGGGTTTCATAATCAAACAATGGAGGTTGCTCAAAAGAGCCAAAAGAATACATATTTATTAATTTTGAGAGATGCAAAGCAAAAGAAGTCCAAATGTCACTTATACATGTGTAAAATTGATAAAATAAGTTAAAAATGCGTGTATAATAGGTATTAAATGATCCATGCAATTTTAGGAATTCCAATTGTCCATACAAGTCATGAAAATTGTGAAAAGTGGCATAGAACTCTCAATCCTAACATAGAAAATTGCCTTCATAATTTGTATCTATTTGAACATCCCACCACTGACTAGGGATAGGTCATAAAATTGGGATGATATGTAAGGAATTTATTAATTATATTACATGCATTGGTTTTGATCCTACTCATTTAAGAACTCTTAGAAAGAAGCAATCATTACCTACAGTCTTAAAAACTCCCTTTTCTTTTACCCTTCACATTTGTCTTAAAAAATGCCTATATTTTCCCATTAAAATACATGGGAGGGAGTCAAATACAATTTTAAATATTATCCATGGACTTAGACCACTTAAAATCACCTTAAAAGAACATATAATTGAGGTTTGCACACTTTTCATCCTTGTGTTCACTATGCCAATTTTGACTAGCTAAAAGAAGATCTCTATTTAGGACACTTAGATGTTTTTTAATATAATAAAATTACCATATGGAGCTATAATATTTCATTATATTCCCTCCAACTTTATTTCATCTCCTCAAACCTCATATAACTTTCAAAACATAGAAAATGGTGAGAAAAACACTATTTTTCATGCTATCCATATAGATATGTACATATACTTTGAATTTTTGAGATATTGAGTGAGTCCTATACATTAAAAAATAGTTTTAATTTCCAAACTATTCCATTATTGTGGATCTCCAATCTCATTTTCCTCATCGGGTCATAACCATGGTTTTAGTAGGGTTTTAGGCAATTCTAGGTCTTAAGCTTTGTTCATACAAATTTAATGTTGAACCTAACTAAAAATTAAAAAAAATTATTCCAAGGGACCCTAATAAATTCCATCAATTAAATTTTTTTCCCATGCATAGCCTTGGAAAAAATATGAGTACTTGGAAACACCCATCGAGCTTATTTCCCTCTCATTTTGCATGTTTAGACTATGTCAAGGCTAAAAATTACTCTCTTGTAGGTCTATTTTCACTCCAAAATCTCAAAAATATCTATTTAAACCATATAATAATTTTTAAATCAACCATATATCCTTCTAAGAGTTAGACATGGAGGTAGACCTTAAAATGGTTATAGGTCTCTTGAAGGCTTAGTGGGTTTAGCATACCCTCTACAAGTTTGGCTCATTTGGGCTGATATAAAATGATTATAATGGATTATTACACATTTTAAAACTTAATTAATACTTAAAAATCCATAACATAACCTCTCCAACACTCCCTTCATCACTTTTCCTCTCTTTTGCCAACTTGGCCTAGTGGAACCCTGCCAAATTAGACTGTATACATGCACAATCAGGTCACTTTGATGGGTTAGATCTTGTGTGAGTGTTCCTAAGAATCCTTAAAAATTAAATACACATCCCAAAATTTTAATTGAAGATAATAAGGCATCATCTTAGGCCATTCACTCATTTTTTCATCTTTTGCTTGGTAGACCAAAGTTCTGATTTTCATGAGTGGCTGATATTTGAGATAAAATAGAGAGAGATATCCCTTATCTACATGGAAAAATGAGAGTTTTAAGATTTTTATAAGGTCCTAATTAGTATAGGTACCAAAGGGAAAGTTTAAAATCCCTCATTTAGGTACCTAACCAACTCAACTTGTCTAAAAAAGGGGCTAAAAAACCCTATTTTCTTGCATTTTTATCCAAATCCACCTGTGGATGACCTCTCCTCAAAAATTACATGATCATATTCTATTTAAAAATTATAAAAAACTTTAATTTTTTCTCATTTAACTTTTTAAACCATCCAAAACCTTTCTCCTTAGTGTATTTTCCATGCTTACCCTTTGAACCAAGAGGCTTCTTAGTTGTTTATACAAACTATAGTCCATTTTCCAAGTGGGGAGGGAATTTAAGCACCTTATCAATGTCTTGGTAATGTTATGGAATCTATTGGATCATAATTAAATATTTTATAATCATTGTAACCCTCCTTTCCTCTCTAGGTAGTTCATATCTCATTGCAACCCTTGCTTGCATAGACCTTACTGTAGGTGAAAATAGGGGTCTAAGACCCTATGAAGGATTGTTTAATTCCTTGAAATGGTATTATTACCTATGATACATGTTAATTAAGGTAATTATTAATTTTATTTATCATTACTAAACTTCCATTCACTATATCAATGCACTTCATAACCAAACTAGGCCCCTATCTGTACCTTAACTAAGATCCCCTCCCTATAGGTTGTTTTGGATTTATCCATGGTGTAAAAAGGTCTTATTATAACCCTAAAATATCCATGTTTAGTTATCTGAATTCATTTTATTTATTTGACTATATTAGGCCATTATTTAGGGCATCAAAAACCCTGACTAGTTATTCTTAAACTTGATTGAGACATATTTGTTGATTATGCTTGTAGGTTACTTTATGTGCATTAGGCATTGGAATGTAATTTTAGGCTCTCTTTTAAGTCAAAAAAATCATTTTTACTATTTTAATCCATTAAATTATTCCACATACACTTCAATCTTTAAACAACCCTTCTTTTATCCAAGACTATGTTTACTACGTGTAGGTGGATTGAGACACTCTTGTGGGGTTCTATTGTAGGTCATCACCCTGATTCTTGAGACTTATTTGAGTTGATAAGTTCCATTTGAATTAATTATGGTTTAATATCATGTCTCTTCACACATAATCCTTCTTTATGATCCTTAAAGTCACTAATGTATATAAATTTCTCATGCCATTATTTGATTTAAGGTGCAGTGCTTTGCCCACTACCCTTCCGATAGGTGAATACAAGGGTTCCTTTCACTTATTTATGATGTGAGAATATATTCAAGAGAAATTTTGGAGCCAAAAATTCATACTTAATTTTTATCTCACCTGTGTTCCATTAGAGTAAAATTAGGGTCTATCCTACTTGACTGAGGAACCATGTTTTTACCTTGATGTATATTATCATTCCATGCCTGAAGGAGGCCTATACGTAGTATGAGCATGTGAAATGTCTTTTATCAGATATTCAATATGAATTATAACCTTGTTTTATCCTTTCAAAACATATAAAATCACTATCCATTAAGACATGCTTTCAAGTGTGCATTCAAGGTGACAAAAGAATTGTTTCTTCTCATAGGCTTGTAGGCATCACTAAGGTTTCTTAGTGTGTTCTAAGACACTTTTGAGATCTCAAAAAATCACCTTCCCATTATCCTTTCTTCCCCAAAATTGGTAGGGTCCTTGATTTTACTAGGGAATATACATCTACCAAGTTTTGGGAGTTGAAATCTTTTGGAAGTGTACCTTGGGAGGCCTACCAAAACCTCTTGGGACTTTATTTTGGAAATTTTAGGACAAAAGGCCTAAGTTTATCCACTCATCACTATAAGTTTTCTATACCCTTACCTTGCCAAATAAAAAACCAAAGAGATCAGTCATGATTCAAAAAACATGTTATGATCCCAAGAAAGGATCAAATGGTTATCCAAACATCATGAATGATCTTTTGACCTTCTTGCAACACCACCTATAGGTGGTTACATGGTATACCACAGTGAGATATAGTGTGAACAAGATGGAACCTTTATCGATGTGAAACCTATAGACTTCAATTAGGCATGTAAATATATATTTGGGAATTCTAGGTAATTTGAGTGCCTGTTCAACTCTTCATACATCAACATGACATCATCAAGAGCTTGTAAATGGCCTTTTGGATTGTGTGTAGGTAGAGAAGGTTGATTTGAGCAAGAGTATGTTTGATAACAGACTCCTAACATCCTAAATGTATTTTTAACTACTAAAATTAATTTAATACCTCAAAAACACTTTGAAAACAACCTCAAACACCCTATTCAACATGGAAAAACATCTACCTGTACATGGAAATTAGCAGTCAAGGGCATTTCATGACTGAGATGGCTTAGAACATGAACACATGGTCAAGTTTATACTCTCTTTATCATGAAAAGGAAACTTAAATCAAATTATAGAGTCTTTAAATAGTAAAAATACCTCTAATACCACTTCATATATAGGGAGAACAAGCTTATGTATGGAATTCAACTGAAACTAGACATGAAATTAGCAAATGAAAAGAAATAAACTTGAAAGCTTCTTACAGAATGCCATGGTGAGATAAAAACATGAGAGGGGGTAGTGATATGTATCAATATATTTTGAAACATAATTTAATATATGTATGAGATCCGTATAGAATAAATACTCAACATACAAGAAACATTTTAGCTGAAACTACTCATAGTGACACCTCTTGCATCATAGGCTAAAAATGCACATCAAAACATTATTAATCATGAAAAATTGAATGGATACAATATAATAATTAATTATACATCTTATTGAACCAACATCACCAACTATTTTGTATGGATTTGGTATAAATTGAGAAAATCCTATGGGGTGCACCAAACAACTATCAAATATGCATATTCAACTTGTTAGCGATGGTTCATAAATCATATTTGATAATTTATCAAGTTATTTATATTAAAATTAAGGTATTGGAGTTTAAAAATAACTTAAAAAATCATTTTGTTTAAAACTACCTGTGCTTCTTGTACTAAGCAAAAACTTTAGGGTCACTCCAGTCTGTCGAGAAGAGTAAAAAAGTGTAGAATGGTTTTGACATAAAAATGAATATTACATATAAAAAAATCATGTATCTTAGTTTTATAAATATTATGAGACTCCCCATAACCTTATACACATAGAACACTTCACAAAAATCCATACAAGTGCCATTTCCCCTCTTTTTTAGTTAATTTCTATAATTTTAGTTAGGTAGCCTACAAGGATCTGTTGTAACTAAAATTTAAGAAATATAAACTGACTTATTAGACATTTTACATGAAATTGAGACACCTATTCATATTGGTAAATGTGCCAAAATCATTAATGACTAATAAAATGACATAAAATGATCCCAATGGATAAAATGACTAATGTAACCAAGAATAAAGCTAATGTGACCTTAAATGACATCATGTAAAAATTATACCTCCTATGACAACATATTAAGACCCATTTAAATGTTTAAAATCAAAAAAAATTCCTAGGGTGCCCAAATTTGACCAAAAGTCAAATTTGGTCAATAAAATGGTGACTCATAGGGGTAGTATGTCTGCTATACTAAGGACTAGAAGCCTTATCCTGGTAAGGGCCAATGGAGTAAATATATTATTTAAGACACTAGTAAGGAATTTTACAAAACAAACACACCCCACCAATAAATCAAGACACAAGACAAAACTCACACATGTGCATAAGCACTTAGGGAGCACAAGGAAAGCAAGAAACTATATACAAGGGGAGAGGAGAACCTTAATAACAATGTTTGAGATATATCCCATTGATTGGGATATGAGGATCCTCTCCATCCAGCCTTGAGAGTTGGAAAACATTGTGTTGCTTGCATTATGTGATTACATATAGGCCACTCCACAAAGCATCAAACTTTATGTGTCTTATAGGTTTAGCTCTATCTTCATCCCACTTTAGGACAATGTCTCTCTCCTTGAAACTTATTATAGTGGATTTATTATCAAAGTATCTCTTGGTTTATTCTTGGTGAGCTCTCATAGTTATCATATCTTGATCTCTTATTTCCTCAAGCTCCATCAACTCACATAACTTGACTTCTATGCTTTCATTCTCCATCAATTGTAGCTGATAGGTGAGGTCCAAAGCTGGTAACTCAAGTGAAATAGGTAGTCTATATTCTCTCCCATAAACAAGTGGGTATGGTGAGTTTCCAATTTCTCTCTTTGGGGTAATCCTATCAGCCCAAAGGGATGTCTTCAACTTGGATTTCCAAGTACTTTTGTTATCCTCCATTATTTTCTTCATGATCCTGATTAGATTCTTGTTTGTGGATTCAACTAGTCCATTCCCTTTGGGATAATAGTTGGAAGAGGTGCTAAGATAGATGCCATGCTTCAAAGCCCCTTCTCTTGTCCTTGTTCTAAGAAAATCCAATGCATTATCTAAGATATTGTTGAAGGAGCCCTAAACCTTATTACTATACCTTCATATAAGTCTAGAACTAAGTTTTCATTTGCCTCCTTGGGAGATATAACCTCCACCCATATTGTAAAGTAATCTGTAGTAGTAAACACCCACTTATGACCAACACTAGAAGGTGGATTGATTAGGCCTATGAAATCCAAACCCCATTGCATGAAGGGTTGCTCAACTTGGATTAGATGAAGAGGCAAGGAAGCAAAAAAATTTTGACATAAAAAAGAGTAAACTTTTGACATTTTATTACGTAAGCATGGGTTTCCTTGAAAAATCTAGGCCAAAAGTATCCAACCCTCATAATCCTAGCAATTGTGGTTCTTAGAGCAAAGTGACCATTAACTAGTCCATCATGGAACTCAAACAATACTTTGTCAATCTTATCTGAGTTAATACACCTCAATAACACACTTAAAAAATCCTTCCTAAATAACATTCTATCAACAAGTATATGAGGAATGGATTGTAATCTAAAGTATATTTTTTATTTTTCTATCAAGACCTTATGGGCACTCATTGGTTTGAAGAAAATGAATCATATATTATGTCCAACTCTTCATGGGTGAATATTTAACTATGATAGGGCCATCATGAAGTACAAAAATAACATCCTTTTGATCCTTCAAGTCTAAATCAAGACGCTTGCATAACCCTTTTCCTTTCATTAGCTTGGTTGTCTTGATTTCCACATCATATTCCATCACTTTTGTGATCTAACCTGCCCTCTTTTCATTCAAATCCATACTCAAGATAAAGTATTTGACATTAGGATGAGGTAAAAATATGTGAATATTTTTATTAGATAACATGTGCCTAAATTTATTTAGGCTCCTAGTAACTAAAAGTAATTGCTTCTCAACATAGGTGTATCTTACCTCATAGCATTCTAAACCTTGACTAGAGAAGGCAATAGGCTGATCTAAATTTTTCTCATTTACTTTTGTAAGCATGGTAGAGATTACCTTTTCATTCCCAAAGGTATACATATTGAAATCTTTGGAAAAATTAGGACTTGTAAGAGTAGGAGCTTGGGAAATGGCTTGTTTGATCTCTTCAAAACCTTCCTTCCTCCTTCTTGTCCAAGTGAAAACTTCATCCTTCCTTAGAATTAAGGTTAGAAGCTTGACCAAGTTATAAAATCAGGAATGAATCTCCTTTTGAAATTGATTTTCCCAAATAAACTTTGCAAACCTTTCTTGTGTTTAGCAAAGACAATGCCAAGATGACACTCACCCTTTCAAGATCAATGGATAATCTCTTATTGGAGACAATGTGTCCTAAGATTTTGTCTTCATGGACATGAAACACACATTTATTTGGGTTTATAGATATCCCAAAATATCTAAATCTTTGAAAAATCTACTTTAGGTGATCCAAGTGTTCATTTGCATACTTGGAGAAAATTGTTACATCATCAAGATACACCAACATAATGTCATTAATTAGTATTGAAAAGCTAGATCCATTACACATTGAAATGTAGTTCTAGCATTAGAAAATACAAAATTAATCTTCCTATAGGCATATGTGCCCCATTTATTAGTGAAGGATATCTTATATTGGTCACTCTCCACTAAAATATGATTGTATCTAGAATACCCATCAAGGAGAGAAAACCTTTCACTACCTACCACAACTTGTAGAATTTGTTCAATAGAAGGAAGGGGATAATGATCTATCAAATAAAATCTATTCAAGTACTTAAAGTCAACACACAACTTGATCTCTCCATTCTTCTTCATAACAAGAACTAAGTTGACCAACCAAGATGAATGCTTGATAGGAAAGATGATTATAGAATCAATCAACTTAGCAAGCTCTTTATTCATGAGGGGTTCAATTTTAGGATTGACTGGCCTTTTTTTTTTATTAATAGGTTTGGAATTATCATCTATATATATGGTGTTTTGGGCTAGGCTTGGATCAAAACCATTCAAATCACTATACTCTCACGCAAACACATTAGAAAACTCCTTGCATAACTCAATGAAAGCAAGCTTCTCTTGATTAGTACATAATTTTCCAAGTGCAAGTAACTTATCCTTAAATATTTCTACCTTATGATAATTATATTGCTTGGTATACATGATTACCTTCTCTTTCTTTAGTTGGTCATCCTCATTGAATATGCTCTCAAGAGTAACAAGGCCTTTAGGAAGCTTGTTGGATTTCAATTGGACAATTTTATCTTCATATTTATATTTTATTTTGGACTGATTCTTGGAAGAAAACACACCATCCTCTTTTATAAAAATATCTATTTGTTTATCAATATTAAACAATTACCAATTAGTGATATTATCTGGTATGGAGGGCCTTACAATCACCTTGAGATGTGGCAGGTTCTTATCCCTTTTTATCCCTTTTAGAACATCAAATGGTGCTCCAATTTATGTCAACCTATCAACATGTTTCTTATCTTCTCTTGAAATAGATGTTATTTTTAAATCTTTGAAACCTTCCACAAGATCCCACACTCTATGCTTATAGGACTTAATCAAAGAGTTCTTGATTAAATTCTGCCCTCTCACTTGATTCACAACTAATTCACTATCAACAAACACTTGTAATTCTTTGAAACCTCATTTCCTTTCCCATTCATGTACATGAATGAGGGCCTCATATTATGACACATTACAAGTACATGAAAATTGAAATCTAAAAGTTGAATAGTACCTTTCTTTAGAAGGTGAAACCAACATTGCTCCACCACCTGCCCCAATGTTGATTCTTGACCCATCAAAGAAAAGCTTCCATAAACCATTCATATTCTCACTTGGCTTCACTAATTTTGGTATAAAAGAGTCCTTCTCATGAATACAATAAGACTAGATTCCCCTATGAACTTGTAAGGATCATGTTCATAATGTTCATATCTCCATTCATCTAAGTACAAATCAGAAACTCCTTCAAGGGAAGATGTTGGAGATTGGTTAATGTGGAGTTCCTCTTCATCAATGACGGCATAGTTGAAATTTGCCACTTTAGGTGTGTAAGGCTCCAAGTGAAAATAATGAATAGGTTCTGATTTAATCTTCACCTTAGTAGCATACTTTGTCCTAAACACCATGTAGGACCAATTGGCTACCAAGTATCCACCTATCTTAGCTATAAACTCTCTTGACAAGAAAAGGACAAAGTATGGTAAATCTACCACAACCACATCAAGAGGAATATAGAATGTATGACAAGTATTTAGGATCAAATTAAAATATTTAACTACTCCCAAAGTCTTGGCTAGTGATCCATCCAATTGTAAGACTCCCTTAGTCATTGGCTCATATTTAAGGCCTAGTTTATCTATTATACACTTGGGAATAATTAAAGTACTAGCCCCACTATCTATGATGAAATTATGAACCAAGAAATCACCAATGCTTATATATAGGTATAAAGGATGAGTTTTTTCATTATTTTGCACTTGACTATCTATAGGTTGAGTTATATTAACTAGGACAACATTTTCATTCCTAAATGAGCCAACTTGCTTACCCAATCCTTGAAATTATTTTTGGAGCATATATTTCTACCTTGGTATTGTTAAAGAATCACAAAATTAGATGTTCATGTGTATATTATTCATTTGTTCTACAACATTAATTTAAGAATTGTTCACCTTTGGGGGCTCCTTAGGAGCACTAGCTCCTTGTGGTGCAGCTTGTGAAGGTGATTGAATAGGAGCTATCTTCACATTATAAAAATTATGACTTTATTGAAATATAAGAGCTAAATTTGACACACTTACCATTGGAGATGAAGTGGGGACCAAAATAGGTCCCTGAGTTGCTCCTTATTCCTCTTCAACAACCCTTTTCTTGGACCTAGTGTTAGAGGCAACACTAGTATTCATATTACTTGGATTCCCCAAGTGATTAATAGAAAAAAAATACCCCTCCAAATTATTTATGAGGGTAGAATAAGATTTTGGTTGACCATTCTCACTTAACATTGGAGATGAAGTGGGGACCAAAATAGGTCCTTGAGCTGCTCCTTGTTGCTCTTCAACAACCCTTTTCTTGGACCTAGTGTTAGAGGCAACACTAGTATTCATATTACTTGGATTCCCCAAGTGATTAATAGAAAAAAAATACCCCTCAAAATTATTTATGAGGGTAGAATAATATTTTGGTTGACCATTCTCCACCACACTTTGCATTGGTCCATCAAAACTTGAAACTTAGAAAGATTGATTGCCTTGCATTGCCATGGTTTAGTTGTGCATTTCATTTGTATAAGCAACTTGATATTGATTTTGCTCAAAAGATGGATATCATGGTTTTTATTGAAACAATTTATTTTTAATGGGAACAATATATTTAGAGGATGAGGGAGCATTAGGATTATAGCTTTGATAAGGCCTAACATGGGTGATTTGACCTTGTCCTTGCATATTGCTTTGAAAAGGAGGTATATTGGTTTGCTCAAACTGAATGTAGGATTGGTATGGCCTATAAATTTGGTCTTGTTTCATTTTGAGGGAAAAATACTCATTAGTGACACTTTATAATAGTATTTTGACTTCATGGATCTCATTTTCTAAGAAAATGGAGGATTTCTCATGACTAGGAAAAGGAGCCAAGGTAGGTAATGTAACTTGACTAGGAGGTTGCAAATCAAAGAAAAATGGCATTAGAGGCTTAGGATCAATATTACCTGATTAAAAAAGATAATTATTAGCATTTATATCTATCTCATAGGTATTATGGAGTGTATTCCCAACCATGGATTGGATCATCATGGATACATCACTATTTAATGCTTTTAGATAGTTCTAGAATGCATAGTTTGGAGTAGGCCTCACAAGAGTTGGGATACTATCTCATGTTTTTTGAAATCTAGTGTTGAAATATTGAATAAAATATTATGGTTCCCTCTTGATATTGGTAAATTTCTCAGCTAGAGATAGATGATCACTCTTCTCTCCAAACCTCTTAGTTAATAGATCTCCTAGTTCATCCCATGAACCAATATAATTTTTAGGTAGAGTCTCATACCAATCTAAGGCTTTTCCTTTGAAAGACAATGACAAAAACCTAATATCCACATTTTATTGAATGATATTATGGATATTATATAAGTTTGATATGTTTTTAATGTGTTCAACGGTAGTAATAGGACCCTCTCCACTAAAAGATGGAACACTTTTAAGGGTTGCTCTTAGAATTTGGTCATATTGGGCAAGATTCAAAGGAGATGATCCAGTGAATGATAAAAAAGGTTGATTTATAGCCATATATAAATGTGAAATTTGTGTATTATGGATTGAAATAAATAAGAACTTAGACTTATTAAACACCAACTCTCTTAAATAAGGATGGGTGTTCACAAACCTAAACCTTTTAATAGAATATAAGGGTAATTACACAAAATCAAAAGGTAAACCTTTAATATTAGACCTAGTGGTCACATTTGGCATGAAAAGAGTTAAAAATATTAGTGGAGTCACCAAGTACTAAATGTAGATGCTCTTGTAGCTATAACTATGCCAAGATCAACACCAATCTCAGACAATCTTCTAGGACTTAACGTCCCACCAGGCATGCCAAAAATTGTTGACACTTGGATTTTCACCCCTAAGGATATGTATAGATCTCCTCATCCAAGTGGAATGATGGAAACATCCATTTTGATATGGATGATAATGTTGAGCGATGAATCTCTAGAAGGGCTAGTTCCCTTGATGCTCTTCCTTACCTATCAACTTGTGGATGAAAAGGGTTAAGAAAACAAATAAGAAAACCAAAAAAGGTGATGAAAAAATGTTTAATATCCTCATATTTTATTGAATATTTACTACTTAAATACAAACAAAGTCTTTCTCACATAATACTCACAACTCAAAATGTATTGTCACATCAATGTTTCATATGTTAGATTCAAGAAGGTATTTGATACTTAGTAGATCAATGGATGATTCCATGAGGGAATAATATCATAAATTTTTTTTAAGGAAAATATAAACTTAGATAATAATACTAAAAAAGACCTGTAACAACATCCTTTCTGTACACTTGGTAGACAATCAAGGATAACATGCTAGAAAAGAAGATCTTCTACTAGACAAGATCAATAAGATTGCACTAACATTTAATTGTAGAAAATGTGAGAAGGAAAAAAAAAATTTAATTCATTAAAGAGTTATTAAATTATAAAATTAGCTAGGTTTTCACCATCAACCAATAGAGGTTGCTTAAAAGAGCCAAAAGAATACATATTTATATTTTTTTTGAGAGAGGCAAAGAAAAATAAGTCTAAAGGTCACTTGGACATGTCTAAAATTGAGAAAATAAGTTAAAATTACATGTATAAGAGGTATTAAATGATCCAAATAATTTTATGAAGTCCAATTATCCATACAAGTCATAAAATTTGTGGAAAGTGACATAGAACTCTCAATCCTGGCACATAAAACTATCTTCATAATTTGTATCTTTTTGAATGTCCCACCATTGACTAGGGATAGGTATGATGATTTCGATGAGATGGAAGGAATTAAGATATGAATTTTAATGCATTTTTAATTATCCTACTCATTTGGGAACTTTTGGAAAGAAGTAATCATTACCTATAGTCTTAAAAACTCCCTTTATTATAACCTTCACATTTGTCTTCAAAAATGCCTTTAGTTTCCCATGAAAATATATGGGATGGAGTGAAATACACCTATAAATATGATCCATGTCCTTAAAGCCCTTAAACTCACCTTAAAAGGACATCTAATTGAGGTTTCCATACTTTTCATCATTATGTTCACTATACCAATTTTGATTGGTTGAAAGGAGATCTCTAGTTAAAAAAATTATAGGTTATTTCATAGAATAAAATGACCATATGGAGATATAATATGTCCTTATAGTCCCTCCAAAATTTAATTCATCTCCTCAAACCTCATAGAACCTAAAAAACACAAAAAATGGTGAGAAAATCACTATTTTTCATGTTGTCCATATAGTTCCATACATCTCATTTACATTTTTGAGATCCTAAGTGAGTCCTATCCATGATAAAACATGTTTCCTTTCCAAAATATTCCATTATGGGGGCTATCCAAGCTCATTTTCCTCATCGGTTCATAATTAGGGTTTTAGTAAGCTTTTAGGCAATTTTAGGTCTTAAGCTTTATTTATACAAATTTAACATTTAACCTACCTCTAAATTAAAAAAAATTATGAAAAGGGAACCTAATAAATTCCCTCAAATCCTTTGGTTCCCATGCATAGCCTTGGAAAAGATATGAGTACTTGGAAACACCTATCGAGCTTGTTTTCCTCTCATTTTGCATGTTTAGACTATATCAAGGCTATAAATTGCTCTCATAAAGGTATATTTACAATAAAAAATATAAAACATATCTATTTAAACCTTATAATAATGTTTCAATCAACCATATATCCTTCCAAGAGTTAGACATGAAGGTAGACCTCAAAATGGTTCTAGGTCTCTTGAAGGCTTAGTGGGCTTAACATACCCTCTACAAGTTTGGATCATTTTTGTTTTTATAACATGATTAGGATGGACTATTAAATTTTTTAAAAATTAATTCATACTTAAAAATCCATAACATAACCTTTCCAACACTCCCTTCATCACTTTTCCTCTCTTTTGCCAACTTGGCCTAGTGGAACCCTGCCAAATTGGACTGTATGCATGCATAATAAGGTCACTTTGAGGGGTTTGAACATGTGTGAGTGTTCATAATAATCCTTAAACCTTAAATACACATCACCCAATGTTAATTGAAGATATAAATGCCTCATCTTATGTCATTCACTCATTTTTTCATCTTTTGCTTGGTAGACCAAAGTTTTGATTTTCATGAGTGGGTTTTAATTAAGATTTTTACCAAATTTAAAGGTCATTTTCTCTCATTTATGTACCTAACCAACTCAACTTGTCTAAAAAAGGGGCTAAAAAACCCTATTTTCTTGCATTTTTATCCAAATCCACTTGTGAATGACCTCTCCTCACCAATTACATGATATTATGATATTTATACATTCTACCCACCTTGAATTTATTCTCATGGAACTTTTTAAACCATCCAAAATGTTTTTCCTTAGTGTACTCTCCATGCTTACCCTTTGAACCAAGAGGCTTCTTAGTTATTTATACAAACTATAGTCCATTTGCCAAGTGGGGAGGGAATTTGAGCATATTATAAATTTATTAGGTATTTTATGGCATATATTGGATCATGATGAGTTAGGTTATAATGATTTTAACCCTCCTTTCCTCTCTAGGTAGTTCATATCTCACTGTAGCCCCTTTGCTTGCATAGACCTTACTGTAGGTGAAAATAGGGGTCTAAGACCCTATGAAGGCTTGTTTACTTCCTTGAAAAGGTATTATGACCTATGATACATATTTATTTAGGTAATTATTAATTTTATTTATCATTACGAATATTACATTCACTATATCAATGCACTTCATAACCAAATTGGGCCCCTATCTATACCTTAACTAAGATCTCCTACTTATAGGTTGTTTTGGATTTGTCCATGATGCAAAAAGGTCTTATTGAGACCCTCCAATATCCCCTATTGGGCATCTAAATTCATTTTATTTCTTTTAATATCTTAGGCCATTATTAGGCAATCAAAAACCTTGACTGGTTATTCTTAAACCTGATCGAGACACATTTGTTGACTATGCCTATAGGTTAGTTTGTGTGCATTAGGAATTGGGAATGGAATTTTAGGATCTCTTTTTAAGTCTCAAACATCCTTTTTACTCTTTTCATCCATTAAATTCTTCCACATACACTTTAATATTTAAACAACACTTCCTTTATCTAAGACTATGTTTACTACTTGTAGGTGGACTAAGAAACTCTTGTGGGGTTCTATTTTAGGTCATCACCCTGCTTATTGAGACTTATTTGAGGTGATAAGGTCACTTTTAATTAATTATGGGTTCATATCATGTATTTTCACACATCCTCCTTCTTTATGAGCCTTAAATTCACTAATGTGTATAACTTTCTCATGTTATTATTTGATTTAAGGAACTCTACCCACTACCCTTCTTATAGGTGAATACAAGGGTTCCTTTCACTTATTTATGATGTGAGAAGATATTCATGACACCCTTTGGAGCCAAAAATTCATACTTCATTTATATCTGACCTATGTGTTACATTAGAGTTAAAATAGGGCCTATCCTACTTGACTGAGGAACCATGTTTTTACCTTACTGTAGGTTATCATTCCATGCCTAAAGGAGGCATGTAGGTCATCTTAGCATATGAAATGCCTTTTCTTAACTCTTTAAGATCAATTTTGAATTTTTTTTATCCTTTCAAAACATCTAAAAGTACTATCCATTAGGCCATGCTTGTAAGTGCCCATTCAAGGTGACAAAAGAATTATTTCTTTTCATAGGCCTATAGACATCACTAAGGTTTCTTAATGTGTTCTCAAACACTTTTGAGATCTCACAAAATCACCTTCCCCTTATTATTTATTACCCAAAATTGGTAGGGTCCTTGATTTTACTAATGGATATATATACTAAGTTTTAAGACTTGAAACCTTTTGTAAGTGTACCTTGGGAAGCCTACCAAAACCTCTTAGGACTCTATTTTGGCAATTTTGGGACAAAAGGCCTAAGTTTATCCACTCATCATTAGAAGTGTTCTATACCCTTACCTTGCCAAATAAAAAACCAAAGAGATCAGTCATGCTTCACAAAACATGTTTTCATATAGGTTAGTAGATGTACTAGTTAAGGAACTTTTTCCCTTTTGATAATCAAGACCTGATCTCTCTTTTTAGGGCTTTTGAGAGTTGATCAATTCATCAAGAATGTATGATCTTCTTGTCAACTTCATAATTTTATCTAGTTAACATTTGAATTTTTTAATCTCTTTTTCAAAGACATTATCTCTACCTCTAGCTTCATACATTCATTAGATTTAGATTGTAGTTTCATTTTGATTGCATCTTCTATTCTTTTATCCTCTTCAACTTGTGTCTTTAGGCTAAATACCATTTGATTAGATTTGTCAAGACTTTTAGACATTTTCTGAATTTCCTTTTATCCAAGATTATTTTGTTTTGAGTTCTCTTTTATCATCTTGTCAATCTCATCTAGAGTACATATGATCTCACATTCTAGATTTACTTCTCCTTCTTCTTCATTTGAGTCTTCAAATTCATCTTGATCTAGATTTACATAAGTTGATCCTACTATCATGAACATGGATTCATTTCCCTTAGCCACAAAAGCAAAATCATGATCATCATTTGAACTATCACTATCTTCTACTAAGTCACTATCTTCTTTTGTGTATAGACCTTTCTTATTCTTGAAGAATTTCTTCTTCTTAGGATAGTAGGGTTTCACCTTTTTTCTACTCTCTACTTGCTCAGAGTTATCCTTTTTATTACGAGGGCATTTAGCAACAAAATTTCCTACTTTACCATGGTTAAATAATTTGAAGGGTAAATTGCCTCTATACTTTCTAGATCCTCTCTTTAGTCTTCTAGCAAAGTTAGCTTATTATTCATCAGTCTCCTCAAATTCAGATGTAGATGTTTCTTTCTTTACTTGATTGGCTACTTTGAATGCAAATTATCTCTTGAAGGTGTCTATCTCTCCCATTCTCATCTCATATGCTACAAAGTTCCCATGCAACTCATCAATAGTGAGTTTATCTAGATATCTTGCTTCTTCTATTATAAATAGTTTAGAATCATATCTTGATAGAAAATATCTTAAAACCTTATTGAAAATGATTGACTCTTTCATATATTCTCTAAGACCTTTGAATGCATTTACTATTTCATCTACCCTAAAGAGGTATTCTGCAATCTTCTCCTCTTCATTCATCTTAAGGCTCTTAAACTTAACTTTTTAAGTTTGGAGCTTGGCTTACTATACCTTGTCATCTCCTTCATAGATGCCCTTTAATTTTTCCAAATGTCTTGTGCATTCTAACATTGCATAACTTTGACAAACTCTAAGTTTGATAATCCACATAGAATAACATTATTTTACTTGGCATTTATTTCATATGCTTTCTTGGTAGCCTAATCAGTAGGATTTGTAGTAGGGGATGCATATCCATTTACCATAGACATCCATACATCAAATCCTGATGAGGATAGATGTGTTTCCATTCTTATGCTCCAAAATGCATAGTTAGATCCGTCAAAGAGAGGCACCTTATTTGATGAAGATCCTTCTTGACTAGACATTATGTTCATGATTCCAAGATCTACCTGAGATGATTAAACTTCTTTCAAGGAACCCTAAGCTTTGATACCAATTTTTGGAACACAATTAGATATTGAGAGGGGGGTGAATTAGTATATCAATTAAAACTAGTTCTTTAAATACTTTTAATGAAGATTATCATATATATATATATATATATATAATCAAACATGAAAACATAATACACACACAAATACTCTTGACACTATATTTATACATGGAAAACCCTAAGGGAAAAACCCACAATGAGAATAGCTGTTAGAATCTACTATTCTAATCCATCCTAACAGTTTAAAGCCTCACTAGTAAACTTGACTGGTTATAATGTTTAAGGACACCAATCCTAAGGAGAAACCAATCCCCTAATTTAAGAGCACCAACTCTAAGGAATCACCCACTCCCTTATATGAGCACCTAGTTAGCTTATCTGATGGCACCAACCTATCAAACTTTTCTACATAGCTACAACTCCAATTTATAAGTCAAATTCATACATGAATCCAAATATCTATTATTTATTATAGGTATAATCTACAATTGATCATACTCTACACACTCTCTTTGTGCCTTTCTTCCTATCTACTCCTCTCTATTCCTCTTGTCCTATGTCTAGATATCTCTCTATTCGACAAACTTCATCTCTCTTTCTGTAACCTCTTCTTTTTTTCTCTCTACCCTCTAGTTTTATGTCTATATATTTTTTGTTTGATATAATTTGAATGGCTCCAACAACATTTTCTTTGTCCTAGATATCATATATATAAATAAATGATCTAGGGTTCCACATATTCTATTTGTTCACACTTGAACTATGACACATTACACTAATTTTGGACTCTAGTTCATTATGACTTGAACTATAAGTTTCCTGCATCTTGATTCCATGCATTAGATCATAATTATATCTCTCTTTAATATATATAGAATCTATTATACTCACATTTTGATGCATAGGCTCTTTAAAAAAGATTTAATCAGTTAGATCAATCACTATCATTATCTATGTTGAGATATAGAGCTTATACACAAGTTACTTCATGTTCCTCTAACTAACCATTTATCTAGACATGAATTTAAATATTGATCATTGATCTTGACTTTTGCATCATGATCTAATGGTCTCTATTAAATTAGCTCAACTTTAAAATGTGTCCATTTGATCACCTTTTGATAGGATCATGTTATCCATTAGATCTTTGTATGCTTCCAAACTTTACCTTGACTTAGTCATTAAACTTCAACACTTTTACCCCATCTCGTTTCTTCCTATACCTTTGTATCACTTTCACTTCATCAATATTTTTGAACTTGATCAGTATTTAACTTGCCACTATGTTGATAAACATTAATCACTTTGTTCTATCTTAGTCCACTCACTCCATTAGATCTCTCTCATCCAAGCTTCCATGTGTCATCAGATCTTCTAAAAAGTTGGATCTTTATATATAATAGGATCACTCTCATTGGTCCTCTATCTGATAGACTCATGTGCTTATGACAATTGGCATTAACACATTCAATTGAAGGGACTGACACTTTGACTTCATCATGCTCTATTAGATCTTCAATGTCTAATTAAGCACAAACCATTGATCTTCCCACTAGCTCGTTCATTAAATCTGACAATCTTATGCTCATCAGGTCTCTATTTGACAAACTCAATGAATGTGACACTTGTCACTTGTACATTCAATTGTAGCACCTTTTTACAATTTAAATTTTCTTCACTCTGTTGGATCATCTACGTATGATGAAGCATAGGCCATTGATCAAGCTGGGACATAATATAAAGTGTAATACTTAGGAAATATTAAGTCCTTTGATCATTGGTTAGAACTAGTAATTACAAGGTCAAGGGGGTTAGTTTTGTAATGGCAATAAGGGATTAAGTTATAACTTAAGCTACCAGGTCTAGGCTATATTCAATCAACTTCAAAATAGAAAGTGTTTGTTGACACCATGGATAGACCCTTAGGGTTTTATTGAGAAACCTTATCTAGTCTAAGAGATAAATAAATCAATTATGAGCTCATTCTTTTTCCTCTGAACCTATGGACCATATTTTTAGAATGTTCATGAAAAACCCAAAATAGATATTCTATCTATTTGACTTTAAACATCCATAAATAGTCTCTATAAAAGCATGACAACTTTTCATAGTGTGACTATGAAAAATGCTCTTCTCTCCATCAATCCTAGTTGATCTTTTTGACATCAATACATCCATAGTGTCCCTTTTAACATCAATGGCAATCATATTACCAACACTTTGTACCCTTTACTACAAGTTTTATCCTTGATTCTATCTCCCTTTTATCATGCTTTCCATGATGACAAGAATTTTACAATGACATAAAAGGAAGGGACACTTGATGATTTTTTTTCATACCTTAAGATTCAATTAAAATTCTCAGCTTCTATTGTTGAAAGAGAAATTATTGAGATATCCTCAACACACTCAAATTTGTGAGTCCAAACTCTTGAATTAAGGTTGACTAAAATATTCTATTTGAATGCCTATATGTCCAAAATTATACTTTTAAAACTAATCAATGATTTACCATTTGTAAGGTCAAAGGATAAGAACATATCAATATGTGACCCAAGCCTTTTCCATTGGGCTATGGAGTTCATCCCATTTAAAAAAAAATATTGTCCTTGTCCTTAAAACACCTATA
>JARHVA010001755.1:2205000-2400000 GCA_037957365.1 Torreya grandis | reverse complement strand
ATAAGATTAATAAAGATGAAAAAACTCAAAGTGTATCCCATCACATGAAAGAGAGATATAAGAAGAAGATATGGATGGAAAAAGACTCTAAACCTAAGGCCAAATAGGAAGGCTAAAAGTATAGGTCAAGAATAAATCTAGGAAGGACTGCAATCGAGTATGAGACCAAAGGAAAAAGCATCAAAGAAAAATAATCATACCCTATAAATTTGATTTATGACCCCCATAGTCAAGGATATAGGAACCACCTCAAGACAAGTAATAGCTAAAGACCCCCCAACAATAAACTTAGGTAAAACATGAACTAGGTGGGGCAAAATGAGCTAGCTAGTAGGAAAAAAGGTTAGGGAACAAGCAAAATCTAACACCACATCACAATGTATAAATATAAACTATTCTAAGATTTAATATTCAAATAACATGAAATGTGGATAATAATGGGATTTTAGGGGAGATGTATGTAAAATATAGGATCGCAACCACCACAACATAAAACATGAAGGTGAACTACATAGAGATTATCTTTTGGATACTCAAAGGAGAAGTGAAGATGGGAATCCCATCTAGGATGACTGTGTAAGGAGGCATCAAGAGGAAGTCAACACATTTTAACTCTAGGAACTTTCCTTCTTCAATAAATTAAAATAACAAGAAATATTTATTGTCTCTTGAATTTATGAAGACAGGGTTTATTTTTCAGGGAGAAGGATGCAAATCATGGCAGTGTAGATTCATAAGGCCATAGGGATCTCTCAAACTACTATCTATAAATTGAAATTATTGGGAATCTAAGTGAATATTGACATAATGACCCATGAATTAAAATACAATAAAGTGGGATATGTTTTCCCTATCCCCAACATAAGTGATAGGACCACTAGGGGGCAGTGCAACTGGTAAGTGCTAAGTTAGGCCTAGTGGGATGATGGGAAGAAATCTATAAAAACTTATCATATATAGTGCATGAAAAGGAAAAGGGAACCTAGCTCAACATGGCCAAGCATGTGGAATATTTGATTATAGAGGAGGTCGAGAAGGTACATAAAGGGGAAGGTAAGTTTAAATTCATCATTATCCTCATGATATTGGTGTTCGATGAGATTAGAGTCCTTGAAGGGATATATGGGAGAGGGTTAGACTTCCCCAAATTCCATAGATCCCTATCAATTAAGTATCATAATTTCACCTAACTAGGCATGATCACCTAAAAATATAAATCAAGGCTTATACATGCTTCATAGAAGCCCTAGGAGAAGAATGGTGCATCCCAAGGATGCTAATTTAAATAGTTAAGGGCCAAGCTCAATTTATGGTGATGAAACATTTGACCATGTCTTGTATTAGGCTAAATGATGAGAATATTTCCCATTAGATCAAGTTACCCTAAGAATTTACCACACAATACTTCATGGATGAAATCAAAAACATCAAATATGTGGAGACTATTAAAATGGGCACCCAAAGGATTGATGTTAACATCCATACCATGTGCGCCAATTATGTAAAATTAAGGAAAGTGACCATGAAGGAAGCTTGTGAAGTATAAATATGAGAGTGTGAAATTATTTAGGTTATCCATATACATGGTAAGCCTTATCACAACTGTATTATTACTTGAAGCCAATAAAATATAATAATGATATAAGGCATGAAATGCTAAGAAAACCTGTAGCCTCCACATCTCAACTAATAGGTTCAAGCCCTCAGAAAATCCATGAAGAGTATAGTGAAAGGATAATAACTTGACCACCTTTAGCTACACTAGGTGGGTTAAGAGAAGTAGATTTGAATGAAAGGATTAAGAGAAAATGAGGAAGGGAAGAAAGGAATACCTTCATAAATAAGTGGAAAGGGAGGTCTGAATGAACTCTTATGAAGACACCCAAAAGATGAGAAGAATATAAATCTATGGGTAAAGCCTCAATGTGAGAAGAGTAATGAAGATGAATATATAAGAAGGGGTAAAAATCACAAACCCTTGTGCCCAAGTTAGAGGACCCATCTTCAAAGGAGGTACATTTGACTTGAAAGAAAATTAGAAGGGAATAAGTACATTAGTCACCCAAAACTAAATTAGAATGGTGGTCAATACTAGAATAAGAGGAGAGGACACCATCACCATTAACAAAAGAATAAAATGGAAAGGTCCCAATGAACATAGATAAAATAGAAGGGATATCTAGCCAATAGCAAGATGTGCATGAAATAGGAGAAGAGGATCATGATGGGCATAGGACCCAAATGAAGGATGCCCTCCGAAGGGACTTGTCTAACCAAAAGGATGAATATATATTGAAAGAACACATAATAAATTTGGTTGAAAATTTAGGGGAGGAAATTAATCTCCTAAATGGATTTGAAGATGGTTAGCCACAATATGAAGGGAGTGAGCAACTACAAGCTGACCTAAGAAGAGAAGGAGAACAAGGATGGTTAGGGGAAAATCAGGCCATCCTAATAGAGGATATCCACCCAAGATATAATATATAAATAGTTTTAGATAATTACACAAAAATATTCAAGATTAGATTTAGATTGGGGTGTAAGATGAACACCTATATTTATAGGATGCCCTAGTATCAGACTACACCTCCTTAATAACTCGATGACAATTGTCCTTCACCTTGTAATATTTTTTGGAGGAGCCCATTCATGAGGAACCTAATCAAATTGAGGTCCCAACTTCTATAACTATCCATAAAACACTATGGATGTTCCTCATAAACCATAGGTCTTTCATTATAGCATAGGTTGGGAATGTTATCCTAAATCTAGTTATCAAGGTAACTCAATAAATGTTTTAGAATGCAAAGATATGTTGACAACAATAAGAAGTTAAAATAGGGTTGGTTAGTTCCCTTAAAAAATAACAAAATAAGTTCCTAATTTATGAGCAAGTCCTAGTTCATGCTAGGAAAATTTAGGCTAAGGTAGAACATCTATTGAGTAAGGAGCAAACAAATCATAAAAAGGCTAAATATGAACTTTAGGAGGTAATGGTTAGATCCCTGAACCTATGTGATCAGATTATAAGAACTTAGACCAATATTATGGACATGATTTATGTTTTGCATACCTATCTATTGAATAATTTGGATACCCTAACTAACACACTCATAAAAATAGAGAAATAGTCTACAAGGACCCATGACCAATTATAAGAAACCTAACTTGAATGTGTAGATCAATTGAAAGATTGAAAAGATGCAATAAAGACCATTGCCAATTGTGTGGCCAAGGCTAAACACTTGTTTTGGAAATTTTACAAGCAAGATAAGATAATCCAATAATAATTGTCCTCCTAATAAGATAATTATAAATCTTTTATTGCACTAGTCTGCATGAAAAAGAATAAGGAGGAGCGATCCTCTTTGATAAAAGATGTAGAAACACTAGCCCAATAAATATATATTATAAGGAGGGAGTTAAATATACATTATTTAAAGCTTCAAAATATAACCTTAGATTAAGAATCCTTGAATTATGGGATGGATAATCTTGGTTAAATAAATCAATGGTTTGAACCCCTACCTGCCATGATCACTAAACTCTAAAAGATAAGTACTAAGTCAATTGTGACATAAGAAACTATTCAACTCACCATGGGAAAGTGGGATGAATTCTAGAGAGTGCTATACAAGAACATTCTAGACCTTTATGTTCCCCCTTCATTAAGATTAAATCCCATTCATAAGGATAATTTGGTCAAGGATGACCAAATATGTTAGTGTTGAATAGATGTTGACTTTGGGTAATGGGATTCATTATTAATGGTAGCCACATCACCTAGAGAAAAGGGGGCAAAATGAATAAGAGTTAAATGCCACTAAAAGTCTACTAGCTCATAGTATGACAAGACAAGTTATGATTTCCAATTAGATCACATCCCAAATACCCCATAACCATGGTGAAAATTATAAAAAAAGTGTCAGATAGGAAGTAGAAAAGGAAATAAATGTAGGCAGTAGAGGAGATGGTAGTAAGCTCAATGCCATGATTAATGGCAAGATAAGTAGGAGAATAATAGTTTTCAAATTTTAAATATGGATGATGCTAGTTATCTTCCCACTCCACCTAATCTCTATAAATTTCCATCACATAGCAAGATAGGATATTATTGATGGTATTGTTGATTTTTTTGATAATTAGACAAACTGATAGAACACATTGACTGATGTTGGAATCTTTGTTAAAGTAGAGAGAGGAAGAAAATTATAGGTAGGATACTTGAATTAGGATTGTAAAAACTCTCATGTACCCCATCTTGGTGTAAATCCCCTTGATTATTACTATGCTCGTGATTCTATTCTATAAATATAACATGGTGTAGACACTATTTATGAATTATATAACACCTCAATCTTATACACTTGGTAAACTCAGATCTTGGTTATTCTTCTTAGTTCTAGATATTGTCCATTTTTGTAAGTCTTACATATAGTCTCTCTTATGTGCCTTGGCCTATCTCTTAGTCTGATCAATTTTACTTGATGACCTAGGCCTTCTATCTTGCTTAAAATTCTTTAAAATATATTAGCTACCACCTCTACAAGTTTTAAGCCTATACCTATCTTCCTTCTCCCTTGACACTTGCATCCCAGACAAACACATACATTGATGTAGGTGTCCTACTCTAAGATAATTTTCGAGTTCCCTAAAGTCATCTAATTTGTAAATTAGATGTATCTTAATGGTTGGATTAATTTATTTAATGCAAGATATTCTCCAAAGGGATTGGTATAAATATAAGATCAACACTCATTCATTCACCACCTAACACAAACCAATGTAGCTTATCAAAGGCATTATATCAATAATTCAATTGAGAAAAGCTTTCCTATTTTATCCTATTTCCACATTAGTCATAGGGATAACACATCTACAGGTTTGAATTACTAAAGGATCAACCCAAGAGATATGTTTTCAAAGTTACAAGCTAGGTCATTGTTGTACTTAATTATCACATATTACATGATTCACACATAATACAACATGTAGGGGAGAACTAAATAAGTCTAAGGCCCTCTTCAATGTTTTGTCTATATAGGAAATGCTCATTGATAGAGGGGTCTTTGATACAGCTCAACATTATGTGCCCACTAACCCATTTTTACCTATAACCACTATAAAGATGAATAACCAGGGTTTTTATATTTGACAAGGAACAACAATCCATGACCCATATATGTATTCAATAGAGTGAAGGCGAGAACAAACCCAAAATCATCTAGATAGTTACATTTTATTTTAGTAGTAATTTTATACAGGACACCTACATCTGACCTAGATACTAACATCGATATAACTATCCCAAGTTGACATAAGTGTCCATGACTATAAAGGAACTTAATATAGAATTTGGTAACTATTCCAAAACATTATTCTAGTCTACTTCCTACATGTTCTAAATCTAGATTTATTTTAGCATTCAAACCAAATAAGTATCTTATTTATTTATCATTTCCATATCTAACATAGTTGTACTTTCCATCTTTAACATATCTTAGTTTAATAAATTTATTATATGTCCTATCTAAATTTTACAATTAATTAGCATACTGTAGATCTGTTTATCACCATTATGCTTATTCATTTCTATATTTTTAGTACTATCTATCCCAATAGGATCTTTATCTAATTTAGGGTTAAACATTTGGTGAACCTAATCTTTGAGCTTCAAACCTTAGGTCAATTAGGGTTTTATGATATTTTGTATTTCTAGTCCCTAATTGTTGTAAAATATGTACAATATGAATGCACTATCACCTATTTTAGGTTCTAATTTGTAGTAGTTGTTGCGGTTTTTCTATATTACCTACCTTGTCAAATATTTTAAGTAAATTAATAAACATAATGAGAGGGTTTTAAAATGGATAAAACCCTTGATCTCTCTTCATAATTCCTTTTATAATATTATATACCTAGTATCTAGATGCCAACATGCATGCTTTCAACCATTTTTTCTACCTATGCCTTATTTGAATGATAACCACCATCTTGCACCCATTATTCACCCACAACTTATATTAGATCCCATGGTCCATGATGTTACAACTCGAAGAGGTAATATCGATCAACCTAATCCCCCGCCTATTAATGTACAATAAGTTCCTCATAAGAATTTGCTTGTGATAAAATCTAAGGGATATGACCATGTTGACAAATTGAGTAATACATGCTAAATTTTCAATCTTTGAGCTCCTAAAACAATCCATTTTTTACAAAGATATACATATGAGGAATTACATGAGACCCAAGTTCTGAGTGATATTAAAACCACTTATTTTGTGGACATCATTAAATATTTAAATAAAAATTCAAATCTCAATACCTTTGATCCAACATACTTACCATCCAAAGATATCATTAATCAATATTTTCCTTTGTTCATATAAGTGACCATGAAAAATAAGGGTATCAAAAGGGTGCTTGTTGATAATGAATTGGGCCTTAATATTTGTTGCTTAAAATTCCTAACCACCATGGGTATTAAGACCAATATTTAAAAAAAAAATGGTTATGCATATAAAAGGGTTTGATATTTTACATATCCCTCCACTAGGTCAAATCACATTAGATGTGAAATTGGGACCAAAAATGGTTTCAACTAATTTTTAATTAATGTCTCAATATTTACATTATAATTTAATTTTGCATAGACCTTAGATACATTCAATGGAAGATGTCCCATCTACATTGCACTGATGTGTAAAATTAATACATGGTGGGACATTAATAACCATGCCTGCTGATGATGAACCTTTCAATTTTTTAAAAATGATACATTTTAAAATTCAAGGCATTCCCACAGTGGCACCACCTAAATAATGCATTCCTATTGAGCATATACACTTGTATGAAATAGGTGAGTAAAGTATAGTGGCTACTTCATCTCAATGTGTAAATAAGGCACTAAATATTGAGGTACACATAGATACACATAAATATCAAGAACCATTACTAAAGGAGCCAATAAAATTATAAGAGCCCCTAGTATTTGAGCTTTTTTTATTGGTCAATATTAAAAAAAAAATATGGTAATGTTTTAGATTAATATGATACTGATGATGATATCGCTTATGATATGATAGATGAAAAAATTCAAAAACTAAACTTTGATCTACTTGATCACCTTTTGCATAACATATTTAAACCTACAAGTTTTAGTAAATATAAACTAAATCCAATTACAGAAGATATAAAATGAAATCCAAATACGGGAAAAACTAAAATAGTAGATGAGCATGTAAATTATTATTACTCCATACATCCCTCTTAGTTAAAAACATTGAGTCAACCATACAATGTTCAAATGCAAGTACATCATGTGAAAAATGTGGATTCTTCTTAAAAGGATTCACAATAAGACTTTACAGATCACAATACAATAGGATACTACAAATACCATATTATCTATGTTACTTGGACATAGAATGATTTATTTACCTTATACTAGACATAGATTAGGTAGTAGACTTCTAATTCAGAGGGAGTACCATATTATAATTATCATCAGATCATTGGCCATAATACCAATCAATGTGACCCATTAAATAACCTGATTTAGAAATATAAGAACAAAAGACGCATACACATCATGTCTAAAATGCAAAAAAGGCAAAATCCTTCCTAGTTTTTAGAACTAAACTATCTCTTAAAGTGAGCAAAACATAAAGATTTAACTAGTAATACTAATATTGATGGGATATATTGCTACCATCTTTAGTTTGATAACAACAAGTGAGAGAGATACAACTTATGGCATCACATTTTCCACATAATTGGGACTTACTATATATTAAATAATATAATCTCCATTGATGCCATAATCTCAAGGATAAATTCAATTACCTATCACCTGTGGTCCACATGTGGAAAATTTAACCATATGGATACTAGAACATGAACCAAATTTGAAATTAAAGTTTGGAAAAAATTAGCTAGTTGAGTGGAATGCCAAGCTAGATATAAAAAACATGTGTATTAATTTTCTTGATATTGATATGAATATTTGCATATAACATGATGGGTATGGTTATTTTCTTGTATCATTGGCCTTAGGAAAACCATTAGACAAAAACATTATAAAAGTGGTAGTACATTGATATAAACAAAGCTTAAGAAATTATCCAAGTGGCCCTACACCTTTTGATGATGAGGACTTCCTTAATTAAATCTCTTCAAATATCCAAAAATTACCAAAAAAATAAAAAATATTCAAAAATCCAAAAATATTTTTGGAGAATACATATTAGGTTGGCTCCTTGGCATCTATGTGATAGTTCCATGTTGATGAATAACATATAAATTAAATATAAATACACATGCGATTCATGTACCTATTGGAGTATGATACAGGCATATACAGATACATGATCTATGTAATTTTAGATGTTGGGATTAACCTCTACTCATACCACCATGGCATTGAGGGTATCCACCTCTATGATACTAATACATCCAAGTTATATAATTGTATGGTCACTTTACATTATCATGTTTAAGCTCACACACACACACACACACACACACACACACACACACACACACACACACACACACACACACACACACACACACACACACACACACATGCTTTTGTACATGCGTATATCTTTCAAAATGTACTTGATATGCTATGTACTTGATATTTTTTGCTAACACAGTTGATCCATGGGCTACTATGATATGCTTATGCTAGTTTCTTATGTTTTCATTTATGTAATTCCTTGAGTGTCTTGCCTGACTATTGTTTTATTTTTGAGCATATGAATATGCTCCATTGTTTGTGGCCCCGTAGCCTTTGTTTGATTATTTTAAATTTGAATATTTAATTTCTTGTTGTATGTAATTTGAATATGTCATTATTTCTTTTACAAACATTTTAATAAGTCTTGTCCATTTTATTGTGTGTCATTTAAACATGCCCCATGTTTGTGGTATCCTTAGACCATTATATTTTGATTTGCTTTTGAGTTCCCTTGTGTGTGTGCTTGATTTCTTGTTGAGCTTGTATTATTACTATCTAGATGTTATCAAGATATTTATCATGCATATTAGGCTTTGATGTGATCACATTATTGTGATTTAATGATACATTTACCTTGACATGTTCTCCTATATGCTATATGGTTCATTCACATTTATATGGTTATCTTATCCTTTTGAGGTGAGGTAACTACCAATTTTTATCTTATCTCACCTCAAAGGGGGGCATATCAGTGGGGGAATGTCATAGAGGCATAACTTACACACATTCATAGTTTTAGATATATGATGGGGGTTTGTTTTAGAAACATGTTCTCCACACTTATCTAATATTTATTATACCTAGATTATAGTGGGGACATGTTTTGGAAACACATTCTCCACATTGGCACTCATATTAATTTTAATATTTTTCCATATATAGTGGGGGAATGATATGGTAACATGTTACCCACACTTGTTCAAATTTCCAAATTGGCCAAATTATACAGTGCTAGGATTCAAATACACATTTTTGGTAGAATTATGTACATTGGTACCATTGTTACACATAATTTTAGCATGAGACATGATTAAGGTGCATATGTTATGTAATGTGCACCTAATATTAAAAAGTCAAAATTAGTTTTAGATTTGGAACACTTTTAAGGGCCATCACCACCCATCAGGTTGGACCTTTACAAACTATATTAAGTCAATATAATGCAATATTTGGTTCATTTTCGATATGGTTGAGGTGATTAAATCACTCAATATTACCAATTTTTTAATTTGGACTTAATTATACCATCTAGCCTCACTAGTTTGATAGTGTGAGTTGACCTAGTTCACTTACACTCACTAGGTTATAAGTATGATTGGGTTGCATGGTTGAGCTAGTCTCAACTGCTAAGTGACAATCCATATTTTCTCTATGTTTGGGGGCATGGGCCATCCTATCCCTCTCTATCTCATTAGATATATATACTTCCTATATTTATAATTTTCCTAATATCAATTTTAGTGATTCATAATGATACATATTTAAAAATAAAATTTCTTAAAGGCAAGGTAGTTACATCGATACATAGGTGTACTCCTAAACCTTTCTCTCTTTCAATTTAAATCATTTCAATGTTTTCAATGTCAAACTATATGCACTGATTATATATTATAACATGATTTTGGTTGCAGGTTAGTCACCAACAAAGCACTCAATTTGGTCTCAATCAAAGACAAGGTGTGTCATACACACCTAGGTATGCATTCCTTTCCTTTAAATTAGCAATTTCATTACTAGATTAAGGAGTGGGGGGTAATGTAAACACTATTTATGAATTAAATATCACCTCAATATTGAACACTTGGAAAAATCAAACCTTGGTTGTTCCTCTTAGTTATAGACCTTTTCCACTTATACAAATCTCACATTCACTCTCTATTATACCACTTGGCTTATTTCTTAGTCTGATCAGTCTTATGTTGATGACCCAGACCTTCTATATTACCTAAAATGCTTAAAAATTATTTATCTTCCACCTCTATAAGTTTTGAGCATGTACCTATTTGCATGATCCCTAGACACTTGCATCACAAATAAACTCCTACATCAATGCAGGTGTCTGAATATGACATAAGTGTCTAGTGACCTAAATTTATCTAATTTGTAAATTAAATTTATCTTAATGTTTAGCTTAAGTGTTTTAGTGTAAGATATTCTCCAAAGGGATTGGTATAAATACAAGATCAACCCTCATTCATTTACCATCTAGCACAAACCAAGGCAACTTATCAAAATAAATCTATCAAGCATTAAATTGATTAAAGCTTCCATATTTTCTCCTAATTCCAAATTAGTCATAGGGGTATCACATATATAGGTGTGAAGTACTGAAGGAGTAGTCTAATATCTATATTTTCTAAGTTAAAATCTAGGTCACTATTTTACTTATTTATCACATATTAAATAATTCACACATAAACTAATATGTAGGGAATAACTACATACTTTTGAGGCCCTCTTTGGAGTCTTGTCTATGTAGACAACACTCACTGATAGAGAGGTCTTTTAGGTATCTCAACACTATGTGCCTACTAACCCATTTTTACCAAATTCACTATGAAGATGAAGAACTAGGGTTTTTCTATTTGACAAGGAGTGATAGTCCATGACCTAGATCTAAACTCACTACATAAATGGTGACAACAAACCCAAAAACATCTAGGTGGTTGCATCTCATTTTATTAGATATTCTATACAAAACACCTACATCTAAAATATACACTAGCATAAACATAATTGTCCTAAGATGACACCAGTGTCTATAGTTATAAAGGTATATAATATTTAATTTGGCAACTATCCTAGAATATTCTTCAAGTCTGATTCCTACCTATTCCACATCCAAATCTATATTAGCGTAAGAATAGATAAGAATATTATTTTTTTGTCATTCCCATATATAGAATAGCCATACTTTCTATTTTTATCATGTCTCAACATAATAAATTCAATCTATTTTATATTTGAGTTTTGTAATTAATTAGGATACTATATATTTGTTTATCATCCTTGTGATTATTCATTTCTATATTCTAAACCTTATCTATCCCAATAGGATCCTTATCTAATTTATGGTTAAACACATGGTATTTGTGCTATATATTAGTTATGATGTTTATGAAGAATGGATGTTTTATGGAATGGTTTACATTGCTGAGTTAATAATGTAAGTTTGTTGATAGATTCTACCAAGCATTTAGGTTAGGTAAGACTAATATTAATAGTCAAGATTAATCAATTTTTCCTTCCATTTATAACACCATTTACAACTAACCTTGACCAACCTGACTACTATTATCTATGCCTTGAGTGATCACAAGGATGATTTTTACCATGATATGACAATATAGGGGAGATTTTGATGGGCATGTTGGTACACAGGTCTTAGGAAAAAGTTCCAACATTTTGGTTCTATTTTTGGGATGGGTCATAATTTTTTGAGGAAATGATGATGATAAAAAGTAATGAGTTGTAATTTTTTAATAAATATTGAGTGATGGTTGGATAAAATGGAGCAAATGTTTATTAAAGGATACCCTAGTTATAGAGGTCAAATGCTAAAGAAGTGGGTTGAATAAAACTTGTATGATGTTTTTATATGTGATATTATTAAATGAAGTACCATGACACCCTCACGCTTGGATTATGGTGAATGCTCTGAATAAGAGAATAAATATGGGATAAAAGCATCCATGGATAAAATAATGATTTGAGTAGTTTCAAATATTAGATGCAATTTGCACTCAAGTTTTAGATGTGTGGTGGCATGGTACATTAAATAGTTACATGTTAGAGTTTATTATTTCCAAACATTTATACCCTAAATAAGTTGAGTTATATTTCCTTCATAAACCTATGGGTTCCTACCTCAGAAGGCTACCCTTGGATATCAAGAAGCTAATGGTAAATATCAAAATTGAAGATCTAATAATGGATGGTTTAGTAACATCATGCATGAGTGATGGGATGAATGGGGATGGAGAAGGTATTATAACTTAGAGAAAGAGGGAGAGTAAAGATACCCTAGTGGAATGGGGATAGATTGACTTAGGATAGGTAGGGTGAAATTATTCAAAATAGGAAACTATTGAGGACCTTGGAGAGAGAATGGAAGGGTTCAACTCTAGATGTGCTATGAGTACTTGCGGTGGATGGGAAGGCATGAGGAGGACTCTTATGCATAGTAACTACACCTTCGCATGGAATATTTACATGAAAAAAGAAGAAAGATAGGATTCAAGGCCATTTTTGGAATATTTGTTAAGAGGAATATAGTTAAAATCACTTGACCTACCCCCATCTAACCTTCCCACTCGAGCACATTATTCAAAAGTTTAAACCAGGAGTTATGATAAGGTAACGACCAAATAAGTTTAGAAAATTAGAATTGCTTGATATTTTATTTATGAATATGTAGACTAGAGGACTCAAAATTAAGGAGTAGGACCAACACCCCCATTGGTTGAAATAATATAAAGTTGAGCAACTGATGTTGGTGGAACATATGCTACCCCTTAGACTACATAATTAACAACTATAGTGGTCACAACACCTATAATAGGAGGTAGTAGAGTCGACCCAGACATAAAAGGAGGAATTTTATCCCCAATGGAATAATTCATTCATGAGATGTCTCTCAACTTACCAAAATACTAAGGAATGAAGAATGTCATTGAACATGTTGACAAGATCAAGCTCATTTTCTATACGAAGGAATCACATAACTAGATGGAAAAGTGAGCCACTTAGCTAAATATTTATAGGATCATGCCTATAATTTGTATGGTAAGTATTATCTAACCCAAATCATTGTGGAATATGATCTCTTGAAGGTGAAATTTATGAAGTAATTTGAGATTCTAGAGTTTGAGCAACAAATGCATTAAAGAACTAAAAGTGATTAGATAAACCCCATATGAGAATGTTCATGCCTATGATGCTAGGTTAAAAAACTTGGTATCAAAGTTATCTTATGTGTTTCATCCACTAAAACATGCACAATGGTTTATTTTTGAATTTATTTCTCCGTACTAATGTGCATTGGCAATGAGGAACATCATAAAGCCTCAAGAATACTTGGAGGTCATGTTGAAAGATGAGAAGGTAGGAAGTGTTTATTCTAGATTCAGCTCAACCCTATAAGCATGAATTGTATATATGAGTGTGATTCCATAAAATTGATGGCCAATGGTATGATGGATAACTGGAGTGGGTTATGGTGTGTGGATTGCAATGTAAGAGGGCATTCAAGATATAACTATCCAAGGAAAAACATGTGTATGATCATAATATCTTTTAAATTATGTGTAGAAGGACATGATATGCGTAATTATCCTCTATTACCCAAAGTGTCTAAGCCAATATGCATAACCTAATTTAATATTTTTGAGACATATTTAAATGATACAATGAACTACAAAGTAGTATGTGACCTAAGGGAACACAACACAAGATAGGAAATAGTTGGGATGTTTGGACAAGTTTTTGATGAGTGCAAACCCCATGAGGATAATTAGGTCATGGCACTAGAGGATGGTTTAGAGGGAGATTCCCTCCTCTATAATGTTACAATTATGGGTCACTAGACCACTTCCAATAGGATTTACCTATGCACCCCACTTAAACTTATTGCTGAAGGAATCACAGAGTAGAGGATTTCCTAGATCTGTATGAGAAACTCACCAAGAAGGCCTAGTCCAAAAGAAACAATGGAATGATTAAGTGTGGAATAAAATCTAAATAGTGGACTCATAAGAATTGGGGAAAAGAAAACTAGGCTTCATGAGTCAAGGTCATGATGAAAAGTGGCTTTTTGTAAATAATATCATCTAGTAAGTTCTTGGTTTATTACAACTAGGTGCAAGGATGGGATGTTCCCTTTGTGCTCAACATTTAATCACTCAACTATGCTAACATCAATCCACATGAGGCATAGGCCTTATGCACTCACTTGAAGCATAGTTGAGAAGGAACTAGAGCCTATATTGGGCTAGTTGTTCCATAGCATGAGGCTTTAATTAAGGGAATTTAGAATTTAAACAAAAACTTAAGGTAGATCCAAAGGCACAAGCCTTTCATTTGCTAAACCTAGTGTCATATAGGCACTTAAGAGGTGACAAATTTAATTTTACTCATATTAAATAGGGTGAATTATGAAAGTATTAGGTTATAGGCACATGATCTATACTTGTTCATTTTATAAAATGATGATGACATCATGTTTTCATTATAGGGACTCCATTGAATATGTGAACCAGTAAGATGCATGAACATTAATTAACATAATTTCATCAACAACATGAAATTATAGATATATGCATTCCATTAATAACTCAAAGCAATGTGAAAACCAAACACAATATATGTAAATTCACAGCATTCATCTTTTGTTCAAAATTCACAACATAGTTTTTATTCATATCAAAATATTAATAACCCAAAGGCTCAAAAACGAGCTTGGGAACATATAAAATTAGCCAAATGACCTCCATATTATTTATACAGCCTTAATGGGAGCTAAAATAATGGATGTAGAGAATTAATTTTGTCAGAGCTCCATTGTTGTTCTTCATCTCTTTTGCCTCTTTAGGCTCAAGATTTTTAAATAAGACTTTAGGAGCATCTTTGTTGAGATGGAATTTTATCATCATAACCACTGGCTCCATGACTCTACAAACTTTACACTATAGCTACCACATCACTTCAAATCCTATAAGATAACCTAAAAATATAAGAGATAGTTAGTTTCCTACTAGTTAGCATAAGATATGCACTACAACTTTCATTTGGATATAAAAATACCAAAGGCTAACCACTCATCAAAATGATCCTCTTACACCTAGGTGGAAGTTTTGTTGGCATGAATCCTCTATTAATGAGTTAAGGGACCAACATTACCCCATATAAAAACTTTAGTCTACCCTCAAACTAAGCATCCAGATTATTGGGAGCATAGAACTCAGGTGAATTATCCTTGATTTTGGAATTGAAGTCTTAAAATCCCTTAATGGCTAGTTTGATTTCTTCTGTAGTACTATTTATGTTGATGGATGAAACAATGAGCATAAGCACATCTATTTTATCCAATTCCTTTTATAAGTCCTAGACATTGGATTTCATCTTTTCCACACTTCTATCTAAAATCTCTCCTAGATCACAAGCCTTAGTATATAGAGTGTGGAAAAGTACTTCCAATGTCTACTCATAGTCCTTGATCTAGTTATTGAGTGCATTCACATTTCTCATGATTTTCATTCACTTTGCCCTACTTGATGAGTTAACTTGAGCCATCAACTTCTCCTTTTGTTCTTTTGGCTACTTGAGGCATGCATCTATTATTAAGACTTGGTTGGAGAAGCTTAAGAAAATGGCATTTTCTTCCTCCCTATTCTCCTTCCATTTTTTGAAGAGGTTTTATACCTATTGGAGTTTTTTAGATAGCTATTTCTATAGAAAGATGCTAGGATCTTCTTCTTCTTGCATTAGCTCAAATTATAGTCTTAGGAGCATTTGATCCACCAATACACAAATATTTTAAACATATGAAAGGTCTAAAGTGTTGATGCTCACCAAAAGAGATGTTTTGACTACTTCCATGTGATCACAAAGTTATTAAAACTTAAACTATTGGCCTATGCCTCATCCTTGGATTCTTTGAGGAGTATTTTCCATTTCCTCACCTCACCATCATTGATGATATTCTAGAATATAACCTATGTGACCATTCTTATCAGTGCATTCCTAAATTAGACTAGTTTTATGGTGCAAGGTTTTATATGGAGGGAGTTCTACCCCTCTTTAGGATCATCTAGACTCAAAGTAGCTGCTCCAGGCACATAAAATTAGGGCTCATATATATAGTGGTCTAATGCAAATGATATTTATTTATGTGTCCTGGTCATGGTGGTTTAGGGGCATAATTTCATACATGTAGAGATCCTCCTCCACCCAATTCTTCTACATCATCTCCCTTCTATTCAGCTCCTTATAGTCCTTCTTGATGATGGCCTTTTTTATCTCTACTTCCTCTTCTTCACTAGTGCCACCACTCTTCTCCTCTAAGGACTCACTTGTTTGATCCTTGGGGGTTGCTTTCTCAGACTTATCCCCCTCATCTTTTTCCTCATCTTGGTTTTTTTAATACTTACCTCTAGGGTAATTATTTCAGCACCAACTTTACCTTATTATTGTTGGGGATCCCTACCATCTTTGTTTGTTGTTATAAGGTACCAATATCACATTCCTTTTATTCAGACACCCCTTCACTACTTAGGCATGCCTCTTGTATAGTTTCTTTTGATACATTGGTGGGGTCACTTGCTGCTTGCCTGACCACTTTGACTATTGGTCTTGCACTTATGGGAACCTTTAGGTCCCTTTTTTTAACTTGGCCTTTTTTTATCCTATTCAAGATTATTCTATCTTCAAGAACCAAATCCATGTTGATCTCCTTATCATTTAATCCCATATTATTACAAGCCACTCTTATCTCCTCAACTATTTAAGGAGGTAGTGGAGAGGCCTCCTTGTTAGATGTCAACACTGGTTTCTTTAAAGGGCTTGTTAATAAGGTAGCACTATATGTGAGGCTCAACATTTCCTCTATGACCTAAAGCATGGTGTTCATGCTAATTTTTAGGGATTCCTACACATTCCTAACATTCTTATCCTCTTCTCCTTCTATCTATAGGATATAGGTCCCTTATCTATCTTATTCAGTCTCCTTCTTTATTATGGGCATGAGGGTTGCCTTTTTTTCCATATCTACAAGAGTTATATTAGGGAACACTATAGGTTCCTTAGTATTTTTCTTTGGCTTCTTACTTGAAGAAGAACCTTTTTGTGTGAAGATCATGTTTTTTTTGGAGCTGGGGGAACAATTACTTCTTTAGAGGTAATCTTTAACTGAATGCGCTCCATGATATCTTCTAGCTTCTCACCCCATTTTCTTTGGAGTGTCTTCTCCTATAGCTTTGGCACAACCTTCCCTTCATCATAAAATAAGAGGGGTGATCATCATCCTTTCCAAGATTTCTACCCTTTTTACATGGCTTCATCTCATAATAGAGGATAAATATCCTCCCATTTATTTTCACCCTATGGAGGGGATATATGTCCATCCTATCAGTGTCATCTTACTCATATTTGGTGGTATTAGCTCTAGAGTGCACAAAATAACTCCTCATTATGCATATATCATGATCCAAAGTCTTGATCAAGATCTCAAACTATTACATGGTGGGGTTTCTCCTTAGTGCTGCTATGAAATACTTGGCTAAGAATGCATAAGGCAACCAGAGCCATCCTGATAGATTCTCATTTTTGAGTGTTAGGCACAACACATAAAAGTTATGCATTATGAAAAAGGTTATTATTCCCACCAATTGTCAGAGAAGCTCTTGAGGGATGCACCACTCCTTCCTAAAGGATTTTATGTACCTCTCAAACCACCCTTGCACCCTAGTCTTATACTTCTATGAGAAGTTGGGTGGGTAAATGAAGTCTTGGTACTTCATCATAAGGGACTCTTGGTTGGGTTGGAACACCCATAAGTTATCATCATCAAACTCTAACACACCTATCTCTTCTAGTAATATAAGGATCAATATGTACCCCCATCGAAAGGTCTCATGTGCTTGATGGTACTCTTGCATATTCTTGACTATCTCCTTTACAATAAACTTAGAGATGTTGAATCTCACTCCTTGTGCCATGTGGTGGGAAATGCATAAGGTCTTACTGATATTGGACCATCAACCACTAGGAAAAAGTTTGGTGTTAACAAGGTGTACTACTACCCTTGTGTTAGGTTCTTAGATGTCCTTGATGGGTAATGAAAACCCTAAATTTTAGTATCCTAAGAGTTTTATGACCCTTTCTACTTCCACCTCATCCTCCATCATCTCTCAAATGTCTACTCATACACTAGGGATCCCTATGATTATGATAATGAGGCTTGAAAAAGTCCTCATGTACCATCTAGTAAAGTAGAAATGGTTGTCATGTACTCATAAGAGGAGGAAGTGTACCAAGTCTTTTGGCTTGATGAAGCTCGATAAATTAAATAGTTATGTGGTATCCATATCTTGTAATTTGTCTCTGATGGAGACATCAAAGAGTTTGGTGCCTACCTTGGTCTTCTTCCCAGTGTCTACCATTTAGTCCTTATTCAATTATTATAGGTTATTACCTATCCTATGGTTATAATCCTTAAGTTTTCACATATATGTAAAGGAAACCCACTTATCCCACACCATAACCTTTGGGCATATTCCATTTCTCTATAGTCAATATTTGCACTCAATTTTGGGTCTATTTCAATGATGATCATGCCTTCCACCATTTGCACCTCTAGTTTCATGATGGTTGCTTCTCTCACATCTCATGCTTTCTTTGCATCCTTTTGTGCCTATGAAAGACCTTTGCTTATCCTCTTCTTTCCCATCCTAAACCTACTACTTTTGAAATGTGGTTGGTTGATTCTACCAAAGCTCAAAATTATGCTTGGTGCTACTTCACAGTTATAGGAAATGTGACTGTGCATTTGGCTATTGAGTTTCCTACCCCTTGAATGGTAACCTAGTCATTATGCTAAACTCTTACTCCCTTATTTTTATACCAAATTCTCTCCACTAGCCTCTTTTTTAACTCAAGGTATAACATAATATTATTTTTTGTATTTTTTTTATTGCTTGGGGGGATATGGATGACTAGTTCTCTCTTTGGTAGTGTCTTTCAGGTTTATTGGTTTTGGCTCTTTGCTCTACTTTGAAATATTAAAAATGACAGTAACCCTACTACCTCTACCATCTACTCTTTTATATAATGTTCTCAGCTACCACATTAATGGCCAGTGGCATTTTATATTCTTGAAATCTACTTAACCTATGAAATCCAGTAAAATCTATCATTAACTACTTATTTATCATAGATTTTTTTCTTCAACCATCATAGCATTAATTTTGATAACAATTATTCAGTGAAGTGATAGGTGTTTCAAACAATCACTTCCCACTAACTGCTAGGTGGGTACCAACTATCATGATGGTCATTATCTTATGCTTTGTTTAACTTGGCACAACCTTCACCCTTCTTATGGAAACTTGGGCACAATGCTTAGCATGCGTGTGATTCAGCCTCTTCAGTTCCATCTCTTCTCAATGTTGCACTTCCTTTCAAGCATACCTCTCTTTCTTGGTTGATTTATCTATACTTTCATGTATCTTTCTTTGGAATTCCATGCCCCATAAAAATCCTTGTATTGGTCCTCCTACACCTCATTATTTCCTTTGGTCTCGGGTGCATGAACACCTTGTGAAACTTTCCTTGTCAATTTATATGTGTAGTTGTTTAAACCTAGAAAAATTCATACAATCCTAAAAATATAGGTGTCTAGTCTCAAGCACATAAAATAGATATTACCTGACTAGATTTCTATGGTGTAAGTGCTATAAAAGTTATCCTATAGACCTAAAAGTGATATGCTTATCTACCCAACACAAAAGAAATAAACATAAAGAAAAGATTTGGCTTGTGCCAATTTTATCATGGTTATAGGTCAAAGTGACTAAATTTTAACTAAAAAGCTAGTGGTAGATGGAATGAGCACCATCATAATGGTGGTATGCCATCAATCTATTACCATTGAAATTCCCAAGGAACATTTCATTAGTCAATGTGCACAGATTGCACACACTAGTCTCTAATAAATTATGGATGACATAAGGTCCCATCCACCTAATCTATAACTTACCTGGGTGCTTGAGGCATTTAGAGTCATATAGGAAGACCAATGCACCTTCTATAAATACCTTGTGCTTGATGTGCTTATCATGCCATAACTTTTGGTGCACCTTTTTGATTTATTAGCTCTATTATGCTTAGGAGCGTGTCTCATCTAGGCATTCCAAATCTTCCAAGCATGTGCTTAAAGACTCCTGGTCATCTAATTGACTAATATACATAATACACAATAAGGGTATTAATAATTCCATAGGTAAAATTTCCTCTATGCCAAACACTAATTGGAATGGTATAGCCTTGTTTAGGGATTTGCATGTTATGAATAGGCCCATATCACTATTAACACATTGTCATCCCAGTCCTTATGACCAAAATTACATATTTTTGTGGAGTACATCCCTAATATTTTATTAAATGCCATATATTCAACTAACAAGATCTAAACTATTTTGTTGATGAAGTGCGTGCCATAGTTGCTAGTCAAGCTAAATGGGCATCCATATCGATTGATAATATTATCATAGATGAATCTTTTTATTATGGTAAAGGCATAATATTTGGTTAGAACTACTTCAACCCACTTGGTGAAGTAATTTATAGTAGATAGAATATACCTCATGCATGCTCATCTCATCATGGGAGTAATAGGCCCAATAAATTCAATGAACCATTTTTCAAATGGTGCCTAGGAAATAATTGGATGAGGGGCATTTCATCCTTATGGTTTGGTTTTCCATTACATTTGTATACATCACATACTTTGGCATATTCTTTTACATCATGAAAAAATGTTGGCCACTACAAGCCTAATTATAACACCTTATTTGCTATAGCATCTCTAGCACAATGGCCTCCAACAATCCCCTCATGTACCTCTTTTAGTATTGAGTCCTCATGCTCTAAAACACAATAACACATGATTTTGTTGTGGATAAACTTGTACAATTCCCTACCAATGAGTTAAAAAGGGGAACATGAATCATGAGATGGTTCATTTCTTTAGTGGTCATGGTCTGAACCACCAATCTCTAGAGGTCAAAAATATAATGATTTTTGCCAAATCTTCTAATTTGCATTAGATCTTATAAAGTTACATGTCAGGCATATCATATTCATATGGAATTTTCACAAGACAAATTATCGAGGCTCAGGTTTTATTTTTTAGGCTTCACTACAATAGAGAATTGGAATTATTAAAACAAAATAATCCAATAATAAATGCACTTGTGTAAAATGGGCTTGTCCACTAGGTACTTAAGTGCCTTTTAATTAGTGAATAAAATAAAGGGGGTTGATAATAAGTATTATCTAAACTTTTATAGGGAATAAACCATGGCAAACACCTCACACTCAGTTATGGTGTAGTTTTGTTCTACCTTGGTTAGTTTATTACTTGAAAAAGAAATAGGATGATCCATTTTCCCTTTGCCTAGTTGCACAAGTATGGTATTGATTATGATACTAGAGGCATCGATGTAGACATGGAAGGGAGTTACCAAGTTGATAAATTGTAATATCAATGCACTTGTGATTTTGAGCTTCATAATCTTAAAAACATCTTCCTATGCTATGACTTAATAGAATGGACCATCCTTTTGCAAGAGTTCTTCTAGTAGTTCTACAATCTTGGCATAATTTCTTATGAAATTCTTATAGTATCCATAATGCCTAATTATGGAATGAACATCTTTATAAATTAATGGGGTTTGAAGCTAAAAGATGATTGTAAATTTGGTTAGATTAACTAGTAAACCATATTTGTAGATGATTTGCCCAAGCAAAGTTCCAAATGACATTATGAAAACACACTTATAGAGATTCAATAAAATTTTCAACCACCTAGACATTTCAAACATTAGGCAAAAATTTCCATAGTGATATTTCACTAACCCATATACTATCTAATTATCTAAGTATACTTAGAATAACTTGTGAATGAAATCCTTAAATACGGTGATCACCACTCTGGAGAAAATGATAGTCACATACTTCAGCCCAAAGGGAATCATGTTATATGCAAAACAAACCCATTCAATTACAAAAGTGGTTTTGGGATTGTACTCCTCCTTGATTTGGCCTTAATGGTATCTAGAGAACCCATCAGTAAAGGTGTACATCTCACAACCTATGACACCATCCAATGCTTCATATGTGAATGGAGCTAGAAAGGGGTTGGTCATATAGGTGACATTCAATAGTTTGTAGTCAACACAAATTTGAATGATCCCATAATTTTTTATGATGATGAGAATGAGGATAACCCATTTGGATTCTTTCATAGGGTAGATAACACCTATGGCTAGCATGCCATCAATATTCATCTTGACCTTGGCATGAAGATTTGGGTTCATCCTATTAGGTCACTTTTTGATGGGTCTTATGTCACCAACTAGTTTGATGCTCATCTTCCTAAGGGATGGGTGTGTGTCATTCATATCATTATATTTTCATGGGAATAAGTCTTGGAATTCCTTCAAGAGTTCAAAAATACACACTAATTTTTTGTCAGACCAATAGGTGCCCAAAGTGGCCATTTTAGATTCCCCCTCTAAACTAATATCTATTTTTTTAGTATTTAATGGTGATTGGTAGGGTTCATTCTTCTCTTGGTGTGAATCCTCAACTTGTTTGCTTCCTTCAGTCATTTCTATTCAAATATGGGTAGGGTATTCTTCTTCTGGGGTGATATCCTCAACTTGGCACACTAAATTCATGTTCCCTGTCAAATGCTTCTAGTTGTGCACCTTCCATGTGTCATCATCTTCATCACTAAAGTCACTATTGAGAGTTTGTTCTTCAAAGAAGTTAGGAAATCTAATCCTTTTTCATCAAACATATCCTTTAGGTGCTCTTCTAATATAACAGTGTCCTCAAACACTAACATCTACACTACTTTTAATGGCTCAATCAAATCAAGATTTTGTAAATAAAAGGAGAAGGTATGAATAAACTACTCCTTAAGGGCATCCCAGTTGGATGTTTTTCAAAATGTCTCATTAACTATGTACCTTGCTCATGCACAAGTCTTCAGGGTCCTATATAAGGCATCCACCCATAGATTCCTTGGGGAAATTTTGCCACAAATAGTCCACATTTCTTTGTAGAGATGTATATGTGCGATGGGGTTAGAATCACCAGAGTAGGCTAAAATGTCTAGGTTCTCATTGCTTTTTCTAAACCTGGTATAAATAGCTACCTTTACATCATGCCAAGTTAGTAAGCTAGGATTTTTCACTACCCACAAATGAGTGGAAGTGTTATTTAATGTATATACTAGTGCACCCATTCTATCTACCTCTTTTGGGATGCATGACTTAAGGTCACAGACATAGTCTTCCACTAGATTACTCCCCTTATATCTTGGGAGCACTACAAGTTTGCCCTTAATAAGGTAAAACACTCTTTTTACCATTTTCTTGGTATAAGGGACCCATATTTTATAATTTCAATCAATCTGTACCCTACTTATCTTTAATGGTTTTGGCTCCTTTGTACACACCAAATGACACCATTGACCAGTGGTATCATATGCTTCCTCAAACCATCTATCACAAGCAACATTGATGGTGTTTGAGGTTTATTATCCATCTTCATAAGAGAGGATTCATTGATCATTTGGATCTAGAGTCTTGGTTGATCTCATACTTGATGTCCATTATGTTGTGGATGTGGTTGATCTCATACTTGATGTCCATGATCTCAACATAGAGGGATCCTTGGTCATTTGAGAGAGGTAGAACTACCATCTCTTTTTCATTAAAAAATATCATGTAGTTACTTTTAGAGCACATATATGCATTGATTTCATAACATCATGGCCTTATTATAAGCACTAGGTAGTTCTCCTACTTTGTTAGCTTTATCACTTCAAATTCAACATGCAATTTGGTGCCCATAATTCTACCACTGCACTCTTTAGAATTATGATAGGCCAAAACCAATTTTTATTGGCCATAAAGAGTACATGAGGAGAAGGTCTCAAGGCTAGCCCACATCAAAGAGGGTGTCACACATCAGTAAAGGCTAGATCATAAAACTAGCCCATTTCACTAGGACATTTGACCTTGAGTCATATATTCAAGACCTTGAGGCATCCATTCCAAATGAATAAGAGTGCATGAATACAATGGTATGTACATTATATATAATTGATGCACGTTGGTGGGTTAACCATAATCTTAACCTTCCCACCTAGGTAAGCATCAAGGAAGTTATGCTTGTTCAGTTTATGATAGCAAACCATTATTAGAAGTTGTCGACATATAGTGGAAGTTTGGACCCCATCATTCATATTCAAGCATGTGAGGACACATGGGAAATATTTTACTCCCAATTACTTATCAAATCTAGGTCCATGCCTTCTATTAAACATTAAGTACCTAGGCATGAGTATGGCACATTATAACAAAAAATTCAAAGAGAGAAGACCACATGGGAGATGTTCAAACATCAGTTTGTACATGTATTTTCCTTCAAATCCAAATATTTGAGGTTATCAAAGCCCATTAAATAAATCCATCATGTCATATTAAAGGATGAGGTAGTAATGGGTGAATGATTATTACATTTTTATAAAGATAAAGTGTTAGGACTATAAAAAAATTCAAAAATTAGAGCACAAACAACAATTGAAGTGAGGAAGATGAAAAAAATAGAAATATATGAACTAGAAATACAAGAAGGGTAAAGATAAAATGGTACACAAGGTTTAAGAAGAGCTCGATGAGGATGAGCCAAGCATCTACACATCAAGACCACTTAGGTTGAGTAGTAAGTAGTGGACACACACCTATAACAATACCAGTGTTAAAGAGAGACCTTAAAGACTATTAAAGTAAGACTTGGAATAGAACAGGAACCTAAGATTGCCACCATTAAAGACTATTAGTCTGATGTATAACTTTCCAACATTTTAGAACTTATTCAATAATTATAGGACATGTTTCCTATAAAATTCATGAAAATTAAATGGGTTCACTCTTTGCTAGGAAAAATGAAGATCACATCAATAAGTGACCCTACTGAATGAACCCCAACCTATGGTCTAAGGTAAAACCTAAGATTCATAACATGTTAGTTGTAGGTGTCATATATCCCATGTAAGAGTCTGAATTGGTAATCCCCATGGTCATTATCCTCAATAAGGATGGGTATATTTAGATTTTTGTTAATTATCATCTCCTGAATGTAGACTATATCATTGACCCCTTTCCCACTCCATTTACTGAAGAAATGTTTGAAGGAGTGGTAGGTTGTGAGATATACACTTTCATAGATGACTTCTTAGGATACCACTAGGTTCAAATCAAAGAAGAAGATAAGACAAAGACCACCTACATAACCGAATGGGGCTCATTCATGTATAATTTCATGCCCTTTAGGCTTAATAATGATCTTGTCATGTTCTCATGCATTGTGATCATAGCTTTCAAATACTTTTTCCACTAATTTCTCTAGGTGTACTTGGATGAATAGATAGTATATGGACTTATGAAGGACCATCATTACAATCTAAGAATCATGTTCATGTAGTGTTAACAACTATATATATCTCTCAACTTGAAGAAGTGCATATTTTTCATATCATTTGGCACCTTTATCAACCATTTCATTTACAAAGATGGACTCTTGGTGGATCTCACAAAAGTAGTAGTCATCCTTCAACTTGAGGCACCTACTAGTTAGTGTGAGGTATTCACATTAATAGGACACATTGTGTATTATCAAAATTCACCCAACATTATGAAAAGATAGCCACATCTTTGGAAGAAATTTTATATAAAGATAAACTATTTAGATGGGGAAGAGCACATGGGGAAGATTTTGAAACAATGAAGTATAAGTTATCCAATATACATATCTTATATTTATAAAATTAGAGAACCCCATTCCATGTAAATGTTGATACATTTGGAACATATATTGGTGTTATTTTATCCCAACTAGGGGAGAACAATATTGATCATCTAATCTAATTATCTAGTTAGAAGCTTACTTCTACAGAATAAGACTATATGATAATTGAACATAAAGTGTTGGATATGATCTATGCTCTCCAAAAGTTATAGTAGTACATTTTGGCCACCCCATTTATATTATTTACAGACCACAATGTCTTGAAATACTTGGTCAATAAACTCATTATCCATGGATGAATATATAGATGGATAATATTATTCTAAGAATTTTAGTTCAAGTAGTGGTTATGCTAGGAAAAAATCTAGGACCTGACCATCTTTCTCATCTCACCACTAGAGAAATTGCACAACCTATTGAGGATGGCTTGCTTGACACATATATTTATAAGATGTAGTTCAAACCAAATGAATTTATTGACATCATAACATTCTTTACTTTAGAAATTGTACTATAAAATTTGATAAGTGTTATGCCTTCACGTTGCCCCTATCAACACATTGGTGAAGAAATGTGCAAGGATGTAATAAGGTGTTGTGGTGATGTGTACTTCCACATGAACACATATTTATCTTCTAAGATTCCCATGAAGGAGTTATTGGATGACTATTAACCATGGAGGTAAATGTAACAAAAATCCTCTTCTTAGGACTTTGGTGGCCATATATTTTTCATGACGTCAAGGAATACACTCAAAAGTATGTTGTTTTCCAAAGTATCAAGAGGTTGAACCATCGATATGAGATGCCACTTGTCCCATCCTCGCATAAGACCCATTTGAAAAATGGTCCATTGAATTTGTAGGGCTTATTACACCATCCATGTGATAGATTGACACACATAACATCATTACTACCACTAAAAAAATTACTCGATCGACTAAGGCTATGCCCACCTAAAATTACACTATAGCCACAACTAGATGATTCTTCTAGGAAAATATTATTAATAGGTATGAATGCCCTCTAATCCTAACTAGTGATTGATGTGCCCACTTTATAAATGAGATGGTGTACATTCTCATATCATAATTCATAATTTCCCATCATAATATCGCACCCTACCAACCACAATCTAACAACACTCTAAAAGATTTCAATAAAATCTTGGACCATTACCTCATAAATATTTGTGATGTATGATGCACATATTAAGATGACCAAGTATTAATTATTCAATGAGAATACCACATAAGTTATAATCTATTCAACAAGTCTACTCCTTTTTATTTGGTATTTGGCATGGAGGCAATACTTCCTATTGAGTTCTTGGTTCCTTTTGGCCCACATACAAAGTTTTTATTAGACAATCATGTAGCAGGGTTCCTATTGAGAGAGTAGTCCAATGGTTGAACAAATGAACAAATTTTTGGATGGAATGAGTGGACAAAAAATATCATGCAGATTGAAAATATTTTGAAACACTTTAAGGTTGATTAAAGTGTATTTTGTCAAATTCTAAGGGACAGGACTATAGAGCAAAGAAAAAGGTTCTTGAGCAGGTTTCATGGTGAAACCAAGCAGTTCAAGGTCATGGAACAAGTATGCACGAGCTTTAGGTCTTTGTAGTTATTTTAGGCCTTTAAAGATCAAGCAACATTTCAAGCATGAGATTAAAATAACATAGAGGCCTTGGAAAATCTAACTACAAAACCTTTTTTTGGCTAAGTCCTTACTTAGACAAATTGTTTCAAGTTTTTATTTTGCTAAGTTCAAATCTTTTAGAACTTTTATTCAGTTAAGTGCTAACATTTCCTTCAAGATATTTTTTTTGGGTTTTTTGGATAAGTATAAATAATTATTTTAGAAATTTTATCTAAAACAAAATTCCGAAAGGGTCATTTTTTAAAGAAAGTCCTAGACAAAAGTTCTGAAGGGTATCTTTTAAGGAAATTGGCCCAAAACAAAATCTTGAAAGGTCATATCTTTGACAAAGTACCCCAAAAAAAAATCCTGAAGGGTCATTTTTCAAGCAAAGTGTATGAAAAAAAATCCTAAAGGGTCATTTCTTGAGGAAAGTGGCCCAAATAAAAGTTTTGAAGGGTCATTTCTTTGACAAAATTATCCCGAGACAAAGTCTTGAAGGCTTATTTGAAGAAAGGGGCGAATGCAAAAGTCCTGAAGGGTCATTTCTTTGGGAAAGTGTCTAATACAAAAGTATTAAAGGGTCATTATTTTGGGGAAGTGTCCCATACAAAAATCCCATAGAAATTTTTTTGAAGGAAATGACTTGGGAAATTTTATTCCTACAGGGTAATGGTGGTTGCAAAAATGTAAATTTTAGGCTATAGTGATTAGCTATTTAAATTAAAAAAGGTCCAAGATAGTCCCAAAAGTGTTAAATTAAAGAAAAAAAATGATCATTAGTTTTTAAATGTCTTAAAGACTTCCATGAAAATGTTAAATTAAAGATCAATAATCATCCATTGGGGATCAAAGATTGATGGTTGTGTAAATGTCAAATATGTTCGCATAGATGTCAAATACAATCACATATATGTCAAAGTGAGGCCTCATAAAGTAGCCATTTGATTTCAAATATTTAGATCAATGATATATTTTATATTGTATAGAATATCTAATGGAAATCAATGGCTAAAAGTGTAATATGCCTAAGTAGATTAATGACATGCATTCAATCATGCATCCGAGATTAATGATGAGTGTAAGGTTAAAAAAATCAATGAATCTTGAGGGTAAATGCATACATGACAAGTGGCACAAGTGAATTTAGTTGGTAGAAGATTGATGATCAGTGTTCATCCAAATGACTAAGATCTAATGGAGTGAGATTGGTCAATATGTTAATGATCCAAGTTATTTTTTGATAGCCAATAAATAGAGGGAAAGCCTAAGACATTTTTTATAGAAGTTGATAAACCATTTTCAGCCAAGACAAGTAAATACAAAGAAGCCAAGTTTGAAGATGACCCAAGATTGAACTAGAATGTATATTTCAAGATTGAAAGGGGCCATTGAAGCTTTGTAAATACAAAATAGGTCTTTTAGGACATGACATAGATAAAAGTCTGGCAATTAAGTGTCAAAGAAAGATCAAATATCTAGTGAGTTCCATCTCATCGACATGAAATCTATAGGAAAACTAATGAAGAGTTAGTCTTCATCATCAAATCAATTAAAATATGGAATAGAGTCCTAAAATGAAGATTTGGTGATTGGATAGAGCTAGATGGGTATTCAATTCTTTTGCAAGGCCTTTAAAGTTATGCCTTCTTGATAAGATCCTAAGTTAGCATCCTCAAGAGTGATAATCCATCGAAAGTGGTTGGTACTCTTTCAATCTCTCTCTCTCTCTCTCTCTCTCTCTCTCTCTCTCTCTCTCTCTCTCTCTCTCTCTCTCTCTCTCTCTCTCTCTCTCTCTCTCTCTCTCTCTCTCTCTCTCTTTATATTTTTTATAAATACAAGATTTTAATCCTTGAAATGGATCCCTCTCTTTGGTATGACTAGATTCTACCAAAATTTGTACTGTAACAACTTTTTATGGAATAAAAATTGAATCACATAATTTTCTAAGCTAGATTGAAGTGTTCTCCATGAATTCATGTATTTTGGTTAAGTGAATGTATGTTCCTTATCTATGTCTAAGTTTTTCTCACCTTTAAAGAGTGCTTAATAGTTCTTATAGGTCATTATCAGTGCAATTTACAGTTAGTTGTATAGCTTGAAAGTGGATGTTTACCCTCTCATGCTAATTTGATAACTAATTAATGTTTTATTATAAAATATTTATGTGAGACTGATCTTATTTGGTCTTGAAAGTGTCTTATAGTGTGTATTGTGCAAGTTTGAGTGATCCAATAATTGGTGCATCATCTCTTTTACATGATTTTATAAGTTATTCTCAAAATCTCTCTCCCTTTCCAAGCAAGTATTAGTTTAAGTTTAGTATAGGTGATAGATCTAGAAGAAATCCAACCTTCTTTAGAGGTTTGATCCATTATTAGGATACCCATAACCTAAGATAGTCCCATGTTGGACTAGATTTAAGTAAAAGACTTGAACAATCTTCTGCTTAGGTAGGGTATAATTTAAAACACCAATAATTCTGGCATGCCCGATGGGATCCAAATTCTTTGACATAATTAATGTTTGAAGATTGAGAAGAAGAAAATTTGAAATAATAAGACATATATCATCATTAAAAGTTTAAGACCCTTTAAATTTAGAATTTATAGCATCTTATAGATAGTGCTTTCATGCTAAAGGTTACAACTAGATCATCAAGTAAAGGTACTCCTTTTTAACACACTGAATTTCCTTTTAATTCTTATAAAAGATCAAGATTAAATAGTAAAATACCTAAAAATCAACATTCATCTCCTAGTCATTCTATTATTTTAGTCTAATCGATTGTCCCTATAAGCCAAATCCCTTATGCCCAAATGGTTATCAGGAATCAAGTGTTTGTCCATTTAATAGGGGTAGTCCCCTAAATTTAGCCAAATATGATGAAATTCCTATGTTTACCCTAAAAATATCCCTTTCTTCTTAGGAGAATGGGATAAAAATAATTCTATTGTGCATATCTAAGATGTTGCCAATCTATGTTATGTTCGTAATATTACTCAAGATAATGTGGCTATCAGATTGCTTATTGCTTCCTTCAAAGAAAAAGAATTGCAATGGTATATGAATCTTCCTTTGACCTCCATTTCTACTTGGGATGATTTAGGTATAGCCTTAGTTAGGCAATTTCAGGAAAAGTTTGATCATATATCTTTGGTTGAATAAATGACTACCATACAAAGGTACCCCCATTAATTCATGCCTAATTTTAACCTTAGATTCTAAAAAACATGGACTAGGATCCATGTATTAGTTAAACCTTCTCCAGAGTATGCATTTTTGTACTATCTTAAGGCCCTTAACTTTGATATAAGTGTTATGATATAGTCTATGCGTGGTAATACCTTGCCAAATGCCTATGAAAATGATATAAGGGTAGAAAATAGCTTAATACAAATTGGTAAAATTGATCTAAGGACTCTAATGCCCATATTCCTAGATTGAAACCTATTCCTCCTCAAGTTCCCTAAATTCCATCTGTAGTTCCTATTCCATCTGGAAAAGTCCAAATTGTAGCTCCTAATAAATCTAGTGAGATTGGTGATCTAAAAATAATGTTACAAGATTTTGGAAATGAGATTGTTCAACTTAAGAGATAACAGTACCAAGGTAGAACTTATCAGTAACAAAACCAAAACACTTATCAATCTTTCAATAACCAATGACCCCCTTATCAAGGTTTTAGGGATAATAGGCAACCTTAAAAAATAAGCCATATAAAACCCTTGATACTAATATACCTTCCAGTTCAAAATCTATTGTTCCTCAAAATAACTTGATACAAGATCTAGGTTGGTAGCCTTCCAATCCAAATGACACTCAAAATCAAGCCTTGGTATCACAAGATATTACTATGCCATAAATGACACAAAAAGAGTTCTCTCTTAAAGGTGGTCAGTATCAAGAAATTAATATGGCATTCCAAGGAGAATCTCAAAAAATTCTAGGGCATCCTGATGCTATTAATGTTAATTGGCAATTAGATGATCATATTGCATTCAACCAAGTTGGTGAAACTAGTAACATAAATGATCAAGTGGTAGCTCTGACTGGAATTAAAAGAAGAGAATTTGAGGAAGATGAAGATGTGAGAAATACTTAAAATGTTCCTAATTTTATGTCAAATAGTGTCAAATATCAATTTGATATTACTATATCATAGTAGATTTAAAATGTAGAGACATTGAAGGTTCCCCAAATGCCTCTAACTAGAGAACAACCAGTGGCTCAAAAGTTGTAGCCAAAGCTTAGTGGGACCTCATTCAACATAATATATCAAATGAAGAAATTAAATGTTAGAATTATCATGTGGGATTACCTTGCCATTATAGGATAAAATGGCATTCTTATTTAAGAGCTTTTAGATCTTAAGGTATCTAAAGAACTAGTCGAGAAATAAGGAACTATCTTGGCCAATTCAGACCAATAAATCAAACAACTTGATCAACAAGTACATAAAATGACAAAGGTATAAAAAACCAATGTAAAATAAAAAAAAATCCATCCCTTTTATCTCTCTTTGATAATTGGTGACTTCTTAGTCCATAATTGTATGGTGGATAGTGGAGCTAATAACACTGTCATGCCTAAGCAAATTACAGACAAGATTGGTCTTGTCTATGAGCCAAATACCAAAAGAGTATTGAAATTAGATGGCTCACCGAAAAATAAATTATGCATAATCAAATGCCTAAAATTGGAATTACATGATTTCCCCAATGTTATTATTCAACAAGATGTAGTTGTAGTGGACTTGCCTCCCTATTTTTCCATGTGCCTATCAAGAGACTTTACTTCAAAGATTGGAGGATATTTGTTAGCTAATTGGACCTATTTAATGTTGAGGACCATGTATGGTACTAAAGTGACAATATGTCCTTAACCTATTACAATATTTAATTTGGATCCATATATACCAAGTATGGTAAACACTAATTGTGTTACCTCAGACAAGGTACTAGAAAATAGTGAGGTGGAAAATGAATCACCTCTAGATGGAGTCCCAAATATTTTACCTGATGAATGGGCCTCTAATTTTTATGAACATTATCCCTAAAATTTAATTAAATAAGAAGGAATTGTTATCTATTGTCTTCATAAAAATGATGCACCAATTTCAATATTGATGAAAAATGATCAACCTAGTGATGGACTATGGCAATTATATTTTGATGGATCCAGGAAAAAACATGGCACTAGAGATGGAATGATGTTAATTTATCTATCTAATCAAAGGAATTTATCTTATCTCAATTTTTAGTTTGTTTGTTTTAATAATGTTACTGAATATAAAGCACTAGTGTATGGTTTGCAATGGGTAAGAAAGATGAAGGTTAGTACCTTACAAGTTTTTGGAGATAGTGAACTAGTAGTTCACCAAGGAGACTTAATATATGTAAGAACCCACTACTTAGGTCCTATAAGCATATATTATGGGACATATTTGAATATTTTTAAGCTTTTATATTATATGGATATCAATAAATAAGAAAAAATATGCAGATAGGCTGGCTACCGTTAGATCATAATTTGGTATCCCAGATGACATAAAAAATGAAAAATTTTAATCACAAGTTGCCTAAAGGGTTGGTCACCCTTGAAAAAATATTTAGTAGAGATGATGAATTGAGAAAATAAAAGTTTTCTTTATCAACCAAATAACATTATACAAATGTGGAAATTGCCATTGGTAAGAGTTTAAAGTTGGGCAAAGTTTGCACATCTTCAAAGAAAGAAACTTTTATTGAGTTATGTTCAAGTTTTGTAGATGTCTTTGCATGGTAGGACAATGACATTAAAGGATTTGATCCAAGTATAGCTCAACATACCATTAAGCTAGAAGATGATACTAGGTTAGTCAGATAAATACAAAGGCTTATTAACCGAAAGCTTGAATGTTTGATGAGAGCTGAAATGCATAAGATCATTGAGTCAGTTCTAATTTTTATAATTAAGTACTCAACTTAGGTGGAAAAACTTATTCTAGAATGTAAAAATAATTGTGAAATAAGGCTATGTGTTGATTTTTGTGACTTGATCAAGTCCTCTCTTAAAGACCACTACCCATTGCCATCAATGGAATAGATTTTATAGCTAGTTACAGGTATAGAAAGGTTCTCTTTATTGGATGGATACAATAGATATAATTAGATTTTGGTCAAATAAGAAGACCAATTTAAAATATCCTTCACCATAAAGTGGGGGAAATTTTCATATATAAAGATGCTTTTTGGTTTATCTAATGCTGGAGCCACTTTTTAGAAGGATATGGACATAGAATTTTAGTGTCTCCTCAACAAGTTCATTCTTATTTATTTGGATGACATAATATTATTCTCTAACAATACAAATGAGAATATGATTCACCTCATAATTTTTTTTGAAAAGTGTAGTGAATTTGGAGTGTCTTTGAGTCCAAAAATTTGTGTTTTCTTTGTTCATAAAGGTAGACTTCTTGAACATGTAATTTCAAAAAATGGTACAAGCATAGATCCTAATAGGATATAATAAATTATTATACATACATTACCTAAGCACAAGAAATCCTTGTAAATATATTTAGGCAAGATCAATTTCATAAGGAGAATCATCTTGAACTTTGGCTAGGCCACTCATAACCATGCTAAAGAAGGGCCAGAGTTTTAGTTGGTCCAAAGGAGTAAGAAGTTATAGCCAATGCTCTTACACTCCTGAACCTTAATTTCATAAAGGATTTATTATTATATACCTATTCTAACATTGACACAATTTCAAGTGTTCTCATGTATTAGAATAAAGAGACTTTAGAATAGACAATAGCCTTCTTTAGTCAAGGCTTAGAAGAATATGAAACAAGGTATTCTTTTGTTGAGAAGTATATAATTTCAGTTATAAGGTATCTTAAAAAGTTTAGGTACTTGTTATCCAATAATAAGATACATTAAATGGTTACACATCCAAGTGTCAAATATTTCCTTTTAAAAAAGGATATAAATGACAAGAGAGTTGGTTAGATAGCCAAGGTCATATAATATGATATTGAAATCAAGGTCATAAAGCTAGTTAGAGGTAAATGACTTTATGAACATCTAGCCCAAGACTTGTAGGAGACTAATTGTATGGTTATGATGTCAAATGATGAAGAAGTTATAACTAGTAATATCTCATCTTCCAGCTAGTTCTAAGATATGGTAAGGTATCTACAAGATGGTATTTATCCTTCTCATCTAATCCTTAAAAGAGGAGATAATTTATATTGCAGTTGATTCCTTTTCTTCTTGTTGATAATGTATTGTTCAAAAAGGATATCAATGACATACTATTATGATGCATACAACTAGGCCAAATAGAGAGGTTACTTGAGAAATTTCATGATGGACATGGTGGAAGACATTATTCAACAAGGATCATATCCCACAAGATAATGAAAGGTGGGTATTATTTGCCAAGTTTATTTGGTGATTGTCATGCATGGACAAGGAAATGTAATGTGCCATATTTGTTGGAAAGGTGAAGCTTATAGCCTTACCTCTCCAGATAGTTTTAGTAAATCAACCCCTTTTCCAATGGGGATTGGAATTTATTGGTCTTATTAATCCCCCTTCAATCTCAAGACATAAGTGGATCCTAGTTACCACAAATTATTTTACCAGATGGACAAAGGTAGTGGTATTAAAGAAGCTAATGAAACCAATGTTTTGGACTTATATGAAGGTTTTATTACTAGATTTGGTGTCCCTTTAAACATAATTTCTAATAATTCTATGGCTTTTGTAGGATCTAAGATTAGCTAGTGGGTAGTTCAACATAGTGTTTTCTTTATTACCTCATCAAACTATTATCCACAAGGTAATGGCCTTGTTGAGTCCACTAACAAGAATTTGTTGAATATCATTAGGAGGAATGTTGAAGACAATAAAATATCATGACATCTCAAATTTAAGTTAGCTCTATGGGCTGATAGAATCACCTATAAGAGGTTAATTACCAATAAGAAAGAAAGAATGCCTATTTCTCTTGAATTCCCTACTTTGGAATTAATGCATCAACTTGAGATTTTGGAAAATGAGCTAATGGAAATAAGATATTCTAAGATCATGGAGCTAGAGGAGACAAGGCATTAGTCCATGTTGGCCATGGATTCCCATCAAGTAATAATAAAGACATCTTTTTACAAAGGAACTTCTTCAAGAAGTTTCCAAGAAGGAGATTTGGTCCTCATGTGGGATAAAGATAGAGCTAAGCTAGGAAGGCACAAAAAAATTGATTCTCTCTAGAGTGGTCCATACACAGTCTCTAGCTACAAATCCCACAATGTTTTCCAACTCACAAGGATGAATGGTGAAGAGCTTCCTATCCTAGTTAATGGGATACATGTTAATCACTGCTATTAAGGAAGTTAAGTTCCCTATTCATAGTTAGCTATTTGGATTTTCTTTAAGTGTTTTTTATAAACAAATTAGTTTCCTTTATTTTTGTCTCAAATAAGTGATATTGTTTGCATAAGTGTTCAAAAGTTTAGTCACCTTTGTTTTATTAGGTTAGTTTCGCTTTCAAGTCTATTTCTTTCCCTGTATGTTGGAATCCTTTGTCTTTTTAGTCAAGAGGTTTATTGTAGTCATGAAACAAATGTATTATCTGTTATGAGTTAGAAGTCATGTAAATAGTTTGAGTTCTCAAGCATATTAGCCATGCTACCCAGCTGAGTCACCAAAGATGTTGGCCATTTTTTGGCCCATGTACAAAGTTTTGACTAGACAATCATGTAGCAGGGTTCCTATTGAGAGAGTGGTCCAATGGTTAAACAAATGAATAGAGTTATGGATGGAATGAGTGGACCAAAGGGATCATGCAGAGTGTAAATATTTTGAAATAATTTAATCTTGATTAAAGTGTATTTTGTCAAATTCTAAGGGATAGGTTTGTAGAGCAAAGAAAAAGGTTCTTGAATAGGTTTTGTGGTGAAACCAAGCAGTTCAAGGTCATGGAATAAGTTTGCTTAAGATTTAGGTCTTCATAGTTCTTTCAGGTCTTCAAAGATCAAGAAAAATTTTAAGCATGAGTTTAGAAGCTAAGTGTAAAGCCCTTTTTTTGGCTAAGTCCTTAGACAAATTATTTTGGGTCTTTATTTTGTAAAGTTCAAATCTTCCAGATCTTTTATTTGGCTAAGTGCTAATATTTCCTTTAGGAGATTTTTTTCAAGTTTTTTGACTAAGTATCAAGAATTATTTTATATATTTTATTTTAAAAAAACTCTTGAAGGATCATTTTTCAAAGAAAGTACTAAAAAAAAAGTTTTGAAGGGTATCTTTCAGGGAAATTGGTCAAAAACAAAAGCTCAAAGGGTCATTTTTCAAGCAAAGTGTCTAAAACAAAACTCTTAAAGGGTCATTTCTTCAAGAAAGTGGCCCAAATAAAATCTCTAAAGGGTCATTTCTTTGAAAAAATTGTCCCAAGACAAAGTCTCAAAGGGTTATTTCTTTAAGGAAAGGGGCCAATGCAAAAGTCCTGAAGGGTCATTTCTTCTAGAAAGTGTCCAATACGAAAGTCTTGAAAGGTCATTCTTTTCAAAAAGTGTCTAATACAAAAATATCATAGATAAAAAGTTTAAAAGAAATGAACTGTGGAATTTATGTTCCAATAGGGTAATAGTGGCTATGCAAACATCAATTTTAGGCTACAATGAGTAGCTGTTTGAATTAAAAAAAGTCTAGGATGGTCCCACAAATGTCAAATTCAAGCATAAAAAAAGATCATTTATTTTCAAATGTCTTGAAGACATCCATGAAAATGTCAAATTAAATCTTAGAAATCATTGATTAGGGATCAAAGATTGATTATTGTGTGAACATCAAATATATTTGCATAGACATCAAATATAGGCACATGGACATCAAAGTGAGGCCTCATGAAGTATCCATTTGATTTCAAATATTTAGATCAATGATCCATGTTTGATTGTACAAAATATCTAATAATGAGTAATAAATTATAGGTTAATAGGTCCATGCAGATCAATTATGTGCATTCAATCATGTATCCAAGATCAATGGTAAGCATAAGGTCAAAGAAGTTAGTGAATCCTAAGGGCAAATGCATATATGACAAGTGGCACAAGTACATTCAATCGGTAGAATATCGATGATCATAATTCATCTAGATGAGTAGGATCTAATGGAGTGAGATTGGTTAATATGTTAATGATCCAAGTCAATTTTTGATAGCCAATAAATAGAGGGCAAGCCCAAGACATTTTTAATGGAAGTTGATGAGTTATTTTTAAGTTAAAACAAGTAAATGCAAAGAAGCTGAGTTTGAAGATGGCCCATGATTGAGCTCCAATGTATATTTTAGGATTGAAGGGAGATATTAAATCTCTATAAATATAGAATAGGTCTTTTAGGACTTAACACAAATAAAAGGGTGGTGATTGAGTGTCAAAGTGAGATCAAATATCTAGAGAGTTTTATCTCATCAACATGAAATATATAGGAAAACCAATGAATGTGATTGGTTTTCAATCTATAGAATGACACGGCTTCATCAGTTCTAAGACATGAAGAGTTGGTCCTCATTAATAAATTAACTAAAAGATGGTGTAGAGTCCTAAAATGAAGACTTAGACATTGGATAGAGGTAACTGAGAATTTAATTCTTTTTTAAGGCCTTTGAAGTTGTGCCTTCTTGATAAGATCCTAATTTAGCATCCTTGAGAGTGTTAGTTTATTAAAAGTGGCTGGGACTCTTAAATTCATAACTCTCTCTCTCTCTCTCTCTCTCTCTCTCTCTCTCTCTCTCTCTCTCTCTCTCTCTCCATCTCTCTATATCTTTTCTATAAATACAAGCTTATAAGCCTTGAAATAGATCCCCCTTTTGGTATGACTAGACTCTACCAAAATTTGTACTGTAATACCTTTTGATGCAATAAAGACTAAATTCCATCATTTTCTAAGCTAGATTTAAGTGTGTTCCATGAATTCATGTATTATGGTTAAGTGAAAGTATGTTTCTTGTCTATGTTTGAGTTTTTCTCACCTTCATAGAGTGATTAATAATTCTTATAGGTCATTATAAGTGCAATTTACAATTAATTTTCTACCTTAAAGTGGATATTTTCACTCTCATGCTAATTTCATAATTGATTAATGCCTTATTATAAAATATTTATGTGAGAAAAATCTTAATTGGTCTTAAAATTGTCTTATAGTGTGTATTGTGTGAGTTTGAGTGATCAAATCATTGGTGCATCACCTGTTTTACATGCTTTTATAAGTTATTGTCAAAATCTCTCTCCCTTTTCCAAGCAAGTACTAGTTTAGGTTTAGTATAGGTGATATATCAAAAAGGATGCCAACCTTCTTTGAAGGTTTGATCCATAATTAGGATACCCATAGCGTAAGATTAGTCCCATGTTGGACTAAATTTGAGTAAAATACTTAAACAATATTTTGCTCATCTAGGGTGCAATCTAGAACACCAACAATTCCATCTCTTTGACATTCCAAATTAGTTGTATATATTATCCAAAATCTCTCATAACATGCCTTGAATAATTACATAAACTAGATGAGAGGTGCATCATTTCCAAATGGATCCAATCCACTGAGAAGTATCAATAAGAGGCATGACATGATGGACATATCAAAATAAAAGTACTGAGTGAAGGTGCTCAAGTCCTTATATATGATTCTAAATACCTCAAACACCCTGGTAAACTACAAATCCATTAGCTTGGGTCATATATAATTGACAAAATTTTAGAAACTAGTGTAAACAAACTTTATAATCTCAATGGGGAAAGACTTCATAGGAATTTCAATGGAAATTGACTCAATCCATATAATTTCTAACACCAACCATGTAAATTAATAATAAAGTGAATGCCACTTATATTTTATTATTTTTTTGGTTTCTTTAATTTAGTCAAGGCTCATTTTTAACATCGTGGTTGATGCATCGTATGGGGTACTATCTTGTACACTGCTATTAATATCTAGTTGGGTGAGTTGAGTGGGTATTTTCTTCATAAGGTTACAACACTAGGAATATAAGTATTTCTAGTGAGGAAAGTCATGTGATAATTTTGTACAAAAATCTCTCAAGTAATATTTATGTATTAATATATTGAATATATTCCTAGAGTATTGTTATCCCCCTAACCCTCTAAACTTCTTCCATGTGTCTTGAGTATTTCTATTTCTACACTATAGGACTAGAGGCATGATTTATTATGGGGTAAGGAAATGAAACACAAAATTAAGACAACTAAGTAAACTACCTTATTTGAGAAAAATCATAATACAGATGTCAAATCAAAATTTCAAATTCCAAGAACTCAACCAACCTAATAGTTGTCATAAACACAATGATGATGGAGGACCATGCATGGGAAGAGACATGATTGCTACATCATTTACGTGGCATAATTAAGAGAGGAGTCTCAAAAAATGTGGCAAGATTAATAAAGATAGAAATAATCAAAGGGTATCTCATCACATGAAAGAGAGATCCAAGAATAAGATACAAAGGTTAAAAAACTCTGAAGCTAGGGCCAAATAAGAAATATGAAAGTAGAGGTCGAGAATATATTTAGGAAGTAATATAATTTTTAGACATCTAAAATTTGCCACGAATGGATTTATACTAAAATTAGACTAATTGTTACAAATCATTGAACATCTAGCTTAAGAATTTCTAAATACCTCAAATTTGGCTTCATCACATGCAATTAAATCAATTTGGCTCATAAATCAATTAAAAAGAGAAAATGCCTAAATGAACTAAATCAAAACTTGCACAAATGTTCAAATGCCTAAAAGAGGTTAATATTAATCAAATCCTAATTAAATTCATCCATGAGTAATTAAAAGAATTATTAAGAAGGGAAATTCAAAAATCAATGAATATCATAGGTTTTCATCATTAGCTTTTGTGATATGTCATTTTTGGAAAATATCCCACCCATGCTTATTCCTTAATAATCATGACCATTTGACACCTTTTAACCCCACTAGGGTTAACTAAGCAAACCTATGTTATGATTTAAATAATTCCAAGTTGATTCAAAGCCTATAAAATCAATCCTAGAGCTCTTCATTTAGAGACCTTGGAACATAGTAAAGTTATAATGCATGATTTAATTCATCAAGAAAATTGATAGTGTTATAATGCCAAAATTGAGCCAATCCAAGTTTCTAAAACCAAATCCAAGCCAAGCATGGTGCTAAGAGGAGATAGAGATAACTAATCCCCATCGATGCAAACTTTTTGAGCACAATTAGAGCAAGCCAATGCACACATAATTTGGAGCATTCAAGGAAGGTAAGGAAAATTTGTAAGTTTCTTCACATTTTAGTTCAGATTTTTCATTTTATGTTTATTAACCAAGCTCCCCCTATGATCTAGGCATGGAAGTGTTATGCTTTGTTACTGTGTTTTTGTCATTTTGAATTGATTTTAAGACTAACACTTGATCTAATCTCCCCTCCATCATCAAATATCTAGAATCACATAATTAAGTATGATACCAAAGGCAAAAGCATCATATAAAAATATTTATACCCAATAAATTTAATTAAGAACCCCATAATCAAGGATATAGGAAACACCTCAATAAAGTTAGGGTATGGAGAGTCCCCAATAGCAAATAAAATTATATTAGGAAATAATAAAGGTGAAAGGATTGAGATGGAAGGAGAAGGGGTTAGGTAACAAGCTAAATCCACCACCACATCACAACCTAAAAATATGAACTATTCTAAGCTACAATATCTAGATAGAGTGGAATGTGGAGAAGGATAGGAGTCTAAGGTAGATGCATGTAAAATAAAGGATGCCATTCACTATATCATGAACCATAAACATGAACTACATAGATATTATCTATTGGATATTTAGAGGATAAGTGAAGATGGGAATCTCATCTATGATGACCACATGATGAGGAAACTAGAGGAAGGAAACACATTTCAACTCTAAAAACTTACCCTCTTCAATAATGTAGAAGAACTAGTAATATTTATTATCTCTCAAATTCATAAAGATAAAATGTATTTTACAAGGAGAATGATGTAAATCATGGTATCATATATTCATATTTCCATAGGGTTGGCTTAAACTAGTGTCTATAAATGAAAAGTACCATGAAACTTGGTAAAGACTAACCTAACAACCCATGAGTATAAATACAAGAAAGTAGGATATGCTTTCCCTATCCCTAACTTAAGTGATATGACCACTAGAATGATAGAATGACTACTAAGTGTTAATCTAGCCCCAATAGGATGATGAGAAGAAATAAGTCATAATTTCCTATTTATAGTGCATGAAATGTTAAAGGGAACCCAGTTCAATATGGCCAAGTATGTAGAAAATTTGATTATTGAGGAGGCCAAGAAGGCACATAAGGGGAAGGAAAGTTTACATTCGATGTTATCATGATGGTAATGATGTTTTATGATATTTTTATCCTTGAATGGAGATATAGGGTATAGGGCTAGAATTTCCTTGAATACAACATATCCTTGGCCATCAAGTATCATAAGTTCACCTACTCGAGCATGATCACCTCAAAATATAAAGCAAGGCCCAAGTAATGAAATAGATGCTAGAGATAATCCTTAAGAGAATAATGGTGTATCCTGAGGATGATACCTAAAATAGTGAAGGGTAAGGCTAAATTTATGTTGATGCAACATTTGACCATGGCTCAAATCAAAATATGAGAATATATCCCCTTGGCTCAAGTTACCCTATAGATATACCACATAATAATTCATGGAGGCAATCAATAACATCAAAGACATGAAAAATATTAGAGTTGATTCCCAAAGGATTCATGTTGACATTGATATCATGCATATCACTTATGTAAAACAAGGTAAAATAACCATGAGAGAAGCTAATTAACTGGAATGATGAGTGTGAAATTATTCAGGTTATCCATATCCAAGATAAGCCTTATCAACTCTATTACTACTTGAAGCCACTAAAATAACATAATGATATAAGCGTTTTACTTTTGAGAAGACATTCAACCTCCACATCTCAAACAAGATGTTTAAGCACCTACACAAACTATGAAGAGGATAGTGAAAGGAGAATAACTTGACCAACTTCAACAACACTAAGTGGGTCAAGATAAGAATATCATAATGAAAGGCTCAGAGAAGACATGGAAGGGAAGAAAGAAACATCTATAGAAAGGAGTTGGAAGGAAGGGAGGAACAACCTCCCATGAAGACACCCAAAATCCAAGAAGAAGCTAAAGTTATTGGTGAAGCCTCATAATGAGAAGATACATAAAGACAAAGATAAAAGATGGGGCAGGAATTGCCAACCCCCATACCTGAGTTAGTGGATCCATATTTGGAGGTGCCTTTGACCAGAAATATAACATAAAGGAGGAAGTAATTCAATTACCCCAACCTAAAGTAAAATGATGATCAATGTTAGAACTAGATGAGAGGGTGCCATAACCACCAACCAAAGAAGAAAAATGGGAAGGGTCTAATGAACATAGATAAAATAGAAAGGTGATCTATCCAAAAGGAATAAGTACATAAGATATGAGATAAAGGACATATTGGGCATAGGACCCAGATGAAGAATACCTTGGGAAGGTCCTTGTCCAACTAAAAGGATGAAGAGATATTGGAAGAACCCATAAGAAATTTATTTGAGTACCTAGGGAGGATAACCCATAAGAACCCAAATGGATTTAAGGATTGGTAACCACATGATGAAGGAAGTGAACAAGTACAATTTGACCTAAGAAAAGAAAGACAATAATGAATCTGAGGTCATCAGTGTAGATGATATCCCCTATGATAGAGTGCATAAATAACTAGGGTTGAATGTAGTAAAATTATTTGAGAGTAGCTTCAAATTGGGATGTAGTATGAGCACTTATATTTTTGGGATGACCTGACATCAAACTAGGCCTCCTTGACAACTCAGTGATAGTTATCCTTAACCTTGGAATATTTTTTGGAGGATCCCATTCATGAGGTATCTAATGAATCTAAGGTCCTAACCACCAAAACCATCTATTTGATATTAGGAATATTCCTCATGGACCCTAGGTATTTCATTAAAGCACAGGATGGGAATGATTTATTGAAGATAAATACCAAGGTAATTTAACATAATTTTTGGAATGCAAAGATCTATAAATATCATCAAGAAGTTGCAAGAGTGCTGGCTAGTGAACTCAAAGAAGAAGAAAAAAAGTGCCTAATTGATGAGTGAGCCTTGGGGTAGTCTAGAATAATTCAAGTTGAGGTAAAACATATGTTGAATAAGGAGTGAGTAAAGTGGTAAAATGTTGAATATCAACTTCAGGAGGTAAGGGTTAGAGCCTTGAACTTATGTGACAATATTTATAGAAATTGGACCACTCTCCTAGACACGGTTGATGTCATGCATACCAATATGATAAATATTTTGGAAACCCTAGCCACTGTACTCATAGAAAGATAGAATAATTATACAAGGAACTAGGATGAATTAGAATAAACCCAACTTAAATTTTTAGAGTGATTGAAATATTTTAAGGATGTAATAAATACCCTTGTCGATTGTGTGGCCAATGTAGAATTCTTGATTTGGAATTTTTCTAAGAAATATAGGATAATTTATTGTGACTATCCTCCCAAGAATATGAAAATAAATATTTGGATGCACTAGTATACATTAATAACAAGGAGGATAAATTCTCCTTACTAAAAGAGGTAGAAATACTGGTAAAAAATAAGCATTGCAAGGAGTGAATTAGAGATACAATTTTTAGAGCTTCAAGGGATAACCTTGGATGAATAAAACTTTATAGAATAATCCTTTAAGGATGGTTTGGAGAAATTTTGTGAAATAAAGTAATAGGTTGAACCCATCCCTACTATGATCATTGACCTCTAAAGGATAAGTGTCGAGTTAGTTTTAGCATAAGAAACTATTTAACTTATCACCGGTCATTTTGATGAATTCTAGAGAGGGTTGTATGATAACATTTTAAATATTTATTCTCCCCCTATTGAATATTAAATCATAGTAAAAGGGTTGGTTAACCAAGGATAGCCAACTAGGTTAGTGTGGATTATATTTTTACCCTAGGTAATGGGATTCATAGTTGATAATGACCATGTCACCTAGAAAAAAGGGGGAGAAATGAATGAGAGTTAAATTCCACTAAAATTTAACCAACTAATATTATGGCCAAATGAATTATGACATCTAAGAAAATCACATCCCAACTACCCTACATCCATGGTGAAAACTCCATAAAATATGGTAGATAGGAAGGGGTAGAGGAAATAAATGTAGATAGTGGAAGAGATGGAAGTAAGATCAATGCCATTATTAATGATAGGATAAGCTAGAGAATGAGGGGGAGTATTAAAATTTTAAATAGGTCTGACATAAACTATCTTCTTGATCTACCTAAGCTCTATAAATTACCAACCCATAACAAGATAAATGGTTGTTGATGGTATTGTTGAAGTTGTTAAACATTTGATAGAGTAGTAGAACAAGTAGACTATTGTTTGAATCCATATTAAATTAGAGAAAGGAAGAATGGTAGAAGTAGGTTTCTTGAATTAGGCTTGTGGAATCTCTCATGTACCCCATCTTGGTGTAAATCCACTTGATTATTAATATACTCATGATTCTATTCTTTTAATGTAACATGGTATTTTTTCTCTATCTTTGGTTATGATTATGAGGAATGGATGTCTAATGGGATATTTGACATTACCAAGTCCATTATGTATGTATATTTATATAAATTGCCTAGTGTCTATGTTAGGCAAGACTGATATTAATAGTCAGGATTAATTTTTCTAACCTTCCATTGACAACACCATTACCAAATAACCCCAACCAAACCTGACTACTTTTATTTGTGCCTCAATTGAGCATGAGGAATGTATTTTTTGTGAAATGCTTCCATATGGGATATTTTCATTGGGCACATAAATTGGTGCATTGGAATCCAAGTCTTAGGGAAAAGTGACAATAATGTGTGCAACACATGACCACATCCTTGTTCATTTTGGCATTAGTTTCATAGAAGGAATGTAAATTCAAGGAATTATCTATGTTATATATTTTAGACTCAAGTCACAATATATTTGAACTATTTTTACATAAAAATGAAATATATTCCATTTACAATGGTTGATTCACATTTTTACACTAGTTTTACACCAAAATATCAATTAGAATTCATATAAGGATTCCTAGATACTCAATTGCCTTGGGTATATAATGATGGATTCAAGCACACCTAGATATATTAAATACAATATCCTATCAATGAGGACTGGGCCATGCATAATGCACTCCAAGTGTTTTAATGAAGAAGAAATCTCAAAGGGTCCTACCCTTTACAACCACCAATTTTTCACAAGAAGAAACAATGGTTTATGTACTTAAAATAGGTGTATTCATTCCTTGTCATTTGATCTATAAGTTTATTTTATTTACTCTCATATTTTATCTTAAGGACTTATTTTTACACACTTCATTATAGGTTCTCATGGAGCACAATTCAGTGTGTGACCTACATTTAGGACTATTCTTCAGAGGTAAGTTCAAATATAACTCTTTTCCTTTTAATCTAGTACTTTCACTTTGATGTATTACTAGAATAAAATGGGGGAAATGTAGACACATAAAATTAACATTTATTTATAAAACATTAGACATGTGACCATTCCTTACATACACTTAGCTCGTAACTGATTCCAAAGTCCTTGACTTTTATTCCTTCACTTCTATGTAGATGACATATTCCTCCAAGAAACCACTAATCACTAAATGTTCTTATTTCTCATTCCAAAGATCCTAAGCTCATCCTTGGACTAATATAAATTTTTAGCTCAGGTATCTTTGCTCCTCAGACAAGGTCACTCCTTCAGGACTATCCCACTCACTATTAGTGTCTAATTTTTCTAGTTATGTCCTCCCATCAAATAATGACTAGCTTATAAAATTTAAAATCATGTACTAGGTTATCTCACTATAGATAATAAAATTTGATTTATATATTACCTAAGTCTTGTACACTTGGCAAATATGTATCATGGTTTTACCTTTCAGTTCTAGATGTTTCCATTACTAAAAGGCTTGTGTTAACTATATCTTCATGTCAAATTGATTATCTATTTGTTTGATCATTATTACTATGAGGACCTAAGCATTATATACAATTAAAAAATATAAACATTATTATTATTATCCTTCACTTCAATTTTGGACTTGTACCTATTTTCTAGCTTCCTAGATACGTACATCCTAGATAGACACATGTATCAATGTAACAATCCATTTTTCCTAAAAAGTGTCTAGTGCCCAAAATTCATATAGTTTTTAAAATAAATTTATTTAAAAGGATAAATTAAGTTATTTAATGTGAGATATTTATAAAATAGATTATTATATATACAATATCAACCTTCATTCATTCCTCACTTGGAAATCACCTACAACTTACAAGGAAAAATACTAAGAAGAACTCAATTATCCATTCAAGTGAGAAAACATACCCTATTTATCTCTATTTTCATATCAATCATAGGATCATAATTTACATAAGCCTAAATCATTCAAAGAGTATCACATGAGCCATATTTGCAAATTTACAAGCTAGGTCACTTCATGTCTTTGATTAACACACATTGTACCCTTATGCACACACAAACCAACATGGAGGGAAGAAATACATCATTTTAAATCCCACTTTAGAGTATTTTATATGTATTTATCACCAATTAATAGAGGAATATTTGGATTCAAATCGACATTATGAGCCCACTAACCCATTTTTCTCACAGTCACTCCAGGGGTGAAGATCTAGGGTTTGATCATTTGATAGAATGATAACATTTGTGCATGATCTAAAGACATCAGAATAAAGGCAGAAAAAAATGAAAAGGATCCAATTGGTCACATAAAAATACAATTAGTATACTATATTAGACACTTATATCATAATTAGATATCTGTGTTGATACATTTGTCTAGATCTGATGCAAGCATTTGAGGCCATAAAAAGGATATTTATAGAATATGATGATTATTCTAAGATCATCTTACAATCCACTTTAGGATTGTTTCTATTTAGACCTACATGCACATAGTCAACTAGATAAGTATCATTTGTTTCTAATTTATTACAATATCTATCAATAGTTGTACTTTACTATTTTTAGTAATCTTAGTTGTAAAAATTCAAAATATTATTTGTTTGAGTTTTCTATTAATTAACATGATTATTAGGTTAGTTCACCACCCTTGTGTAAATTATAAACTAATTTTATTAATTGAAGATATCACCTTATCTAAATTTAGGGTTAAACATTTGGTGAACTTGACCTTTGGTCTCAAAACACTAGTGGACTTAGGGTTTCCTATTTTTTCTTTAATTTTTGTAAATTGTTATTTCAAATTATAAAATTTTCATGTATAGGCAATGGAAAATGTTAATCAAAAAATCATTTTAAAATGGAAGATAAAGAAGAATTAGTCCATCATCTCAATAAAATCAAGGATATAATGGATGCATTTTTTCATGTTACAAGAGATGAAATCAGTAAACATGCATGAAAGGCTAAGGCATCCTCCCTTAGTGATGGTGAATCTTTAGATGGTAATAAATTGATTCTATACCAATAAACCTACCCTTGAGTACATCATCAATTAATACATTTACCTCATTAATATGATACCAATACTTATTATGAATATCACTAAGGCCCTAGGCATTCTACTAGTCAATGTTATACCTTGAAGCATAAGATTCAAGATCTTTTCAATAACCAACATCTTAAATTTGATGATATGATAAAGGATTTAAGTTCATAAGCTACTAACCATCAAAACCAGAGAATGTTTAATGATCCATTACAAGATCATTCTTAGAATAATTTAGAAGTGAAAATGGCACATCCTCCTCCACCACATTATGGGCACCCCTTACATGAGATTATTGGTACTTACATATGACATATACCTCTTATGGTTCATAAACCCTCTATTAATTTTAATGACACTGAGATTATGGATGATGGATTAGATATTAATTCTTTATTTATTTGAGCATATATTGATCACCATCCCATTCAAAATATTATGATTGATGATGGTGCTAATGAAAATGTTTACACCATGACATTACTTATGCATTTGGGATATACACATGATAATTTTTAGCCTTCATCCCAAGTGGTCAGAGCATTTTATGGGACCTCACAACATGTTTTTGGTGAGACTAGATTACCTTTAAAGGTTGGCCCACACATGTTGTCACTACCTTCTTAGTTATACCATAGATGGGAGACTTTGACATGTTATTGGGATGACCTTGGATATATAAACTCTACACAATACCTTACATGGTGCATGGGTGTATTAAACACATTCATACCAATAAGGTAGTCACAGTTTCTATAATTCCATTTGAACATCCATACAAACAAGAGAATTTTATTTCATGATAGTTAATTATCAAACCTACTCAGGTTAATCCTCCACTAAAGGGTACATAATAGGCAATCCCATTGCCTAGGTGGCCCATACTCAAGATACCATTACATCAGAGGTACATAATGGATTGCATAGAATTCTCATATGCTACTATGTAACATACTTAGTTATCTAGAGAAATTAAAGATATTCCTATTATTATTTCTTCTAATAAACTATAAATAATAAAATGATGGATTCTACGAACCCTTACTTCTTCTATTACCTCTTCGAGACCACATAGTTCTATGACACATACATAAAGCATCATAGATACTAAAATGTTAGATATTACACCTATATATGCTCCTCAAGAGTACCATGATTTTGATATACCATATTTTAATCTCATAGTTGTCTATGAAAATTACTTATATGGGATCATAGGATATCATTTTTATTTCCAAATATTCCAAAAAATTTAAAAACTTTCAAAAAATTCAAAAATACCAAAAATTTCTAACATGTTCCTAGTTGCACTATTTCTTATACATATGTTATTATATATATATTAGTATATATCATATCATTCCTTTCCTATATACACATATGTTTCACACATAATTTGAGTGTGATATATACATACCCAAACACATGATATATGCACATATAGATGTTGGGCTTCACTCCAATCACATTATAAGTATGTACATCTAGGTTATATTATCTTATGGTCACTTTCCATTATCATGTTTGAGCTTATATACTTGCACATTCCTATATCCATGATTATACATTTCATAATGTACTTGACATGATATGCACTTAAATTTTTTTACAAGCACGTATTTGTAAGAATTAGTATTCTATGTTCATGTTAGTTGATTATGCTTATCCTAATATTCCATTTTATAACTTTCTTGAGTGCGTTTCCTTTATTTCTATTATCTTTCATTATACTACATTTTTTAGCATTTGAATATGCTCTGTTAATTATAGCCCCTATACATTTGTTTACCTATTTGGACATTTGAATATATCATTGTTTGTTGTATGGAAATTTGAATATGTCATTTATATGTTTTTTTTAAATTTGAATAAGTCATGTCCCTTTGTTTTTATGACATTTAAACATGCCCCTTGTATGAGGTCTCCTTGGACCATTACATTTTTCTTTACTTTTGAGTGATCTTGTGTGTGTTTGACTACTTGTTGAGCTTGTATTTTTACTCTTTATACATTGACATGATATATATCATGTATATTAGGAACTGATATGATCACATAATATCTATTTCAATATTATATCTTATACTCCTATATACTACATGATCCAACACAACTTATGCAATTATCTTATCTTTTTGAGGTAAAGTAAATACCAGATTATACTTCCCCTCACCTCAAAATGGGGGCATATTAATGGGGTCATGTCATAGAGCCATAACTTCAACATTTTGATAGTTTCAAGTTTCAATGGGGCCATGTCAAAAAGGCATGACCTCTACACTTATTTATTACTCAACATCTAAATACTATAGTGGGGACATGTTATACAAATATGTTCTCCACTACACTAGTTCTTAGATTCTCTAAATTCAATGGGGGGAAGTCATAGAAACATGTTCTCCACACTTGCACTAATTTAAAATTCATCAAATTTCATAGTTATATGATTTGAATACACATGTGTGTCAATATGATATACATTAGTAATGTTTTTATACTAATATTTCACCTTGAGACATAAATGAGGTGCATATGACATGCAAAGGGCACCTAAAATTATAAAATAAAATAAATTTCCATATTCAAAATACTATTATGGATTGTTATCATACTTAGTATGGACTTTTATGGATTGTTACCGATCTAATCTACTATAGTATTTGGTTCATTTTTGGAAGGTTGAGTTGATTATATCACTCAATCTTACCAAATTTATAAGTTAGTTTGATTAAATCATCTAAATTCACCATAATATAGGTTTAATTTGATTAAATAATCCACCCTTACTATATATATATATATATATATATATATATATATATATATATATATAAATAATCCACCCTTATTATATATATATATATATATATATATATATATATATATATATATATATATATATATAGTAAGGGTGGATTATTTAATCAAATTAAACCTATATTATGGTGAATTTAGATGATTTAATCAAACAAACACACACACACACACACACACACACACACACACACACACACACACACACACACACACACACACATATTGTGTGAGGTGATTAAATCACTCATCCTCACCAGGTTATGCACATATTTGGGTTACACAATTGAGATGAAATAAGCTCAATGGTTATGTTACAATTCACCCTTACATCAATATTGGGGGTATGTGTACACACACACACACACACACACACACACACACACACACACACACACACACACACACTTGTAGGTTTAAAATTGTCTCGATGTTAGCTTCAATACTTTATAATGAGGCATCCTTTCAAATCAAATTTCCAAAAGCCAAGATGGTTACATCGACACATAGGTGTACTCATAACCTTTCTCCTCTTACTTTTAGGAATTTAAAATTATTTAAATTTTATATTTCATAAATTTATTATATACATGCACTTATTTATAGGCTAGTCACTAGAAAAGCACTCAAGTTGGGATCATGAAAAGAAAATGTGTGTTGTACACACCCAAGTATGCATTTATTTCTTTTAAATAATAAATTTCACTATTAGATTAAAGGGGGGATATAGATAATAAAATATAATTTATATATTACCTTAGTATTGTACACTTGTAAAATACTCATCATGGTTATACCTTTCATTTATATACCTTCTCATTGTTAAAAGGCTCACATTCATTATCTCTTCATGCCAAATTACTTATCTCTTAGTCTGACCATTGTTATTCTAATGACATAGGCATTATATACAATTAAAAAATATATAAACATAATTATTATCCTTCACTCATAGTTTTGTACCTATGCCTATTTTTTAGGTTCCTAAACACTTTCGTCCCAGATAGACATCTGTGTTGATGTAACTGTCCACTTATCCTATAAAGTGTTAAGTTCCCAAAAGTCATCCAATTTACAAAATAAACATATCAAAAAGGTTATCTAAGTGATTTAAAGTGAGATATTTATACAATGGATGTATATATCAACACACACACACACACACAGATATATATATATATATCAACATTCATTCCTCACCTAGAAATCATATACAACTCATAAGGTAAAATACCAAGAAGAAATCAATCAAGCATTTAAGTGAGAAAACGTACCCTAGTTGTCCCTTTTTCCATATCAGTCATAGGAGTCAAAAATTTATAGGTATAAATAATTAAAATGGCATCCCATGATCCATATTTTCTAGGTTACAATGTAGGTCACTAAATGTCTTTGTGTAATCACCTAAAAGTGGAATTTGGATGCTAAGAATGTTGCTTGAGACAACCTATTCCTTACTTATCCCTAGACATATCTTAGATCATTATATCACATTTTTATAGCCATTATGTAGACCATAGATATATTGTCAACCCAAACATATTCCAAGAATTGCATTCCCAAATCCTAACCTAGTATGCTTAGCAGTCTACCAGGTGGACATTAGTGCCATACTAAGGACACTGCAACCATATAGTGCTAGTGTCCCTTTTCCTAACTCTCATGAATGGATAATTTTTCAACTATGTTCCCCTCCTAAGGTTATCCTAATTATATTTTATTATCTTTACAATATATATATATATATATATATATATATATATATATATATATATGTATAAATACAAAACTATTTGACCTCTATTCACTAGATGGAAATAAATGCAAAAACCTATCCAAATAAGAAATAAGTTTAGCAAAACTAAGGTATTTGATCCATATTCTACCTTAATTATGTATATTACCATATTCAAATTCCCTAAGCCCATATTTAAAATATTTTAAAGTTAAATCATATTCAAGGCATCCAAGTCCACTCTCATTCTAACCTTTACTTACACTTGTAGCAAACACTAGGTGGGAGAACTACATTGGGCTTGATCCCTCCTCAAAGTATTGGTATGTAGGAAAATATCTTTATAATAGGGTGTTGAGGATGTCTGGCCTATCCTAATAATGAGCACACAATTATGTATCATGCCATACTTTTAAGGAGGATTAGGGTTTACACACTAAATTAGGTTTTCTAGGCACAATATAGACTTTCATATTTGTGTGCATAAAAGCATGACCCAAAAACATAAGCATAAGTGTACCCAAAAAATAGGAATAATCTTGAAAAGAGGATATTGGCACCACTTTAAGGACACTACAATAATATGGTGCTATTATCTAGGTGGGAAACTACTATCTAGTAAGTAATTAGATCCTATGACCCTATTGATGACACTCAGACCTATCTAAAACCTAGTTTTTAGAACCGAAATCATCCATGATAGTCACTTTCTAGATAAGTAGATATTTATTACTATTTTTAAAAAATAAAAAGAGGTCAAAATCTATAAAAAATCATTGGTTAATTATTTCATATTATTTAACTAATTTAGACATCTTAGCCCTTTAATCTAGCTTAGAAAATTACACATGTAAAACCCTAAAAGGTTAAATCATTTGGTGAACCCAACTTACTTCAAATATTACCTAAAACCCTAGTTTTCATTTTCATAATTTTTATGCACTAAATAAGGATTATGAATTTTTATTTTTATGATTTTTTATCATAACCTAGCTCATTAAATCAATCTCACATTTGGGTTTTATTTATTTAAATATAATTTAAATTTGTGTAAAGAAACCCTAGTTTAAAAAAACCCTAAACTTAGAATTTACATTTATAGAACTCAATTTTTATATCCATACATGTTATAATTTTTATTTCATATAATCATGATCATAATGACATAATAAATTGATCACTTTTGTTGCAATGCTTAATATTTTAATTTACATGTTTATTCCTTTTAATTCAAAATGAACTCAAAAAAGACAAACACATGTATAAATGATGATTTATATCAATTACAATATATGTTATATATCACATCATGTTATCTTTCTCATATGTGGAATTCCATTAATAATCAAACCCACAGACACACATAGTATTTAACATATGAGCTAACAACTATGTTTCAAGTTTTAATGTCATATCTTATGCATAGGAAATAATTTTCTATTCCAACTCATATCCATGAGGTTGATATCTATTTTCCCTCTAACCAGGTTCATGATCCCATTCCTCCATGAGATGAAGCAACCTATACCAATGTTACTATTCCCCATACTCAACCTATTCACACCTCTTCCCTACAAGGTGTGTACCTACATTTAATAAGAAAAAACTAGGGTTTGCACTTGTGAGACTCTATGTGATCAAGTTATCAGACTGAATAGGATAATTACAAGTTTACAAAATTAGAATCAACTATTACATGAAAATATTACAACATTGGAAAATTAGTTTACAATACAAAGGCCTCCAGGGCACAATAGTGTAAATCATGTATATGCATTTTCGCCTAGTCAATTTGTGGCAAACAATGTTACATATCTAAATCATAAATTGAAACAAAGTACACCAAAAACTAGTGATTCAAAAAGCATTCAAAGGTCAAATAAGAGTTCAAGAGAGGTACTAAGGGAAATGATTAAATATAAGTTGATCAACCTACCTCCTTTACACCCAATAAGGAGATCCATACATTTTTTTTCATATCATAGAATGCATGGGCACCACACTGATTCATGTTTAACATTGAAAAGGAAAATATAATAGATAAAGGATATAAATGACTCACACAGTGATACATCATCCACACAATACAAAATGGAACATTTACCAATTCAAAAAGGGTCAAATGAATAAATAGTACAAAAATGGTTACTAAAGCATAACTTAGAACAAAAAAAAGCTCAACAATCATAATCAAATTAAGAAATAATACAACAAGCATAGATAAATCCAAAAAATCTACCTCTTCAAAATAGGGCTCAATGTTTAATATGATATAATTTTTGTCACAAATATCTACAATAGTTTGATTATCATGGTCAAGGTTTGGGAAAAAAGTCCCAAAACATCACTTATCCTATTATAGTAGCTGATAATATTGGTTAACAAGGTTTGGGATTTATTTAACATCCTAAGACACATTAGTCATAGATATAGTTTATCATAGAAAAACATCTAGATACATAAGACATGCTATAGAAAGAGAAAGAGCTTAAGTTGTAAAGTCAAAATCATGCTCAACCAATAAACATTATTAAACAAGGTTTTATATAAAAAGATCCTCCAAAACACCATATGTCTACAATAAGTAGAGTTTCAAAGGGAAAAATAACAATCAATATTCCAAAGCATAATTTAGAAAGGTCAATTCCCTCTAGCATTATAGGTTATATTATTTTTGATGATGAAAAATATTATGATTTTGATGATGAATGATAATTAGATTCCTACTTCAACCACATTCAACTACAACATAGCATTCACAATACATGAGAGATTACCATTCCTATTTTAGACATAGGTCACAGTGATAGTGAGTCTCCCATAAGACTTATCAGTTAGTATGGTTCCTACCCTCTTATACATACTTATTTATCTTTCTCACTCCTTATACATCATTTAATTTCATTTTGTTGTACATAGCTTATATCCATAAAATAAAAAAATAATATAACATGTCAAAATAAAAAACATTCAAATATTTCTTTGAAAACTCAAAATTTATAGATTATATGCATTGCTATGTTTACATTTCTACTACTTTCTTGATATTACATATTGATAGCCATCTTAGTATAGTTAGTTTTATCATAAATATATGATTCACTTATTCTTATCAAGTGATTGGATATTACATACATGACCCCACTCCACTCCACTAATCCAAACTTGATATCATCTACCCATTGGGGGCATATACATCGATCTAGGTTTATTCATTCGATATATCCATTCATTTGAGGGAATCTCATACATAATTGATTTTACCAAGTTTTATCCTTACATGACATACGGTCCAATTTATGCATTAATATATCTTGATATTGATCATTACTCCTTAGTGTTTAAATTTGTTTTACTATCACTAGTTAGACTCAACATATGTACATCTTAGCATTTACACAGATTTGTACTACATAATTAAAAATGATTTCATTTCTAACTTTCTTAGATTAGACCTGATTGTCTTTCCTATGTTTATTCCATATTCAAGGGTATTTGAATATGACATTTCTCTATGGATCTACACCACTTCTATGTTTGTATGCCTTGGACATGTTCCCATGTCCCTTATATGTGCTTTCTTGACTGTATATGTAGACATTCGAACATATACTTATATGTGACTCCAATCTAAATTGATTTTTATTTATGTATGTGGACATTTGAACATGTCCTTGTATGTCTTCATTCTCAAATTTATTGACATGTGCCCATGTCCCTTGTATTGTGTTTCCTTGGCCTACTTTTGCATGCCTCATGTGTTTTGTATGTATGCTTCCTTGTATGTATCTTCACCATGATAGTATGTATCTTCACCATGACACTTTTATTTGCTTGTTACACACAAACACACACACACACACACACACACACACACACACACACACACACACACACACACACACACACACACACATTTTTTTATGCCATGAGGAACCTCATGCATATACCCTTCCTACTTGGGTGTTGTGATGGACATCGTACCCCATCCCCTAGGTATCTAATTTGATTTTTTGTTAGACATATATCTTGACATCCTTGTGTAATGCTAGATTACAACATACATCTTACATCACCTACTTATGCCTAGATTATTTTACATTCTAATGTTATGTTTATACATTGTATTAGAATATCACATAGTTATCATATATGCTCCAACTAACACATTTTGTAGAGATACTTCTTTTAAGAATAGTTCTTACACAAGTTTCATAACTACCCTAAAAATAGGGGACATTCATAGGGGTTTGTCAAATAGATCAAGATCCTACTTTGTTATTCATAAATTATTTCCAACACACAATCAATTTCATAAATTAGACACAAGTTAGATAAAAAATAGATGCAAAAAGTAGTTTAGATCACCCAAATTTTAAACTAGACAAACATTAGCACCCAGATTGGGACATTAGTGCCATAGGGTGATAATGTCCACTACAAGGTGCTACTATCTAATAGCCCTAACTTCAAGGTAGTCTAGATTAGTTTGATAAATACAATAGGCATAGTGAAAATTTACACATATACAATCATAGGTTTGATAGTTATCTTTAAATTTTTCTCAAATAAAGTTATTTTAGCATATATTTTTATTAGTTTCTCATATTTAGGGGCATCATGCATGGAATTATCATTCCAACATTCAATTTAGATACACAAATTCAATTATTACATAATTTAAAATCAGTATACTCAGATATCATATTGGGGGTATGTACATGACACATAGTTTCCATATGCTTAGTTACACATAGGTTGATCAGATGGAATGAAAAACTCCATGTAATTATATATGTTATATAAAATTTCTATCATATTCCAAGTTATCACCAGTTTCATGCCTTATTCCATCTGCAGTGGTTCACATTCTCAAGTGGTTATAAAGATGGCATATATAGTTAGATAATTTCATCACTTTACATAGTATAATTTTAGATACATCTAATTAAAACAAGTGGGAAATGATGGAGTCATATCTTACTTGATTTCTTGATCCACCCATATGAGAGGGTTAGACACACTTACAGTCTTATCCAAACTATTCAAAGATCATGATCCATTGAGTAGGGGTGGGTAATGATGGAGTCATGGCCTACTTGAGTTCTTAAGCCACCCATATGAGGATTAAGAATCTATCATATCAATCCAAGATATTAAATGATTTAATCACTATATACACTCACACATATAGGTTGTCACCAAATTCATGCATTGGTTTGCATATTCAAGGAGGTGTATTTGTTCTTTTTCTCTCTCTTTACTCAGCTTTACTTAGTTAATTTATTCATAATGGTCTTTTTCTTTTGATAATATCTTAAGTAAGGACTAATTTTTCTATGTTTCATTGTAGGTTATTTCTTTAGATCATGTTTCACATATGCATACCTAGATTCACATACTCAGACTCAATTACACGGGCTTCACTTCCTAGGTAAGTCTAGGAATGCTTCTTTTTCCTTTATAATAGTCATTTCACTTTACTACATTTCTAACATAAAAGGAGAGAATTTAATCACCTAAAAGTGGTATTTAGATGATAAGAGTGTTGTTTGAATAACCTATTCATAGCTTATCCCTAGAACTATCTTATAGCCTTCTATCACACTTTTCTAGCCATTCTATAGACCAAAAACATATTCTATCAACCCAAACATAGTCTTAAAACTACATTCCCAGATCCCAACCTAGTGTGCCCAACAATATACTAGGTGGACATTAGTGCCACACTAAGGACATTGTAGCTACATAGTGGTAGTGTCCCCAACTAGGCACTAGTGTCCCTTATCCTAACTCTCCTGAATAGATAATTTTTCAAATGTGTTACAATCGAAAGGTTTTTCTAAGTAAATTTTATTATTTACACAAGCTATAAGACTAATTGACCTCTATTCACTCGATGGAAAATAATGCAAAATCATATCCAAATAAGAAATAAGTTGAGAAAAATCAAGGTATTTGATGCCTATTCTTTCCTACTTCTATATACTACTATATTAAACTACCCTAAGCTCAAATTTTAAATATTTCAAAGCTCAAGCATATTCAAGGAAAATAAGTCCACTCTTATTCTCGCATTGGCTTGCAATTGTACCAAAAACTAAGTGGGAGAACTACATCAAGATTGATCCTTCCTTGGAGTATTGATATGTAGGCAACTATATTAACAATGGGGTGTTGAGGATGTCCAACCTATACTAATAATGAACACACATTTATTTATCATGCCATATTTTTAAAGAGGATTAGGGTTTTCACACTAAATCATGTTTTTAAAGCACAATATAGAGTTCCATATTTCATGTGCACAAGAATAGGACCCAAAAACATAATTATAAATGCTCCCAAAAAATAGGAATAGTCTTATAAAGAGGACACTAATACCACTTTGAAGACACTACATTAATATGACACTACTATCTAGGTGGGGTGCTACTATCTAGTGAGCAATCAAATCTTGAGACCCTATTAACAATAATTAGACTTGTCTAGATCCCAATTTTTAGAACCTAGATCATCCATGATAGTCACTTTCTAGATAAGTCTCTATTGATACATATTTATTACTATTTTTAGAAAATAAAAAGAGGTCAAAATGCATAACAAATCATTGGTTAATTATTTCACATTATTTAAGTAATTTAAACATCACATCCCTTTAATTTAACTTAGGAAATTACACATGTAAAATCCTAAAAGGTTAAATCACTTTTCTTATCACAAATTGCACCCTTATGCACACACAATCCAACATTTAGTGTATAACTACATTGGTATAAGGCCCTCTTAAAAATATTGGTTATGTATGCAATTCCAATTGAATAGGGGATGTTTGGGGTCAACTCAACACTATGATCCCACTAACCCATTTTCTCATAGTCAATCCAAGGGTGAAGAGCTAGGGTTTGATCATTTGGCAAAGAGTTACAATATGTGATCATGATCTAAAGACATCAAAATAAAGGTGACAAAGAAACAAAAAGGATCTAGTTTGTCATGTATAGATCCATTGAGTATTATATAAGACACATATGTTAAAATTAGGCATTTGCATTGACACAACTATTTAGATCTGATGCAAGCATCATAAGACCCCAAAAACATATTTATAGAATCTAAAAAATGTTTTAGGGTCATATTTTAGTCCACTTCTATCATATTCATGTTCAGACTTGCATATGCATAATAAACCAAATAAGTATCATTTGTTTCCAATTTATTACAATATCTATCAATAGTTGTACTTTACTATTTTTATCAATCTCAATTTTAAAAATGATAAATTTTATATACTATATATCAAATGAATATACATAAGAGATATAGGATGTATACTAATTAGAAAATCACAAATCAAATTATACACAATGACACCGAGATATCATGGGAAAACATCCAAGAGGTTTAAAAAACCCATAAATGATGATATTCATATATTGAGAAACAAATAACCCCAATACTCTTCCTTCCTCTTATTACTTCCTCTATGATAATCTTCTTCACAAAAAATTAAACAATATATTTGTCACATGAAAATATAAATTCACTCAAATGTATTCAAGATAATTTACAATAGGGGTAAAACCCTATTTATAATGGGGATGATGGGATGTGACCCTTGTAACCAATGGGTCCATCATTCCTTAATAATAATAATTTTTTAAATAAATGATAAATAATAAATAATATATTTTTTATTATTCATTTACACAAGGTTTTTCAAGCTATGTTTAATAAATAATAAATCATTTATTATTTAATTAATTAAATGTACTAAGTGTCTAAGATAGCTTACATAACCATTAATTATTCTAGCACTCCCCCTTAAAGGTAAGTGGGGATAAATTGTCATAGTCACCTTAATAAAGGAATTATACTATGTAAAAATTTGAAAGATTTAAAATTCTTCAATATTTCAAACATATCCTTTTAAAATAAAAAGAATTATAATCCATAAACTATTATAAAGTAAGTCTAGGCTAGCATGATTATGAGACTACATTTTATAGTTTCTCATGAATACACATTTAAGCACTTTTGGATCCTTTTATAACATAAGGACCTCCATTACAATATGATTTTAAGTATTGGGGCACAAAATTAAAACTTACACATGAATTTTACTCAAATAATATAACTTCCACACAAATTTTATTATGCTTTACAATGAGAAAAGTATAAAGAAGTAGAAGGAACACATGGCCATTAGGAAGTGGATTTGTCATGAAAAATCCCCTTCAATGACAACTTATAGAGGCCTATAATTTCATGAAACTAACAAAATTTGGTAGCACTAAGTGGTTTTATGAAGATATTTTCCACTTATTCATCTGTAAGATAAAATTGCAAATTAATATCATCATTGAGGACTTTCTCTCAGATAAAATTCACATGAAATTCAATATGTTTAGTTCATTGTTGTTGCACTAGATTTTTATCTAGAGTTATATAAATTTATAACCTACAAAAAACTTAAACATATATACAGAAATAAATTCATGATAACATAGTATAGTTAGCATCACAGTAACCAAATACATAAATATGACATATGTTTATATATGGTAAAACACATTTTAAACAATCAAGTCATTTTTTAGTAAAACAAGTTCACTAATTTTATTACAAAGTTAGTAACAAACATAAATTATTTTATGTAATTCATTATTGCATGTCTTCAATATTGATAAGATGAATATCCCCAACTATCATGCAATGCACATACAAAATTTTTACTAATAATCTGATACTAAGTTTAGACAAACATTAGATATCTTATTAAAAGTAACTCATTTTTTAATTTGAGTCCTAAAAAACTTAATATGCTTTTTACCATTATCTAATGATATAGAATTGGATGTAAAAAAAGATTTTAGGAATGTAACCTTTCATACATTAAATATGAATAATTTTATCATGATATTCAATCATCCAATCAAAAATATATGAGAATAAAACAAATAATTTTAGACATGTATGAATATAATACTTACTATAATAACAAACTCCATTTAAACTTTGCATTTCATAACATACCTTATTATAAAATGAATCACATAATCACGTTAACATGAACTTGACATTTTATCAAATGAAAGCACCTTAACAATTTAATCACAAAAGATCATATCTTACTTAGCATTTTACAAGAATCAAACTAAATAGATTTAATAATAGATATCATTGTAGTTGATACATTATCAATTTAATTAGTATCTTCAAATTTAATTAGTACCCACTTAAATTGTTATGCTTTAGTAGGGACTCTATAAAGAATATGAATAATAGTATTCATGGTTTTGGTCCATAAAAAATTAGGAACATTTGTATAATGCAACATTATTCTAACCATTTTAGTAATGGTGCAGTTTTTCCTTTCAACAATCTCATTTTGTTGTGGAGAATAAGGAGTTGTTAACTCTCTTTGAATATCATAAAAAATGAAGCTTCATTATTGATGTATTCACCACCATTATCAATTTTTAATCTCTTAATATAAAATTAGAAGAATTTTCAATTAAAACTTTAGATTCTTTGAATTTAGACAAAACTTCATATTATTTATTCATAAAATATGACCAAATCATTCTAGTATGATCATCAATAAGAGTAACAATGTATAAATAACCATTAACATATAAAAATTTAAGAGGTGCTACAACTTCACTATGAAATAATTCTCAAATATGAAAGAAATTCATATCATGATTCTTATGAAAGGGATTAGTATATTGTTTACCACATAATCAACCTTCAAAAGTTTCATGATGGGAAGAGATAAAAGATAAACCAACACTAAGATTATGAGAATACATATCATGTAAAATTATAAAAATTAACATGTCCTAATTGTTCATGTCATAATTGAGATTCGTTCTTACTATGTGATGAAAATAAACATACAAAAGTAGTAAAACTGTATAAGCCATTCTTTTGAATACCTTCAACATTCAGAGAACTAGATTGATTTTTAATAGACCAACTATATTTAATCAAGGTTAAAATGAAATTATCATTTTATGTTGAGAACAAGATAGTAAATTTTTGTTAAGCTTAGGTACATAAAAAATATCATTAACAATAAAATTTACAAATTTTGTCTTTCCTTAGTTGCTTCTAAAAATGAATTATCTCCTAAATAGATCTTTTTAGAGATATCTCTATAATCATACAAAATATTAGATAACAAAGTCATATGGTGTGATGCACCATTGTCTAGAATCCATTCATTATTGTTTGAAGAAAATAAAGTAATAACATTTGAATTCTGATCTTGATTGTTATTTTAATTAGGGTTTTAATTATTGTTTTTTATTAAATTCATTCCCTTTTTTATTTATAGAAAAATTATTGTTAACTCTATTTTTGTTTTAATAACACTTTTCCCTTATATGACGAAATTTATCACACAAATTATAATTCCTATTAAATTTAGGTTTATGATTCTTATTAGCATATTTCGTGTTCCTATTTTTGCTAGTGGTATAATTGGGGTTAGATTTAATATTTTTATTATTCTTAGAAATAGGGTTGAGAATGAGAAGCACTTGAGTGAAATTCTATTTAGAATAAAAATTAGATATCACTTGTTCTTTTTGAATTAGGAGAGCTAATAGGGTAGTGAGGTCAAGGATATTTTTCTCTGTTTAGTACTTTGAATTTTGAATTGAAATAAAATTATGAACTTTTTCATGAATATTAAGATGAATAATAAAATTTAACAATTGATCTTGAATTAGATTATAGTTTCAAGCATCTAAATAAGCTTTAATACTCTTAATTTTAGCAATAAAGTTAGCAACCTTTTCATCACCTTTTATAGGTGTTGTAAGTAATTCAAGGATCAACTTAATAACCTTATAAATATGAGTTTCATAATGCATAGAATCAAATATTTTCAAATAATCTCTAGGAGACTCTTGATTTCTAATATGGAGTAGGAATTCAACGTTAACACTCTACAAGATAATTGACATGGCTTCTTGTAATTTCTATTGAAACACATTTGAAAGCTCAAGTATCACATGTCATCCTGACATAACTTTTTCAATTTTGATGATAATGTTTCACATCTTTTGGGACATAAATTATAATTTAATGTGGATTTTTTATATTTTATAGTTATATCCATTAAGCATTTATGCTTATCTAGTAAAAAATTAAGAGAAGCCATTGGTTCCCTTTAAAATTGACACTACAACACTAGATACCGATTAAATTTAAACCCTTTTTAAATTTGAATTTATACTCTATTTTAAAATAAAATAAATTAAAAGTGTAATTGTTCAAATTAATGCTAGACAAAGCAATAAAATAGTGAAATATTACAAGAAAATAAGGTGTTGCAAGTGTCACAAAAATACACTAATGTAAGAATAATTATTAAAAATGAATCTTACTTAATGTGAATTTTAATTTTATTTGATAGTAAATCAAATTATAAGTATAAACGAGTAATATTTGTTAAAATATATGCTAAAGTGTATGAAAACATTAAATCAAAAAAACACTAATTTAAATGTGGTAAGATTTCACACAAAATAACTATCTAAATACTATGATTAAAAAAATGTAAATAATATAATATAAGGATTAAAAATATAAATGGACCACACCAATATTTTTGGAATGTGTCAAAACCTAGGAATTAATTGGTAGTCATATCTATGCTCGATAAAACATTCACTAGGTCAAATATCGAAACAGGGTCGACAAGTTTAGGGTTTTTACACGTGAGAAAGTTAGAACACAAAAAAAAATTGGAATTTAAAATTAATTAAATTGAAAAAATTAACTTAATTAAGTAAAAAAAAATTAAAAAAATTCTTTCAGGGAGTTTTGAACATTAGACGATCTTAGTACAAGGTTTTAGCAAAATTAAGACCACCAATTCTTCTAGGAGGCTAAATAAAGATTTACATGCATAAATTCATAAATGAATCTTTTTAAACTATTTTTTTAATAAAAAATATATAAATTCATATATATGGTGAATATAAATTATATAAAATAATATTACTTTATTTTAACTTTTGGATTAAAAAAAGTGGGGGCTACAAAATCTATGTGGAAAATATAGAAATCAAATAAATGAAGTATTTTTAAAATAATTTTACCAACTATATATACAAAACCACAAACTTGTACCTAAAATTGAATAGACCACTAGAGACCTCCAAACTTTTCCAACCTTCTTGAAAGTTTGTAATAATGCAGATTTGAACTTCAAAATCAAAATTTTGATGAAGAATTTAGCATTTTCAATTACCTAGGTTGAATTATGGCACCTAGGTGGTTGAGGAAAAATCATAAAGGTTAGAAAAGGCCACCATAGCCTTTGTATATTTTCCAGTCATCCTAAATTTGCTTGATTAAGCTACATAAAGCTTCAAAATTGAATCTTGACTAAGAAATGATTTTTTTAAAACTTCCCAGGATGTATAATGACACCTCAAATAGACAAAAAAATTATAGGTGTTTGAAGAAGACTTTAAATGATCTCTAAGGTGTTTTGAAAGGGTTAAAAAAAGATTATTAATACCAAGAAACACACCAAAATCTTTGAAATTGATTTTTTTTTAAATTGCAAGCTCCTCAAGCCATACAATAGGCAAAAAATGTAATAGGCTCAAAAAATATTTTTGAAAATCCTTTGGTTGAAACTTGAATATTCTGACTTGGCACTAGTTGACAAACAATAGAGATAAGATCTTTATAGGAGATCTCAAACATTTCCTCCCTTCCTCTATGTCATATCAAGATAAATCAAGTTTTGGAAAAATAATTGAAATATTTTTTGAATTTGAATATGAGGATCCTCACAATGGATTTGTAAATCAACTACACCCGCTCAAGATCTAGTTCCATGATAAAGTTCATGTATAATATATAAATGAATATACATAAGAGATTTAGGATGTATAATAATTATAAAACCACATATCAAATTGTACATAGTGACATTGAGATAATGTGGAAAAACCTCTAAGAGGTAAAAAAAACCCACAAATGATGATATTCATATATTGAGAAACAATTAAACCTAATACTCTTCCTTCCTCATCTCACTTCCTCTCCAATAATCTTCTTCACAAAAAACTTAAATAAGATATTTTACACATGAAAATATCAATTAACTCAAATGTATTCAAGATAATTTTGCAATAGGGGTAAACCCCTATTTATAATGGGGATGAGAGGAGGTGACTGTTGTAACTAGTGGGTCCATCATTCCCCGATAAATATTATTTTTTAAATGAATTTTAAGTAATAAATAATTTAGTTTTTATTATTTATTTACATGAGGTTTTTCAACCCATGTTTAATAAATAATAAATAATTTATTATTTAATCACTCAAATATACTAAGGATTTAAGATATCCCACCTAGCCATTAATTAATTCTAACAAAAAATTTAGAATATTGTTTATCTAAGTTTTCCATTAATTGACATGTTTATTAGGTTAGTTCACCACCCTTATGTAAAATATAATCTAATATTATTAACTCTAGATATCATTCTATATAAATTTAGGATTAAACACCCACATGTTTCATAAGTACCATATGAAGGAATTCTAAAATGATCACTATAAATCTATTTTTTCAAGTCATTTATTCACTAGAGGTTGATATCAAAGAAAATTACTAAAACATCTAACTACACATTGAGAGGAAAGTATATGTTCATCCAAATTCTTATTTCAAATGGTCATGATAGCTCTAAGTTAAGTATGAGTACATCTTTAAGGTCACACATCATTTTTAAATCACTTAATCACATTAGGGTTGCACCAACATATATCATTGCACTAATATTTCACATGCCCCATCATAGTAATAGAGAATTATATGGAGTTTTATCCCTCTTCATATTATTGGTATATAGATAGCACTCAACACATGGGGTGTTGAGGCCAAGCACAACTTTAACCACTAGCCCCCTTTTCCCCTTTTTTCATTTCTCCCCATGACCTATTGAGTTAGGGCCCCAATTGAATAAGGAATACAATGAATTCCACATCAAATAAAATATATCTAATCATACACATATAACCAATAAGTGAAGAAACATATGTCTAAGTTTTCATAAAAATCTAAAATCCTACTAGGCACTAGTGCACCTTATAGACACCAGTGTATGTCAGCCTTGTCTAGATAGTGTGACCTTATCTCAGGTGGATGCAAAGCCCTATTTTTGATTCATAGTGACCTCACAGTCATATAATCCATTGCAATTATGATCATGTATGTTCTATTTCCAACTAAGTGGTCCTTTGGTATTTTCCATTTTAAACATATTTCTATATTTGGCAACTTCAAAATAAAAACTGCTTAAATTATGTTTATTTTATTCATTTTGATTTTACTTAGTAGTTTTTATAGTTAAATTAAAACTCTTTTAATTTCAAATTTGATAAACACATTAGTAGAATCATCATCAATAATATCATGGTCTAATTTGATTTTAAGTCTTTGTAATTTTATATATTTGTACCAATAATAGCATCTATAAGATGAGCCTTCTTAGCTCTTGAAGCATAATAAGTTGGAGGATGATGTGAATTTTAATTCATATACTCCATAGGATTAGTCTTAATTTATTATGTTGTAAATTTTAAAAAAGGATCCAAAAAATATCTTAAGATTCACATTAAGTTTTCCATCTAAAGCATTCATTGGTGTATCAACATTATTAACTTGAATAATATTGTCCTCAATTAAATATTGTATCTTATGTCTAAAACCATAGAATCTACTAGTAGACTATTTTTCACATCTATGCCAATCTTAATATTCATTTATATCAAACCCCTTAGGTTTTTCCTTTGTCATATCAACCTACATTGGTAGAGGGAGAGATATGATTTTTCACTCGAGTATATTCTTTAAGACTTTGGGAGGAGGTTAATATAATCATGTAAATTTACTCCTTTGAAAGATCCCATAATACAAGCCTATTAGTAGATTTTAAAACTGAATTATCCATTTCTTTAGCCTCATTATTCATATCATTTTCCTTAGATTTGAAAACAGTTGTATTTTAATATTGTTTCTAGACTATGTTGGAAGATTATTCCCATACTTTATCTTATTCATATAAAGTAACTTAAAGTCACAACCTTTAACCATATGACACGTCATTAGAATAACATAAGCATTTGAACATAACAAACTCATTTATAGGAATTAAGTAAAGTTTTCTTGAATATGTCTTGTATTTTTGTTATCATCCATAATATTTTTCATTTTATAGATAATAATATTATACTGAAGCACATGATCACTAATGGGATACTTTATTGAGTTTTACAATTTAAGCATAAGAGATCTTCCCACTAAAATTAATAGAAATTTGAGCTAAGATTTGATCAATCAAAGGATTAAAATCATGTAATGATTATAAAGGAAGGTTATAAAACCATCACAAGGCATAGTCATTAAGGATCTAAGGAAAAGGCTTCATTAATCATTTATCAATATAAGAATAATCTAATCATGTTGCATGGAAGGATCTAAAATGTTTTTCTAGATTGTGTTTACCATCATATAGTGTAATCTTAGGTGCATCAAATCCTATAGGTAAATAATAAATTGAAATAACAAGGGCTAAAGGGTTGTGTAAGAATGTATTAGAATTTTTTTAATGGCCTACTTTATAAGATCCTTGTTCTGGTTTGGGAACCTTGGTTTAAAAATTGATAATGGTTTTTATAAGATCTTAAGTAGTAAGCATATAATATTGATTAGCAATAGATGATGTTACATTAGTAACAAGCCTATGAGTTAAAAAAAATGTTGCATAGGAATAAACCTATAAATATTATGATTAACTTGTGTTTCCCATAACTTTTTTGTAGCTATAGGTGCAGACACATGAATAGTAGAACTAAGAGTGATGGTCTAAATAACTATTGTATAATATATGCCTCTAAAATGTGGATTAGTATTATTCAATAACTCATCATGTTGTTACTTGGATTTGGATGTCTTGGCATTATTTATAATATTAATCTCTAATATAATGCTCAATATTTTATTTAAATCATTAGGTTACATATGAAATCTATTGGTTCCTAGTTATACACTTCTTACATTCAACCTTACACACTTGAATAAAAATGGCAAACACAGATAGGAAACCCACTAGTATGTCATTGTAGCTAGGGAAGGATTTGGCATCTAGAATGGACCAAATGTAGAAAATGATTGAGAGGCAGCTACAAAGCATATGGTCAGCACCTTGCTACTTCTAGCTCTACCTAAACCAAGGTGAAAGGACCTATAGAGTAGCTTGCTCACATGGAGAGATTATGTAATTCAACCTCCATGGGGATTTTTAGCATAAAGAATAAATATGACCAAGGCATAACCAAGTTTACACACTTCACCCATGAATAGTTATTACATGAAATACACAAAATATCTAAGTCATATATAATATATTAAAGATAGATGAATAAATGGCTGTAATATTCATTCTATGAAATATTCAACAATAGGGGTCAAATGTAAAATTGCATAACTATGCTTCAAAACAAAAAATGTAGACACATGTTAAGTATACAATATTTATGCATCTGTAAGTAAATAACACTTATAGTATGAAACAAGGTGTATTATTTGTAGGGTAAGATATGGTAGGATAAGTTAGAAAATTATAAAATGGATGGTGGTGTGCTAATGGATTCTAATAAATAGGGTGTCTTATAGTATTTCATGACAATATTCCTTAACAAAGATGTAGAAAAAACTTCAAATGCAAGATAATGGTAAATACCAAATGATTCCTAAGAGACTAGAACATACACTTAAACTAATCTTTCAAATGCTTTTCCTTATCAAATCCATAAACCTATGGTACCCTAATAAGTTATTTAATAACCTATCCTGAAGAAATGTAGAAAGATTTTATAATCTAAATCTATGCTCAAAATGATAATCAATGGTGAACACAAACCCAAATTTCCAATCAATAATTCTTGCAAAACATGTCAGTGTACTTCATCTATATGAAACAATAAAGAACCATAATCATTTTTGTTAACTTGAAAAGAAATATTACACACATCAATATTTAAAAATGCTACCATGGGGACAAGCATGGTGAGATTGCTCTTTTGACAAGGGAGATATAAACATGCTCTCAAATCTTGTTAATGGTTGTACAACTATAACCACCTTATCAAGGGAGACAAAATATACACACAACAATTAATCCCTAAAATGTTTTTATAGAACCTAAACTTAGAGGACATGGACACCTAAAACAATGACCAACACAATGGTCAACTAACCTCTTGAATAGAGGAGAAGCCCTCTATTTATAATTTTTAGATCTATAACTATGGGTGACAACTTTAAAAATTTTCAAAACAAACTTTCAAGTCTACCAAGATGCTTCTAGCTAAAGTATATTCCTTTGCCATGCCTAAAATCTTTATTTGTTAGCAATAAAAATCATTGCTCTAAATGCCTCTACAAAGAATGATGAAGACATGCAACAAACTCTTTGATATCATGGTAGGAGATGACTTTCACACAAGATGGAAGGAGAATATTCATGGTAGAGGGCTGAACAAACATTTTATTTATGTGGAACTGCCTGAAGATACCCTAGACCACTTATTTACATAACTAAAAACTTCTAGATAACTACCCTCCCTCTCATACATGCCATGGAACAACATGATTTTACCATGATTTTTTAGGAATATCCTATATCCATGGTTGTTCAAATGATCTTCTTTGGAGTGGCCCACCTCAGATTTGTAAGCCTACAATTTCTTGCTCATGGAGGGACTTGGATAAACACAATAATGAAATAATGCAAAAGACTTAGGTCACTTTAAACTTTTGGCTCTAACTTATTTTTCACATTTCACATTTTCACATTTTTGTTTTTGCACATCTAGCCTTTTGTGGCTTCCTTCATATTTTTTAATGAAAAAATGTATTATTTTCAACTTTTTATTTACTTTGGTAAATCCTTGTCCCTCTTGTAAATTTTCCATTTGTAAATTACCAAGCTTTTGTTAGTGGTGGAAGCCTTTGCTAACTATATTACATAAGGTCTCTAAATGTGTCATGTATGCCTATATGGCATCACCATGTCACTTAGTTCACTAATATCTTTAATCTACACACTAACCTTAACATTACTTGTCTCCATATGTGGTTGAACTTCATTAAAATATCCATAATCATCCTACACCATTTGATCTGATTATTCATGAAACTATGGACCATAGATTTATGTCTAGTTCATAACGTTTGTGACACATGTCACTATCACATATAACCTAGACCCTTTGAAAAGTCCATCTTAGTTTTCACTATTGGATATATGAGCATGAATTGATGCAGACTATTGATATTGATCTAAAAGGGCAAGCACTATTGGTTGCTAGCTATCTTTGGCCTTGAGGTCATCTACTTGGCAACCTTATGGGATTTTTACATCCTATGTTATTAACTATGCTTGGGCTAGTGCACTTCTACCACATGGTGGTCTTGCATTTATTTTGGGATTTGTTGAAAAACACACTCTCATTATTCATCATTGGATCATCCTTGCCTGATAAAATGCATGTCATTGAGTTTTGAAAGAAACTCAAGATTTAATCTATGGCACATAGTTGTACCACTTGTCTTCTTTACACTTACTAACAACTTCATTGAAAATTCTAACATCATCTCATGCCATTGATCTCATTAGAATAGATCAAGCATAGACCATTGATATCTATCCATAGGCCCTATTCTTTTACTCTGAACTCCATCCAATTTTTGATAGGGTTTCCATGATGGTGACACTTGTCACCATCTCACTTATCTAGGGGATTTATTTGAAACATTAGCCTTCTATGCACCATCAATCAAGATTTGTATGCTTTACCATGTACTATCAATCAATAAAAACCTGCTCAACTTTTAAATGGGCCTTATGATCTCAACACTTATGCAATTTGAGTGAATTTATTCAGAGCTTCTGGTCATTAGGCCTTTTGTCTTTTAGGACATCATTTCTATCTTTGATATTTTGGTCTTTGGTAGAATTATTTCAAAAAAATTATTCTACAAGAATTGTTATAAGCCTTTTGTGCCACAATAATTATTGTGGGATTCTTTATTTTTAACACTTCTACTCCCAGGCCCTTTGTCTAGTGGGATAATTATTATAGAAATTTTTTTTGGGAAAATTTTCCCAAAGTAATGAACTCTCTTGAGCTCTTTTCCTATAGAAATTTAGTTTTCAACATCTTTGTCTGTGTTGGGCCAATTATTTTAGACAAAATGTCCATGACAATTTCCTTGAAGAAATTGACCTTCACACATTTCTTGAAGAAAATGGACTTGATAATTTTGTTGAAGGAATTGGACTTATCATTTTTTCCAAAGGAAATGACTTTACACTTTTGCGAAAGAAAATAAATTTTGTTAGGATTTTTTTGTGCAAGCAAAATGCCCAAAGGGTAAGTGCCCTTTAGACATTTTGCCATGGATAGAAATTCCAAAACAAATAAGGAATTTACACATTGCCAAAGGAAATGAATTTTGTTAGGCTTAAAGGAAAAGAACCCTTCAAACTTTTTATTATAGATAAATTTTTTGAAATAAATGGACATGTGCACTTTTTGTGGGACACTTTGGCCAAGTCATTGAATTTTTTTAGACTTTTTGTAGGGAACACTTTTTTTGATGGAAATAAGTCTTCAAAATTTTTGTCTAAGATAAAAATCCTAAAGACCTATTTCCATTAGGTAAAGTGTTCATGTAAAAAGCCTAAAAAAGTTTGAGGGAAAGACACATATGCCAAATAAATACCAAATTAGTACTTAGCCAATTTAACATGAATTTGACTTTTGAATGCCATTTAAAGATATAAATTAGACTAAGGACTTAGACTCTAATACTCAACTTGGGCTAGACTTGGACATTTTCAATTGACAAAGGCTCAATTTCTTCAGTGTAATTTTGGGCACTAACATTGGATCTTGCCTAGGGATACATACCCCCTGTAGGTGTGTAAAGAACCCCAAAACATAAGACCAAGTGCCAATCCATTGGGTCACAAAGTCAAGACTGAACAATTTTAGAAAACACTCATGTAGGCTCAGTAAAACATGGTAGACTTTGACAAAAACAAATCAAGAAGATCTAAAAACAAACACATGATATAAAATTAAAAGGAAACTATACAAACAAGGACCAAGGAAAAAACAATAAAGTAAAAAATAACAAAAAGATAAAACTATACGCTATATACTAATGTACACATGTATGAACTTAATCAAGGATGTGTTTTAGATGTCTACCATTGACTGGAAGCTCCATTATTTATCCATCCAAGTCTTTTAATAAGAAAGTATGCTCTCTAATTAGATAGTTAATGGAATAGGGACCCATACACAAGGCATCAAATTTACCATGCTTGCCTTTCTCTTCATACCTGTTATCCCAAAGTAGAACTAGATCACCTACTTGGAAAGTCTTTAGAGTGACCTTCTTATTAGTTATTTTCTTTCAATTTTCCTTAAACTTGAGGTGTCCTTCATGAGTTTGTCTTTGAATTTCATCTATCTCAATGATCTAGTTTATCCTACTCTCATATTGGTTGATTTGCTCATCATCCTCTGGTTGTTGCATAAGTTGTTACATTGGTAACTATAAATTAATAGGTAAAAATGATTGAGCTCCATAAACAAGCTCAAAAGTATTTTTTCCTATATCTCTCTTGGGCATGATCCTGTTAGACCACAAATTAAAATTTAGCTATTCACCCCACTTCTTGTTTGCTTCCAATGTTTGTTTAATGATCTTGAGCAAGTTCTTATTATTGGATTCTATTTGCCCATTCCCTTGAGGGTTTTAGTTAGAAGCATAGGTTAATTCAATCCCATAATCATTGAACAATTTCATTAAATTTTTGGCTTTGAATTTAATGGCATTATATATAATAACTATGATAGGCACACCAAATCTATAAATAATTTGATTTAGTAAAAAACCATAACTACCTCGTACATTTCCTTCTTTGTGGGGACCACTTCAACCCATTTCATGAAGTAGTCAGTTTCAAGTAGTATCCATCTATGTCTAGCACTTGATTAATCAATAATTTATCCAATGAAATCCATTCCCCATTATCTAAATGGGCCTTTAATCATCATGGGCTGTAAGGGAAGAGAACATGAATCTTTCATCCTCCCAACAAAACACTGGCATTTTTCACATTTTTTGATTTTCTGAGTGACATCTTTAAACAATGATGGCCACCAATAATAAACTTTTAGAATTTTATGAGCTATGACTTTAGGTGTAAAATGGACACCATATACTCCACTATGGAACGTCTTTAATCTATTCAGTAGTCTATTCTTCTAGCACACATCATATGAGAACCCCATCTAGATTCTTCCATGCTAGTCCATTCTTAGTCAAGAGGTATTTTTGGGAAACAAGCTTAAGAGTTCTTCTTTGATTCTTGTCCAAGTTAGGGAGACAATTTAGATTTTTCTAGTAAATAATGTCTCTTTACCACAAAGATATGTTAAGTTAACTCAAAGAATCATCAACATTAAGAATAATAGTGTTTACCTCAATAGATTGTAAATTGGTCTCAACCATAAGCTTGGCTAGATGCATCACTCTTATTAACTTGGTGGTCTAAATATCTATGTCATACTCTTGTAAATTTTTGACCCACCTACATCTCTTGTTAGATACTTCAATCTATTTTAAGATGTCCTTCATCATGGTATGCAGGATGTAAGCAACAATCCTTGAACTTAGAATATAAGGCCTAAATGTCTTGACAACTTTCAAGAGAGAAATCTTGTTTTTCTATGATGGTATATTTTAGTTTATGACCTTGTATAGCTTTTCTAAAGAAAGCTATGGGCTACTCATGACCTTATTCATTCTTTTGAAACAAGACAAAAACAATAGTAATATATGATGTAAAAGAGAATATCTAAAATGGATTTGTGTAACCAGGGTTGTCCAAGATAAGAGTAGAAGTTAAAGCTAATTTAATGTCACCGAATGCTTACATGACCTTACAAACCTCCTTACAAAGTTAATTTGTCCAAAGAATGATTGTAATTCCTTGCTTGGACTGTGAGATAGGCACTTTGTCAATGGCTTATACCCTTTTGAAGTTAATCATGACACCATCCTTAGACACTATATGTCCTAACAACTTGGCCTTTTGTACTCCAAAGTGGCATTTCTTAGTATTGAGTGAAATTCCAAACTACTTGCATCTAATCAACACCTGCTCTAGATGCTCCAAATGCTCTTCTCTAGTCTTGGAGTACACATTAATGCCATCCTAATATATATCTATAAACTTATTAATTATCCCTATAAAAGTGATGTCCATAGCTCATTAGAACATTACACTAACATTCATCAACCTAAAAGGCATCCTCATATATACATATGTACCCCAAGGCATAGTGAATGCAATCTTGGATCTCTCAGATTCTTTCACCATAACCTAGTTTTACCTTGAGGAGTCATCTAATGTGGACAACATCTTTGATCTAGTGACACTTTGTAGCAGGTTCTCCATATTAGGTAGGGGATAATTGTCTTTTAAATAATCCTTGTTCAAATTTTAAAAATCCATACATAAGTAGATGTTACCATTCTTCTTTCTCACATGGACTAAATTTGCAACCCATGATGATTACTTGATGGATTGAATGATTCCACCATCCCTCAACTTATTTAATTCATCTTGTATCTTAGTGGTTAAGATGGGGTTAATAGGTATTTGTTTATGCCTAAAAGTCTTGCTATTAGGTTGTAATGGGATGCCATGCTAAAATAAGTCTTCCCTATATGATTTTAGCTCATAATAAGACCATGCTATGTAATCCTAGTACATACTTAGTAACTACATGTAAGCTTGCTTCTCAGCTAAACTTAGGTGAGTACCTAACCAAACCTTTCTTGGATTCTCATGAGAACCCAAGTTGAACTCAGTCACATATTTTAAAATATATGAGTATCTTGATTTAATTTTATCAACTCCATTAAAAGATGCTTATAAACTCACCAATCCACTGGAAGCATGTTTGTCTTTAGCTAAATGATGTCCTTCCCAAATAAGGTTTCCGTTTTATCATAGACTTGAACCATAGATTCCAAGTCTATGAGTTGATCATAGAACTTAGCTTCATAATTTAGAAACCTCTTAATATGTTCATAATCATTAAAGACCTACTGATAATGAACATTTTCTAAGATTGAAGGCCTGATAAACACCTCCACTTGATATTGATAATGAGGGCTCATATTTACAATATCAAAATGAACACTTAACCCTGCAAGTCTGTCAGCTTCTTCATTGAAACTTCTATCATGATAACAAATGTTGAATGCATAAAAAAATTCAAGCAAATCCCAAACAACATTTTAATATTATTTCAACCTTTTATTCTTGGTGGCATAAGCATTATGGATCTACTTAACCACTAACTCAGAATTTCCCTTGACAATCAAAAGTTTAACTCCATATTCATGGGTAATCCTTAAACCAAACAAGAGTGCCTCATACTTAACAATATTATTTGCTCACTTAAAAGATAGTTAAAAATAAAATATGAAACATTTACAATTGGGGCATAGAAGACAACCCCAGCTCCATTTCCAAGATTGAAGCAATCCCCATCAAATCACATCCTCCAAACTGCTCCTTCACTATCAGGTTCAACATTAAGAGTAATAGGGTATTCATTAACATCAAGATTCCCAAAAAAAATTCCAAGCTCAACATCTCTATACAATACTTCATTGAAAGCATGTTTTAGATATTCAATTACCTATAGCATCTTTGGATCTCTATAAAGTTTGACCATCTTATCCTCCAATAGAATGGTGGCATAGGGAAGGTCTATATGCACACTTCCACCCATGCTAGCAGCCCATTTTTGTGACAACATCATCCCCCACTTAGGTGGGCAATCTAAAACTACCATTTCCATATTTAGATACTTATTAGGATGAACTTCCAACTCTATAATTAATCCCTTGACTTATCCCATAACTGGTACCTCTCATGAGTCCATGGCATAACATTTGCCAAAGACCAATGTAATATTCACTCTGAGCTCATTCAAGACACCTAGGGGCATCACATTGCAAGAAGCTCTAGAATAAAACATAAAATTATGAACAATCAAATCATTGATCAATAGGGTTGTCTAAAATGGATCCACATTTAGCCAACTCTCCACTAATGCAATCCCCAAATAGACCTCCAAAGCAGGTTCAATAACCTCTTCTAATTCCTCATTTTCTTTTGATGGTGATTAGGGTAATTCAATTTCATTTACAACAAACCTCTCACCAAATTCTAAGTATTCAAAGGTCCTCTTCCTATGTTCAAGTATTGTTAATAATATAATAAGTAGTATGGTGATTTTTATTTGACTCAACACTTGGGCCATATCGCACATGCTATACTAAGGAAGAATCATATTTGGTGGAAGGGTAAGAACACCTTTGACTAGAATGCAGTCACTCAATGTCTAAAGTGGATTAGGTTGGGGTGGATTTAAATATTTAATAACAACCTTCAAAGGTGGATTTTATTTAAACTCATTAGCAACCTTAGGGATAAAAGATAATATGGGTACCCTATTCTTGGTTGGAGCACCTCTAGGCTTAGAAGCTTAGAACAAAAGTACTATCTTGGAAGCTTCTAAGACTATTATAACTTTATTTTATTCCTTTATTTCACTCTCTACCTTTGGATTTGAAGGGGTAAAGTCTTGAGCAACAGTACTAGATTGCCTACTTAAGTAATATTCCTTCTTTTGGGCAGCTATTGCATTAATTAATAGTTGCTTGTCTTCAATTGATGGAATTCCCCCATGATATTTATTAATCATCATAAAGTGTAAGAGATCAAAATCATGAATGGGAAATTCATATTCTTATGCAATATTATCATCATAATTAAAGTCAAAGGTTAGGACACTCTCCATTTCAATCATGCTCCAAAACTAATAAATCATAGTATCATTTAGCAATTCTGTAGAGGTAGTCAATTCACTTTGGGGACTTTGACAATCGAACATAAAAATCTCATATTCAAATGACACATATCTAGGTTCATCTGAATATTCATCAATTTGTTCAACAATATCACATGGAGGGTGTGGATGGAAGCACTTGTCACACTAATCAATGTCTAAATTAGAATTCATAACATTTACTTTAGAATTTAATAGATTAGGCACTTTTTTTCTAGCCCCTCTATTCTAGTTTCTATCCATTATTTATTCACATACAATCATCTTCCCTCTATCATTATCTCGATTGTGGAAAGAAGGCATTTATGCTTTATTTGGATGTGGAGCCTTCTCCTAGCTATTAGACACATGAGGGATTCCCTTATTAGCCCTTGCCAACTTATATGACATTTTTTGAAAACAGAGACCAAATTTTTTATAGTCTCATCAAGGTTGGCTATCTTTGTAGATTGTGTCTTTTCAAGATTGACCAACTTCACATTAGCCTACTTGTTCATGGGATTTCCCATATCCTTTATGTTATTTTGAATTTGAATGGCCATATTGAATGCCAATCATAGGTTAGTGGGATTCTTGTCCCTCAAGAAGTATGCAACCTTATTTTCAAAGGCATCACAATACTTTATCAAGCACACTGTATCACTAGGCCTGATGTTTTTAGGTAGCCACATCATAGCTTTACTGAACCTTGTATTGAAGTCTTGAACACACTCATTGGTTGTCTTTTTGATATTTTCAAATTCAGCCAAAAGAAACCTTGGATCAATCCTAGCACCATACTAAATTTTAAAAACATTCTACATCTCTTCCCATAAATCAATGCATCTAACAAGAGGGGTATTGAACCATTTTTTGGCATATTCCTCTAGTGTGTGCATAAACAACTTGATGTACACATCCTCATACCCAACCTCATAATCTTTAATGATATTTTGAAAATCCCTTAGGTGTTGATCACCACTCACTACATTGTTTCCTTGGAACTTTGGAAGGCATTTCTTTAATTCATATGGGCCTTCATTAGGATAGCCTTCCATTTCATCAAAATTGATAGGCCTGAATTTGGGAACATAGAATGCAAGATGTTCATTCTCATATTGGTCCCTATGCCTCATGATTGGTTCAATATGAGGTGAAGGAATAAATGTAAAAGAGATATGAGGGGGTGAATGAGGTGGAATTGGTGGATTAGACTTGGGAGGGGATTCAGTTGGTTGAGAAGGAACTAGGCAATATAGGACTATGGGTTTTAGAATTGTTAAGAGAGCTATGATAGTCTTCAATAATTGGAGGGTCAAAAAATAGTTCAAGATTATCAGAATCTTGACAACCCTTAGTAGGTAATATCTACCCTTCAACATGCTTCCAAACTTGTGTCCCTCTTCTTTGAGGAATACTTAAGGGTAGAATAAGTTTCTTAGATGGGTCACCTTTGAGAGATGATCTTAATCCTTCTAGTTTTACAAACAAGGAAATAATCAAAGCTAAAAGTTAGAAGAATATTTATAATAAGCACGAATCTTTCTTGAAACAAAAAAATAAAGTCAGAGTTTCCAATAGAATCATAATTCTAGAATATAACAGTCAACAAACTATTTATGATACATGCTGAAATCAAACTTGCTAAAGCTTAATGATATAGAAAGAAAATATACTAATTTTTTTAAAATAATGTTCAAAAGGGACAAAATACCTTTCAACATGTAATGTTAATATTTATTTGAAATAAACTCAGTAGAATTCAAATTGTCAAACCTTAAAAATTCTTGGCACATCCCCAATGGAGTATTATGATGTTGATAACCAAGATAGTCAAATCAGTGTAGTAACAATAAAGAACTTCATAAGATGAAATACTTACAACTCTCTACAAGAGTCCCTGGCAACTCAAGTGCCATGGGTTGTTTTTCTATCCCTAGAAATGGTGCTAGTAGGGGTGTTTAACATTGATGAACCAAAGATATTTGGATTGCATCAAATGATAGGTAGAGAACTTTTCAAACAAATTACTTACAACTCTCTACAAGGGTCCTCAATAACATAGGTGATAATAATTATCCTTGACAAGGGTGCTAGTGGGGTGTTGTTTCCTAGTTGTATACCTCTTATGTTTGGCCTTGCACACTTGAAGAAAAATGGAAAACATAGATGAGAAACCCACTAGTATGTCACTATAGATGGGGAAGGGTTTGGTATCTAGAATAGACCAAACATATAAAATGACTAAGAGGCACCTATAAAGGGTATGGTTAGCTCCTTGCTACTTTTGGCTCTACCAAAACTAAGATGATATGACCTATGGGGTAGCTTGTTCAGATGGAGAGATTCTACAAGTCAACCTCCATGGGGATTTTTGTCATAAAGAATATATATGACCAGGGTATAACCAAGTTTGCACACTTCACCCATGAAGGGTTTTCACATAAAATTCAAAAAATATCTAAGTCATACAAAATTTGTTAAATACAAATGAGGAAATTACTTAAATCTTCATTCTATGAAATATTCAACAATAGGGGTCAAATGGAAAACTATAACACTATACTTTAAAACACAAAATGTAGACACATGTTAAGTATACAATATTTATGCATCTATAGGCAAATAACACTTATATTATGCAATAGGGTGTATTATTTTCAAGGTAAGATAGGGTAGGACAAGTTTTCTAATTATAAAATGGAGGGTGGCATGTTGGTGGTTTCCAAACAATAGGGTGTCTTGCATTATTTCATGACAATATTCCTTAGAAAAGATGCAAAAAAAACTTCAAATGCACGATAATGGTAAATATCAAATGATTCCTAATAGACTAAAGCATACACTAAAACTAATATGTCAAATTCTTTTCCCTATGAAATCCATAAACCTAGGGTGCCCTAACAAGTTATTCAACAACCTATCTTGAAGATATGCAGAAAGAGTTTATAATCTAAATCTATGCTCAAAATGATAACCAGTGGTGAGCACAAAGCCAAATGTCTAATCAATAATTATTGTAAAACATGTCACTATAGTTAATCTATGGGAAACAATAAACAAACCACAAGCATTTTCATTAACTTGAAAAGAAATATTACACACATCAGTATTTCAAAATTCTACCATGGGGACAAACATGGTGAGATTGCTCTTTTGATAACAGATACATAAACATGCTCTAAAAGCTTATTAATGGATGTACAACTACAACCACCTTAGTAAGAGAGACAAAATCTACACACAATAATTGATCCCAAAAAAATTCTACAAAACCTAGACTTAGAGGACATGGACACCTAAAATAATGACCAACCCAATGGCCAACCAACCTCTTGAATATAGGAGAAGCCTTCTATTTATACATTTTCAAATCTAGAATTATGGGTCATAAATTTAAAATTTTATAAAATAAACTTCCAAGTCTACTAAGATGATTCTAGCTATAAAATATTCCCTTACCATGCCTAAATTCTTCATCCATTGGTAAGAAAAATCATTGCTATAACTGCCTATGCAAAGAATGATGAAGACATGCAAAAAAATCTTTGATCTCATGGTAGGAGATGCCTTTCACACAAGTTGGAAGGAGAATATTCATGGTAGATGGCTGATCAAACTTTATCTTTATGTGGAACTACCTGAAGATCCCCTAGACCACTTATTTGCACATCTAGAAACTCTTGAACAGCTGCCCTCCCTCTCATGCATGCCATGGAACAACCTGATTTTTCCATGATTTCCTAGGAATATTTTAGATCCATAGTTGTTCAAATGATCTCATCTAGAGTGACCCACCTCAGATTTGTAAGCCTATAATTTATCACTCATGGAGGAACTTGGAGAAGCACAACAATGAAATAATGCAAAAGACTTATGTCACTTTTAACTTTTTTACTTTTGGTTCCAACTTGTTTTTCATATTTTGCATTTTTGATTTTGCACATCTAACCTTTTGGGGATTCCTTCATATTTTTTAATGCAAAAAATGCATTAGTTTCAATTTTTTATTTACTTGGGTAAATCTTGGTCCCTCTCAGAAATTTGCCATTTGCAAATTGACAAGCTATTATCAATGGTGGAAGCCTTCACTAATTGTATTGCATAGGGTACTTAAACATTTCATGCACGCCTATGTGGCATCACCATGTCATTTAGATCACTAATATCTTTATTTTACACACTGAACTCAACATTACTTATTTCCATATGTGGTTGAATTTCATTGAAATGTCCATGATCATCTTGCATCATTGAATATACTCACCTGAGCTAATTTAGACCATATATTTTTGTCTATTTCATTGTAGTTGTCACACATGTCAGTACTACATACAACTTGAACCCTTTGAAAATTTCATCTTGGATCACACTGCTGGATATGTGTGCATAAATTGATGCAAACCATCAATATTGATTTGAAATATCAAGTGTTATTGGTTGCTAGCTATCTTTGGCCCTGAAGTCATGCCATTTGGCAGCCCCATGGGATTTTTGCATTCTACACTATCAAATATGCCTAGGATAACACATTTATACTACATGGTGGTCTTATATTTATTTTAAGTTTTGTTGAAAATCCCACTCTTATTATACACTACTATATCATCCTCACTTGAGTAAATACATGCCATTGATTTTCAAAAAAAAAAAAGGCTTTAATCTATGGTATGTAACTACACCACTTATCTTATCTGCACTTGCTGATAACTTCATTGAAAACTATAGCATCATCTCACATAGTTGATCTCATTCACATGGAACAAGCAAAGACCTTTGATCTAAATCCATAGGCCCTGGTCCTTTGCTCTATGCTTCATTGAATTTTTGATAGGGTTTCCATGATGGTGACACTTATCACCATCTTGCTCATCCCAAGGCTTTTTTTTAAACATTGACCTATTACACACCATCAATCAAGATCTATATGCTTCTCTGTGTATCATTGATTGACAAGAACCTGCTCAAATTTTGATATGGCCTTGTGAACTTAACATTTATGTAATTCGAGTGAATTTATTTGGATATTCTAGTCGTCAGGCCTTTTTTCTTTTGAGACCTCATTTCTAACTTTGGAATTTTGGTATTTGGTAGAGTTTTTGCAATCTTTTTATGCTATAAGAATTATTATAGGCCTTTTGTGCCATAAGAATTATTGTAGGCTTCTTCATTTTTTGCACTTATGCTCTCAGGCCTTCTATCTATCGAGACAATTGTTTTGGACATTTTTTCCAGGATAATTTTCCTAAAGAAATGAACTCTCTTGAATAATTTTACAATATAAATTTAGTTTGTGGCATCTTTGTCTTCATCAAGACAATTATTTTAAACAAAATGTTCAAAATAATTTCCCTAAATAAATTGACCTTTGCACTTTTCCCAAAGAAAATAGACTTGACAATTTTGTTGAAGGGTTTGTACTTATAATTTTTTCCAAAGGAAATGACTTTACACTTTTGCCAAATAAAATGACTTTTATCAAGCTTTTTTGTGTGGGTAAAATTCCCTAATGGTAAGTGCCCTTTAGACTTTTTATCATGGATAAAAAGTTTGAAACAAATAAGGACTTTACACCTTGTCAAAGGAAATGACTTTTGTTGGGATTTTTACCATGGCAAAAATGCTTGAAGGAAAAGTACCCTTTGGACTGTTTGTAGGATACTTTGGCCAAGTCATTGAATTTCTTTGGACTTTTTATATCAGACAAAATGTTTGATGGAAATAAGTCTTTGGAATTTTTATCTGATACAAAAAATCCTGAAAACCTATTTCTATCAAGCAAAGTGTTCATGCAAAAATCCAAAAAAAGTCTAAGGAAAAGACACATATGCCAATTAAAGACCAAATTAAGACTTATCCAATTTAACATGAATTTGACCTTTGAGTGACATTTGAAGACAAAAATTGGGATAAGGACTTAGACACTAATACTCAACTCAGGCCAGACTTGGACATGTTCACTTGACAAGGGCTCAATTGCTTTAGTGTAATTTTGGGCACTAACAAAATCAATTTTAAAAATTTAAAAATGCTTATACTTTTGCAAGATCTACACCATTAAACTCATCAGGGTGTATTCTACCATGATATTATTTATTATGTTCCTTATCATCTTCATAATAATTTTCAAGATTGGACAGAACACTATTAATAATATGTTCCTCTAAGTCTATGTTTTTTTATTAACATTTGTATCAATAGAAACCAAAATTTACACTTCATCAATTTTATCCATTTTAGATTGAATACAAACACATGGTTGGATCAAAATAATTTGATTATAATCAATTATAACACTAAAAAACCTAACACTTCACCTTACAAGTATGATAGATATAACATTATTAGATGTCATAGAATATGTTCATAAAAGGCAATAATAATTACTATCATAGAATTTGCTTATTATTGCCTCTTAAGTGGAGATTAAAAAATTAGATCTGAAAGTCAAACCTTAATGTAGGACAAAAACAAAACCTTAAGAAATATGAAACCCTAAGGGATAAAAACCTAGGGTTTTCCATTTTTAAGAGAATGATTAAGTTCACTATAATGATTTTTATTTTATTAATATAATCTAAATAAGATAAAATTATTGAATATTTAGATAATGCAAAATAGGGCATTAACCAAATAAGTGTGAATGTGAAATATAGATTGATATTGCACTTACTATATTTATAATTTATAAATAAAATATGGAAGGGATGAACTCAACTTTATTTTTATTTATATTTCTCATTATATTTTAGCATTATCTGAAAATGGTATGTATTATCTTTGTAACCACTCAGATCATGAAATATTACCTCAAATCCTATGTAGATGCTACAACAAAACTCAGATGTCTATGGTGACTAATATTATCTAAGCTCTATCCATATTGTCCCTATTGACTATTCAAGTCTGTATCACCTCAAATAATTTTACCGATACCTATATATGATTTACATGTGTGTATTTTTATTTTGTCCTATGTGTTGATCCTTTCTTGGCTTTTCCTTCCTTTGAAACCCTAGTTATACTTTTGATAAAAATATGACCTAGAATAATGGATTATAAAAATGGGTTAGATTTCCATAACCACTCCCCAACGAGTGACCAATGTTTCTTACATTCAAATAATCTAAATACGACTCAAACCACATGTATTTCTCTAACTTAGGTGTATGTGTGGACCATCATGATCATTTTAGAATGTAGAATACTATCTAGATTTCGACACTTGATAACATGCAACCTTAAATTGGATTTTGTATTTATAATTGGTTCTATGGATACTCCTTTTAGGTATTTTATATGTGTATTCATTTATTATAATATCCTAAGAGAGTGCCAATGGATTTCTTGTGCTTGTTAGTAATGTTCAATATGAGTGATAGATAATAACACAATGAGTATGACCTTAGGCTTGATTTGTATTTATAAATGAACACTTTATTATTTTCACTATGAATGACACATCAAATGTGTCTAGGAAAACCTAATGGATAGATTCTAATTTTAAAATCAGTCATCGAGTGTTCTTGTACACTACTAGTAAAGGTAGACACATATTCCAAACCTCAACTTTTTGAATATTATTAGTACTATAATGGGAGTAAAAATTAGTGAGTTGGGATATAGAAACTATCTACTTATGATTATGGAGCACTTTTTCATATACTAGAGTGATCCTAAATATATGTACTAGGAAAAGGGATTGGTTAAGAAAATAAGGGTGTAGATATATAGGGTAAAAAGTGCAAAAGATTTAAATGTGTACACACAAGTCCAAATATGTCAATATGTGCTAAAATTGATGTTTAAAAGTGTCTAATACATTATTTATGTGTTTATAAACACCTTAAAAACATAAATATATGTTAAACCCTATCCCACATGTCAACTTTTAGTCCTTATCCCTTCAAAATCCTTAGAATTTAAAAAATTATAAAATATTGATGAACTTTCCCATGATAATATAATTTTAAAATTTTATTTTAACTCAATAATATATCCTATGTTGATATATTTTTTTGTTTATACATTTATATCACTAGTTTTGATAGAGAATTTTGTTTATGGGATGATATAATCTTCTATTTATCTGCCAATATACTATCCTATTTTTGACACTATATCACCTATGTTTATACAATATTTTCAACTCCAAACTATATCACTTGTGTTGATACAATAATTTATAACTAAAAAAACTATTTCACCATGGATAATACCATCAAAACAAGATAAAAATCAATTAAACATAGGTCTATAACTTTATGCAATCAAACCTGATGCTATTCAAACCTCTATTTCCAATTATAGTTAATTTTCAGCTCAGCTTAACCTTGAAGAGTGAGATTCTAGAAAATAACTCTCTAATATCCCTATTTTGATCCCCTCCTTTATATTATGTATACATCTCATAATAATTTAAATTAATTAATTCAAAATCTTTTTGATATTAAAATTCATAAACCACTGCTTATGGGGAAAGAATCCACTTTTTTTTATTCTAAGGAAAGTATAATGTATAAATGTGAAGATTTGTCTATCCAAATTTATAGGAAAATCGTTCAAGCCTTGTCTTTAAAATTTCCAATCTAAGTTATGATCCCTAATGAAATTATTTTTTATGTAGATGAATCTCCTTTCTTTATTATGTTTGAATTGGTAATGTGCAAGTCAAAATAACCCTAATAAATGAAGGTTTAGGCACTTTTGTCACCTCTTTATATTAATTAAATCACTTGGGTATTCTAAAAATAACCTTAATACCAATCATATCATGTTCCATTGATATGACCAAATAAAAATTCCACTCATGGGGTGAATTTGGCTTCCTATCATAATAACTACTATTATGGTTAGGGTGAAAGTTATGATTTTAAACTTGTCCTTATCCCAGAGTATCTTATTTGGATACCATTGGAATTGTTATGTGAGGTACATAGATTCTTCTACATGTTAATAAATCAAATTTCCTTAAGATATATTTATAAAATTAAAGTTGATACCCAACCTTAGAATTATGAATAGTTCTAACAAGATGGTGTCTTTAAAATACCTATCCTTGAAGCTCTCCCAAGTATTCATTTTCATGAGAATCACCATTTAAAATTTCCAATTGATTTAATTAGAGGTTATAATGGTCACCCAAATATTTTGGACAATATCCCACAAAACCTTATTTATTTTGATGATGGTGAACTTGAGGAGATTAGTCTTAAAATTAGAACATTTGATATTCCTCCTAGTATCATAGCTCACTTTCTTACTACCTCACAACCCCATTATTACAAGATGGAAATTGATGAGATAAATATGATGGTTATTATTCCAGAGAAATATCCTATTACTAATCTTCCTCATGACATCATCATTAAATCCCTTAAATCAGATCTCACCACTTTATACTATGATGATGGTTATGCATTAGATGACCCTTTTTTTATACACTTAAGAAAAACATACAAGTATTTATAATGTTTTCCCTCCCTAGATGTTATCTCTAACACTATAGACATGAACACAAAGGTTTTAAATGGAAGAGTTAGGATGTCATCATCCAACATAGTTTTATCCATTTCATAATATTTTATGGCATATGATCCAAAAGTGTAGAGTATATAAGACACATTTAGAATAGATAAAGTCACAAGGAAAAGATCCTCCCATAGATAGTCCATCATTGTGTGTGTCTTCCATAATTAGTTAATTTTGTGAATTTCATGGTAATAGTACTCATTATATGACTAATTATCAAGACCTTCAGAAAAAATTTCATGTAATTCATCTTGAGGCTATGAATTTTACCATTTATCTAGCTATGCCTCCTTTGAAGACACTTTCACATATATACATAAAAATGTGAATCATTATTATCTTTGGAATGAGTGTCTTACCCATTCCAAGGATAAGCATAGATAAATTCAACATCATTTACACTTTTTATTGAATCTAGAACATCAATTTCTATAAAAACATTTAGATATGCCTCATAACAAGCTACCACTTTCTTATCCTCAACTAGATGTGTTACCTCTAAAGATAAATCCCTCATATGACCCTAACAAATGGGAGTGTTATTATCTTTGGCATGATTCTACTTCATACTCCACATACTAGTGTAAGTCTTATCAACATCATATCTAAATATTTTAGAGTTAGGGGAATTAGACTACTTTGTGACAATCACATCATACTCATGTACAAAGGATCAACCTATATTGTATTCAAAACCACCTCGAACTATATATTTTTTTACACATTTTACATTATTCATAGTTAGAAGAGTAATGCCATCCCAATTATAGCACTCCTAATTTCTCTATCAAAACTATTCATAAGGTTTTTATTGTGTGTACTTAAGTGAGAGTAGAAGAGATCATGGTTATCAAAAAATATCAAATTCAACATGATATTTATGATTTGGGTGATCATGATACATGTTATGATATTATGAGAAATGTATGAGTAGTTATATATTTAGTATATTCTTCATATTTTATCTTTTATTGGATTTATTTAATTATATTTTAGTATTTGATTATTTATCACTCTTTACTTTTACTTTATCATGTTTTTTATTTTCATATCTTTTTACTTTTTAGGAAATTATTTTCTTTCACTCTTGAGTTTATTCAACCATTGAGTCATTTCAAACTTTTTGATATATTTTTTATCTTCCTCACTCTTGGATTTATTTAGCCATTGTGTACTTTTCAATCTTTTATTATCTTACCCTATTGGGTTTTTTAAATGATTGAATATTTTCATATTTTTTGGTAGCTTATTTTTATTGTTCAATCCATCTTGGATTCATTAGCCATTGAATATTTTTAAAATATTTGATAGATTATTTTTATCAATCTCACCCTCTTGGGGTTATTTTTCCATTGACTCCTTTTCAAACTCTTTGGTAGATTTTGTTTTACTATTTTCCCCATTTGGGTTTATCCTCTCCCCTCTTTGGTTTTACCATTATCTTTTCTTATTCTAGATCTATCATAGGTATATGTGGCTTATCTAATGATACTATTATCTTCCTTCATGTTTCCTCCCCTTGTAGATTTAGCATATCCTTTATATACTTGTTATCTAATTTGAATTACATTAAATTGTACTTATAGATCCCTTTATGACTATTCTATGAAAAGTAAAAATTTTCCTTATTGTAATTAGCTACTAGCATGTCTTCATTGTATCACCTTACATTTTTTGGATCTCTCAAGATCCCCATATTTGCATTTCTTATTTTTCATTTGAGGCACACTTAGATCTAGACTAATATTTCACTTTATTCTAAATCATAAGTCTAAGAGTGTCTAAGATTTTTTATCCCTAAGTTATCATATTCAGTGGATAGGTGTAAGTTCTCTACTGTTATTCATCATTAACACCATTGTTGGTTTTTGAAATTTATATAGAGGATTAAAATAGAAAAAAATATAAAATTTGAAATTTGAAATATAAAAGAAAAATAAATATCAAATAAAAATAAAAAGGAAAGTTAAAAAGATAAAATATATTTAAAGATACAAAATCACACCAAAAGACATGGTCATTTTATTAGCATGCCCCTATCCTAGTTCAAGATCAAACTCCATAGTTGGCCTTGTGATAGATACGATGTACATTGGACTGTAGGATAGTATATTGGGGTAGGAGGTTTTAAATATATCATTAATTCCACCTACTTTCTCACACTAGTACCTAATCCTTGAAGTGGCCGATGGCTCCATTGGGATCTTGAAGAACAAGGAAAATGTTGTGGGAAGGTAGGATCCTCTTATATTTTCATGCATTTATCATTTATGAAATTATTTATATACTTCACTTGTGATCCTAATCTCTATGCTTTCTAAGGTGGGATTATATATATCCTTGATGTTGAAATCTCGTAGCCTTGCTCACATGATTAGAGTATCTTATCTTTGATATGGATTTAAACATTTACCTTATGGTACCTTGCCTCCTTACTTTCCATTTTATAAATAATAATATCCCCTTGATGGATATTTATTTTAGTAAAAAACCTCCTTATTCTATATTTCCCTTTTTTTATCTGTTTGCTTCAAATTGTCTCATATATCTCATTATTATGCATCTTGGATTTTCAATTTGTGTGTTGTAATCTAAGACCTTGGGGAATATAATTAGGTCCTCCTCAAAAATTACATTCACCTTCACATACAAACCATTTTAATCATTTTAGTGACATATTTTATATGTTCATGTTTTTCTATGATAAATTCTAGCACAAGTATGGATTTGGTGGTTACTCATTTCCTTGCTTCCAGTCATCTTGCATCTTATGTTTGACTTAGATTTTGATTTATTTATTTACATTTGATGTTTTTTGATCATTTGATACCTAGTTTAATGTCATTTAATTGTCTTAGATTTATATTATATAATTTCATTAGATTTTTTACAATCATTTTATAATATTTTCATGGGTTTCATATCCTTTGTTTGATTTAATTTTTTTTTATCTTTTTACTTTGGATATTGTTCCAATATTTATTTTCGCATCTTTTTTTGGTTGGATTATTTTTTAATTGATTAAATTTTATGTTGTTTTATCTCTTGTTTGACTTATGTTTTATTTATATACTTACAAGTTACCCTTTTTATTTATTACTTTCATTGCACATCTTATATATTTTTTTATATTTGTTGTGTCTATCTATATTTTATGTCTTTATTAAAATATCATTATGCATATTTGGTTTGTTAGATTTTTATATATACTTAATTTAGATGTAATTGTTTAAATTTAGTATTTCATTATGTGTGTGTGTGTGTGTAGGCAAAATATTTTATACATATCATATACAACAAAGTATTTTTATAAAATGTGTACATCAAAGGCTAGTCGCCTAGTTTATCCCTAGGTTGAGGATAGGCGACAATATATTAAGACATCATATCTATAGCCTCTTTGAGATACATTTTTAAATTTAATCTCCTAAATGATAATCATGTGGCATACCCTCTACTCATGCTTCTTGTTCTCTAGTATAGTAGTACAAGTTTTCAAAGCCTACTCTATATATATATATATATATATATATATATATATATATATATATATATATATATATATATATATATATATATATATATAGCCCTACCACTATAGTAACCATGCAACCTCTCCAACTATCCTAAAATAGTAACCATGATCTCCTATAAATGGTGATATGGGATCCAAGATAACCGTTGTGTCATACTTTAGTAGCATGATATCTAGGATCTTGTGGTGTGTGGCATCAATTATCAAGCATCACTACACCATCTCCATTGTATTTATAAAATTAAACCAAATTTAACATTACACCATGATATGTAAATATAAAAATGTAGTTATCACTATCATCAAATATGTATATCTATAAATATATAAAATTTAATGATCAAAATCAAAACCATAATTTTATACGTAGATGTGATCCTGCTATGTGGAAATTCATCCCATCGTTACATCCATTTAGTACACCATTGTCCTTGTCTCCATACTCTCTCTAGAGAGCCCTAAATGTTTATGCCCATTCATCCTAATATGCAATTATAAATATATTATTTATGGATAACACACACCTTATGTGCACATCATTATCCATAACTTATTTATAGTGACATATTTATATGTCACTTATAAATAAGAATATCTTTAGTGGTTTTCCTAAAAATAGGGTTTGTATATTTTGATCTAATATCCATAAAGATAAGATTACTTATATCCATAACCTCCTTACTTATCCATATAAGAAGCTATAGGGAAAGGTTGAAGTGAATATATTATAGGATCTTTTGTACTGTAATCTTTCTGTGTGGAAAGGCTATATTTTTCCTCCTCACATCTATGCTTTATTCTATTAAGTAGTAATTATACCTTGGAATATATGAGCCTTTTTAAATCAATAATATAAAATTATTCATATGTAATTATGGGTGAAATATTATGGTTATTTCAATGATTCTGGAATAATCCTATAAATCTAACCAATCTAAGATGACCTAATTTATCACTATGTTTTTCTCTTTGATCTAATATTTGTTGGGGAAAATTCCATCAAATGGATTTGACTTAGTGTTTAATTTTCATAGATCTATCCTATCTACCATCCCAACATTAATTACATGTCCTACCTTGATGGCTACTACAATAGGTCCTCAACACTCTTTGATTCATCTACCTCTACATCCTCTCACCATCATCTCTCTCCACATCAAAAATAGTTGTTTAGATATATTGATTTATTAGAATAGAAAATGTTAAAATGGTTTTCATTTCACCATATTAATATTAAAAAATCAAAACTTTCATTATTTTTTCTTAGATTCTATTTTTTTAATCATATCTTTGTTTTTGTATGTCATTTTGGTGATTAAAAGGAAGAGATAAAATGTTAGCATTGCAAGGAAATTTATGGTACTAACAAAAAATGTAAAAACTTGTATTTTTATCTTATTATTTAGGCCTACCCAAGAATTTTTAGCATAGATTTGGCACCTTAAATCAAAGTTTTTATGCACATGGCCTACTAGAGTCATCTTAGTACCACTATACCATTATAGATCATTCATTTTCAATATAGTAAATTAAATGAAGTTACATATATGCAATCTCATTACTTTCATTTATCTCATTATCAACATTTAACTATAATAATTTCATGTTGTTATGTTATTTTTCAAAGCACTATCCCATGTTACAATATTATGACACATGGTAAGCTTTGTATGTGGCATATGTATACACCTATATATTTTAGTTATATCTTTTATTGCAATATTATTAGTGCATTTGTCTACTTGAGTACACAACCTAAAGAATGTATTAAGATTAGGTTTGGGATTATATGTGGTAATTAATGAGATATTATCATATGATTGCATATTATACTTGTTTACATTCATTATCTTTCTAACTACTCATTCTAGCCTACAATGGTGCTCTTTTCCTTACTTCCCACCTCTTCTTCCTAGTTCCATGATTTTTCCAGACTAACTCATCCATGCCAATTTAGTTTTTTTATGGTCTTATGTTTTATACTATATCAGACATGGCCAATAAAAACCTTTTCATGTTTATGGTCCCCATTCAATTATATCAATCTTTCTTGATATAATTTTGTGCCTTATATATTTTTTTGGTCCTGGTTGACATAATATTGATTCCTATATAAATTTTTATATTGTATCGATCTAGATCGATACCACTCACATATTTTATAGGTCAATTTTAAGAGTTAGATCCATAGATATAGGGTTTTTATATGTTACTTTTATTGGATTACAACACCATTATGCTCTGCTTGTGTATAAAAACTTACCTTTAGTAGAAGAAGAGGAATTATAATATAAAATATTATAATTTTGGAGTTATATGTTTTCATAAAGTCTTTGGAATTTGTTTTTCACTTCAAACTCTCAATTCATGAAATACCCATGAGATTGGTTATTACCTAAAAGGGAATATAGGGACAACTATGGACTTTTGTCCTCTATTTTAGAATTGATCTAAGATCAGTCTAGGGCATGAATGTAGGTATTTGAATTCACAAATGAGTCTACATGAACATTATTATGTAGATGCATTATTACCACCAAAAATTTAATATAAATTTCATGCACATAGGTCTAATTATCAAAGATTATTATGAGAGTTTGATTACTATGCTTTTCTATTTATAAACAAAAGGTGAAAGGTTAGTTTAATCTTATAAAACAAACACAAAAACACATGGAAGAGTAGGAAAAAAAAGGGAATCTCCAAGTCTAGAATGAAATCAATATATTGATCATCAAACTAAGTGACCTTGCCATAGTTGTACCACTGTAGAGTGAGTTTCACTAAAGTTATACCTCAAAGAACACATAGTGGGAAGAGTCTAGGGAAATTGAGAGTGGGCCTCAAATATGAGACACTAAGTATAAGTATCATGATTTTAGAGTAAACTTCACATTTCCCAATGGTATTTTATAGATTAACACATAAATTATTAGTACTATAAAAGAGAAATGAGATAACTCACAAAAATATTCTAATAGCTAAGCACATCATAACCATATCACACATAAATTAGTAAAGTATTAATCCAATTAATATAGCATTAATAAGCATTCAAAAATAGATATGAAAGATAGTTGAGACACAAAATAAACCTTTTATAAAAAATAAGAAATGTATATATTAAAAAGTGAGTGATATTACAACAATCGATCTTGGCCAATTTTATAGTTTAAAGGGTTGAAGGAAGAAGTAGGTGAAATCCTAGATATAATCCAATAACACTTTCAAGCAAGTTTTTATCGACCCTTATATCAAACTATGGATTTTATTTATATAGATGAGGATGGGGCTCATATCAAAATAAAATGAGGATCCCATCCTAGGTCATGGTGGCTACTCATGATAGTTAAAACTATAATTGAAAATATAAAAGAAAAAATCCCATAAAACCCAAAAAATATCTATGGGGAACCACTTAGTTGATACACAAAGGCAATTGTGAAGGTTTGGCTCTAAAATGATTTTATTTGGCATCCTCAGCATCCAATGCAGTCACCACAAGGTCAAATTCCTTATCCATCTTGGCAAGGTTCATCAAGGGCTTACTCAATGCCACCTTGACTTGAGTCACCAACCTTTGGTAGACTTGGAAGAGTGTTTTCATTAACACCTAGACACTAAAGACTTGGTTGATGCTCATCATGGATTGATTTGATAGATCCAACACCACCTATGTTCCTTCATGGTTTGCTTTGGTGACCTTCTCCCTCATGACTTGGTGAAATTGAACCAGGTGGACTCCAAATTCTCCTTGGTCTAGTAGGGTGATTTATGGGTGGAATAATGTAGAGATGTTGACTTCCTTAAAGTAGGTTAATATCTTCTTCTTACTCTCTTATAAGGGTCTAATTATAGTGGGAGCCACCACCAACCACTCCTCTATAGTAACCATCATGTTCTTAAAATACATTTGATATAACCCCATGTCTAAGGTTAGCATTAATTTTAATTCCAAGAATAGGCCTTTGTTAATCACCACCTGTAGCTTCTTAAACTTCCCATCTATCTTTACAAACCTCTCTAAATAAGCCTAGGTCTATTGGATAAACACATTGGTCTTAGCTAGAGTCTCCACTACCTTCCCAAGAATTGATAATAGTAGTATGAGGGCATGTTTGACCTACACAATTAATCTGATTGGAAAATATCTCTTCACCTTGGCTTCCAAGGTTTGAAACTAGATTTGCATGTCCTTAAAAAGCTTTTTAGACATATCATAAGTTTCCTAAAGATTGGAGAGTGGGTCCTTGGCCATCATTTCTTCCCTAGTGAAATTTATCACATTAACGAGGGATAAAATATCCTGATGGGTCTTCCAAACCACCAAGTTTCCCTCTTATATTAATCTCTACATCAATGTCCTCTACATGCTCAAAATTTGGGAAAAAAAACCATTATATATCTACATCACCCTAGATAATCATCTCTAATGCCTACGACCTTGGGACCATTCCCTAAGTTATGAGAAGTGTAGGATGGGTATATGATATGGTGGTGAAGGGTAGAGGGGAAATGGAGGAAGTGAAGGGGGTGAATGAGGAAAGTAGTGGAGGAAGAGGGGGCATGGGAGTGAAAGGAGGAATAACAAAAGGTGATGCATATGGGAACATTTGTGCCTACCATTTATCCTTAATAATGTTTAATTGAGATGAAATTGACCCTAATAAAGGGTCATTGAGTAGAAGGTAAGTGATGGGTTGATTGAAGATAAATCCCATAATACCCTGGGTGATGAAAAGAGGGGGCTAGGGAGAAATGTACTGAGGTGATATGAATTGGGCCAAGGGAACTATTGAATATAGTAGAGGAGGTTGGATTGGAGTGAAAGGCCTTAAAATTATATTTGGAGTGTGAGCTAACTTTTGCTTCTTATTAGGCCTCTTACCTTGACTCTAGATTTTTAAGTAGAAGGACTAACCATGATAGCAAGAATTATAGGGGCAATGAAAAAGGAACTAGAACTATTGATAGAAGTTTCAAGATGATTAAAATGGATATTAGGATGGAACTATCATTAATAGTATTATCTTGATGGTTACAACCATGATTGTTGATGAATATGCACCTAATGTTATATGGATTAAAGGTACACCTAAAGGAGGTACCAAGAGGGTTTCAAGTTATGAAATGGATGGGGTAGATGAGAATAAAGAGGAAATGATGCTCAAGAGGATCAAGGATAAAATTACTTTGGAAAATTATAGAGGGGGTATAATAGGGAAAAGAGGAGTCACCACTTTGGGGGCTTGTGGGAGTGAAGCAAAACCTATGGGTGCTAGGACCAAGAGTTGGAATGTTATGGGAGTGAGGGGTGGAAAGGAGATGGAAGATACATAAGGTGTAATGAATGGAACCCATGTTGGTGCCTATTAGGATATTTATTCTAGGATCACTCTTAGACTACCATCCACATCAAAACTTAAGGTATGTGCAGCCTAATGTTAAGGTATTAGTGGTCGAGTTGGTTGTGTTGGGTTTCCTGATGTTGAGAAATGTGAATATTTCTCTATCATGGATAGAATATTAAAGATGTTGGAGGAGGTAGAGGTGGATTTGGGGCATGGGGAGTGACTAGAGGAGACATAGGTAATTCTAGGGCATGAGGAGTAGGAGTCACTAGAAGAGGTAGAGTTAGAAATAAAACATGAGGAGAAGTTAGTGGGATGCCTTGTAAAATCATCCTAGAGATAGTAGAAGTCAGTGTTGGATCGTGTATAGATTGAATAAGAGCTAGAGGGGGAGAAAATAGGCCTACCACCTTCTTTACTTTCTTCTTATTCTTCACTATGATCTAAAATAATACTACTTGGTCATCAACATCATCCAAGTATAATTCATCTTCTTCCTCTACTTGATGACCATAGTTGATATTAAGGTAGGTTGAATACCACTCTAAAGGAGCTCTAATCATCCCCTTGGGGTCCCAATACCAGAGCTTATCTCTCTACAGGGTGAAAGAATCCCACCTAACCCCCATATTATGGATGGAAAGGATGGCCTTTTACATGTGGTGCCTAATGGTGATCAAGAGTGGTGGACACACCTTCTAATGGCATTATATACAAAAGCCAAATATGCCCTCTACTAGTTAGTAGCCAATTTCCTAATCTACTAGATGATCTAGGATGAAATATGGTAGGTGGAGGGGATATTTGAGGAATCCCTTAATTTTTATCATGGTGTCCTCTCTATAGAGCTAGTAGTCCCCAATGGAAGTGATGGAGACCCAGATTGTTTGTGATAGTTAAGGCATCATGTCCTAATTGATCACTTGATAGACCATTATATAGAAGTACTTGTATATGTCTTAGATGTGGTTTTATAACTAGGGACCATATATATTTTTAGAAGACCACATAGACTATCAAGCACTTGGGAACCCATGTAGGAAAAATTAAAGGTTTGAAGGAGAGTGTCCCATAGACCATGTCCATAAGGTATATCATCATGTATAAATTACCTTCAGCTTATGCATATACAATCACATCAACCAACTTTAAGTTGATCAGTCCTCCCATATCTAAAAATTCATAGCAATTGAGGATCATATAGAGGAGGGGTACCCATAGTTCATTGATATGTAAGTAGTCTTAGGCCCTGAATAATCAGTTCACTAAAATCATGCATACCCAAACTTTGTCTCAAAAGGTGTAGACTGTGTAAATATCTGTCCCTGATAACCCATTTAAAATTTGGGTTTTTAGCCTAGTTGTGTAGGACATCATATATTTAGTAGGTCTCCATATAGACCTTCATCGTTACCACATCATAAGAGAAGGTATAGTATAGGAGGGAGTAATATGCCTTGTAGTCATTCTTAGAGATATTGGTAATATGGCACTAAGATTTAGGCAAGCACACCCAATCATGGACTACATCCTACACTTAGATAGTAGTGAGAATGAGGTTATTGAATAATTTAATGCCTCTAGCTTGGTAATAGTTCTATGAAGTATGCATTTATTGTAAGACTAAAGGGCATCTTCAAAATATTCTTATTGGTAATCATCAAAGCTTGAGTCTTTGGGCACTTGCTCAACTAATTTGAATAAGTCATTATAGTGCTTAAACATTGTAAAACTAATTAGGAATCTAGTATCTTGGTACTCAAGTTCAACCTTTAGGTTTGAAGAGGATGTAGTCATTATATTAGGATAAAGGGATAATAGGGAGGATCTGAGCATAGAAGGAACAAAACATAAGGGTAATGTGGGATAATTTAAAAGATAAGATTTAGAGTGATCTCAAAGGTATGTAGTGGTAATTATTAGTGGATTTTCCTTAGGATTCTCATAAATACATGCACACAACCCCTTTTATTAATGGTATTTGGTGGCTAGATTTCCTCTCTTTTAAATCTAGAGTTAAATTTGGATCTCATCATCCTTTGCCACTAGCCAAATTTAACAATGGTCATGGGATGTTTTAAATCTATCTAATCAGGCCTAAATTTTTATTTTGTTAATTCCCAATTTTTTAGAGGCTTCCCAATTAACTCTCACTTTAAAAAATGTGTCATATACTCATTAGTTCTCCTACTAATGGTCAAAATGTAAGCACTGATTCGTACTCAATGTCATACCTTTAGGAAGGGTGAGGTGTCACTTAAGGACATGTGGCACATCTTAATTAGCTATCTAGCCTCATATGTACCCCATTTTGACTCTTTAAGGGCCCTAGGTGGTTGCTAGTTCATCTACCTTACTAGGTGATGTGGCACAATCTAATTGGGTTAAGATCTCTTAGGCTCTAAAATTTATGATAGGTTTGAGGGTTGGCCTATCTAACACTTAAGTGATGTGTTGCCTTCTGATTTAGTTAGGATCTTCTAGTCTCTAACATCTATGATAGGTCCAAGGACTAGCCACTTTGATACTTTGAAGATGTGGTGCCTTCTGATTGGGATAGGATATTTTAGGATATAACATTTTTGATAGGTCTAGGAATTGGCTGCTTCTCAAGATTTGACATCTCTGACAGGCTTGGGGATTAACCACTCTAACATTTTGGTGATGTGGTGCTTTCTAATTTAGCTAAGATTTCCTAGGCTCTAACATATCTAATAGGTGCGGGGATAGGCCTCTCTGACACTTCAGTGATGTGGTGCCTTTTGATTCAGCTAGGTTTTCCTAGGCTTTGACATCTTTGACAAGTTTGGGGACTAGTCATTCTAACACTTTGGTGATGTGACACCTTCTAATTGTGCAAGGATCTTTTAGGCTTTGTCATCTTTGATAAGTCTGGGGAATATCCACCCTAACACTTTGGTGACATGGCATCCTCTAATAGGGATAAGCTCTCTTGAGCTCTTTATGAAATCCACAAAAAATACTAAGTAAGAAATGAAAAGGGTACATAATACATTTAATACTTACTCATCTATCATTAAGACTTTGATTTTTCATGAAGGGAGATAATTCTATTTCTTTGATAAAGAAATGAGACCCTAGGAACTTCCATCAGAAGTGGATTTGCAATGTTAGGACCCTAATTAAAAAAAGAATAAGTATACCTTAGTCATAAAAATAAATTAGGCTTGTTTTTACTCAGGGAAATCAAGGTGAAATATTATTTCAAGGATTCAAACTCAAGTAAAATTGAAAAGATTTATTAGTCTAGTTCATTAAGGGTTTATGACTAATCCAAGGGTGAATATATGATGATGAATCCTTGAATGCCTAGTCAGTCTTTGGTTTACTTAGATAATTTGGTATTTTCTTGAGACATTATATTAAATATAGCTTGGTGGATTTATTAAGAAGTGGGATATTCTAAAATCCACTTGTTTATTTTAAAATCATTGGCCTCTCATATTTGAACTGTCAAAACTTTCAATTGCCATCCCTAATTTGATTAGATCAAAGGTTTCAACTAGGGTCTTCTTGCTTTTTAACAATCTTTCTAGGATTTATCCATCACTTGGAGTAGTTACTAACATGGTTGGGTGTTAGAGGAGCATTAAAAAATAAAGAGGGAGCTAGAGGGGTAAAACAAAAAATAAAAGAAAACACACAATGAAAAAAAATCTATCTAATATATACATTACCACCTCTACTTAGATTACTCATAGACTAAGGTAGAGGGGACAACCAAGAAATAGTACTTCAAGAACTACCCATTTACCAGAAGGGATAGATCATTGCCCTCAATATCTTTGAGATAGAAGGTGTTCTAACCTAGGATTTAAGGTATTTGGTATGGGTCAATCCATAAGGGATCAAATTTTGAATGTTGGTCTTTCTTCTTATGAGCATTGTCCCACATTAAGACCAGGTTAAATATTTTGGAGGTCTTTATCTTTTATGTCTTATTGAACCACCTTTTGACTATATCTTAGTGTTTTTTAAAGCTTAACATAGCTTCATCATGGGTTTCCTCTAACTAAATTAGGTCAAAGAGTCTAGAATCTACTTTATCATTTTTTTTTGTGAATTATTGCATGAACTTATAATTTGACAACCTAAGTGTGACCAACATGATTAGATCCAATCCATATACTAGAAGTAAAGGAGAGATTTTGAGGGATTATTCATACATGGTATGGTCTGCACATAGGGAAAACTTTAGTAATGCATGCCATTCTTGAGGGTTTTCTCTAGTTGATTTCTTGATGGCATCGATCAAATTTTTATTAGTGGACTCCACTAACTGTTACCTTGTGGGTAGTGATTGGATGATAACTTTAGCATGATCCCATTATCATAGGCCCATTTTATGAATTCTATAGATTGAAAGGCATGACCATTATCACATACCAAAGAGATGGGGACCCCAAACTAGGTGTTTATGGTGTTTTTGAGGAACTTGGAGGCTTTCTTCAGTGGTGCTTCTTTTATTTAAAACTACTTGAGACCATATGGTGCAATATCTCATGCCCATAAGAATGAAATTATGGATGACTGATGAATTAGAGTTAATGAACCCCACAAAATCCAATCCCCATTATGCAAATGGTGTAGACTCCAAAATAGGCTATAGTGATATTTTTGCATGTGTTTCTCTTTTATTAAAGGTATGGTATTGATGGAAAAAGTAGACATGGGCATGAATGTATTTGAATAGTGTAGTCCACTAGTAGAATAACTGAAGAACCATGTGGGCAATGGTATTTATAGTAGGGTTGCCATCTCCCACTATTTCATGAAAACTTGCCTTTAAATCTTTGGCCTCTTCTTGTGATACATACTAGAGGTATATTCAAACATGATTATTTTTAAAGATAACTCCTTTCTTCAACATGTATTATACAACCTTTAATCATAGGGCCCTCCTATGTGTGTAGTTGAGTCCTAGAGGTGCATTTACATAGAGTAGAAAGTGTATGACTAGGGCATACCAATTTAATTGTAGTAACCTCTTTTAGTCTACTTAGTGTACTATAATCCTTGATTCTATCTCAATTATTATATAAGTAAGGCCTTATTCTCTAACTAATTTAGCTATCTTGATTTCTAAGTTTTACTCTTGTAACTTTGTCATACATTAGCCTATTTTTTACCCAACTCATTCTACCCCAACATCTATTTTATAGTCAGGGTCAGGACAATATCATGTACTTTGTTTTGGAGGATGTAATGTCTAAATTTATTCACTACCTTGACCAGGGCATAGGCATTTTTGTCTAGAGTAGAATATCTAAGCTCATAATCCTTAAGGTTGGTGCTCATAAAATCAACAAGGTTTTTTTCTCCCTATAATCTTTGGGTGAGTAAAATGGCAATGGTGTGCTCTGAAGAAAAGGGATATATATAGAAATCTTGTATATAGTCTAGGTTGATGAGGACAGGGGATTGCATAATAACATATTTAATATCCTAAAAATCATTCTTTAATTATGTATGCCATTCAAATTTTACATCCTATTTCAACATTGCATTCAAGGGTTCTACTATTTCAACAAATCCAAAAATAAATTTATAAACCAAGTTTATTTTCCTAAAGAAATATTTTAGCTCCTTCTTACTGTTAGGTAAAGGTAGGTTATAAATTACATCCACCCTTTTGGGGTCAATAAAAATACCTTTTTTTGTGATAATGTGACCAATAAGTTTACCTTCAATGACATTGAACACACTCTTATTTGGGTTTATGGAAATGTCGTACCTTGTGCAACTTTCAAATACCCTTTCTAAATGGCATATGTGATCTAACCTATATTTTGAAAATATAGTTGGGTCATCCATATAGATTATTATACATTTACCTATCAGTCTTTTAAATGGGAAATCCATGGCCCTTTATAAAGTGGCACAAATGTTGATCAAACCAAAGGGCATTCATTTATAAGTAAATGTGTCCAACTTGGTCATGAAATCAACATTAGTTCTACCTTCAGCATTGACTAGGACCTGGTTGTACCCAAAGAAGCCATCTAAAAAGGACATCATTTAAGACCCACTCACCATTTGGATCACCTCAACAAGGGAGGGAAAAGGGTACTTATATCTATCCAAGGCCCATTTTAAGTTTTTAAAGTCCACACATAGTTGAATTTCTCCATTTTTATTCACACAGGCACTAGGCTAGCCACCTAGGTAGAATTACAAATTAGGAAAATTATCCTTAAAAAAAGTAGCTTATGGAATTCCTTGTGTATCAAGGGCTCTAAGATTAGGTTTACTAGAATTTGTCTTTTCCTAAAGGGTTTTTGTCTAGGTTTCATGGGGATGGTGTGAGTTATTACTCTTGGGTTAAAGACCTTAAGTTGTCCATAGGCCTAGGAAATCAAATCCTTATACCTTAATAGTAGCCTTTGTAACTACTCTAATTCATGGTCTATCCAATTTGGACCCACACTAATCATCTGGGGATTTTTTTTAGGCTGAATTTGATGAGTCAACACTTTTGGTCATTGAACTTTGGTATTTTCACTTGAAAAGTGGATTCTAATGCATAAAATGCTCTTTCCAATGAGATCATACCCTTCAAGATTTGGTTCTCATGAATATTTAGGATCCCATATTTATCCAAATCATTCCTAGGGTTATCTCTATCTTTATCATCTATAATTTGGGCCTCAAATATTCCTTTATTATTGAGGAATTGGATGATTTGTTGGTCATCTTTGAAGACTTGAAATTTTGTCACATTATTTAGGATAGAGGGACATGCGAATAATTACAAATAGAACTCTTGTAACTTAGTGTCATCCAAGGGACTTAGGTTTTTTTCCACATATGCTATTGAGTTGGCTACTTGGTTTTGCTCTTGAAGGATAGGAATGATGTTAAATGCATTAAACATCTCAATTAGGTCCTAGGCCTTATGATTATACCTCTTAAGGTATGATAACTTGCATTAAAATTTAGTATTAATCTAGTTAACCATCAGTTTAGAATCATTAAATCCTCTTAGTTTATTTGACTTATATTTTAATGCAAATTACAATCCTAGAATTAGAGATTCATACTAAACCAAGTTATTTGTGTAGGTAAACTGTAACATATATGATGTTAGATGTTTTCTCCCTAGGGTATCTATAGGTAGAATGATGACCTCACTACCTTGTTTGGAATGAATTCCATCTATAGAAAGAGACCATAGGCAAAATGCATGGGTTGTTACTAGTTTGGTCTTTGGTAGGCTTTATGTTAACCATGTAGATGCCTAGGTCTGAGGAAAGTAGGTTCACCTTATCATTGATGGTGTTGTACTCAATTATCATGTGTTTCATGTGAGGTTATGTGTATACACTTATTTGGTTGGGTACTCCTCTCCATAACAACCACATATGGGATAAATCTATGGCCATATATCCATTTAGGGATTTGGACTAATCTCTATTGAGGAAAATGCCATAGGCTTCAAGGATATTCACTACTTGAATGTCTATGAATTTTTCAATCCTAGGATTGAAATCCAATTGGATGTGGACATTTAGTATTTCACCTATCACTTTTAATTATAACTTATATAGCCGGGCCACTACCTCATCTAACTTTATGGGGACCAACCTAAGCTTCTCATATATGCTTACTGGTATCACATTGGCTTAGGCTTCTAAATATACTAAGTAGTTATGTATATTATTTACAAACAAATAGATGGTTAAGAGTAAAGGGGACACCTCCATATTATTTTTTTGAATGAGCACATTGGTGTGTGATACTCTTGGTTTTGCCTAGGCTTGTGGGGTTATTTTTTAAGTCAAGGATTTTAGTAGGATGTCATGTTTCTTTATGATTTAGTAAGCTCATGAACGGTAATTCTCACCTTGATATTTTTCATATCCTTGACTATGTTATAACCTCCTTTAGTTTGGAATGGTGTGGTTTCTATAGGTGCCTCAATTTCTTACGGTTTTAGAGGTAGGGGATCATTCCAAGCTTTTTGGTCTAGTGGGGTTGCACTATTATTAGGGGGATTTGAAGTAGTAAAGGGTTATTGTTTTTGCCTATTCCTAAGGGTGTAGTTACTCCTTTGGAATTACTAAAACACTTACACCTCACTAATACCCTCCTTTGGATCATTTTATTCCTGTATAGGGAAATCTATGGTCTCTAACACCATAACAATACTAAGGACCTTATCTAAGTTAGATGATTTAAGATGATTGGGGACCACCTCATATTATTCCATTTCCTTCTTAAATATCTCAAAAGTAGAACTAAAATCTATGCAATCTAGTTCCCCATGTGTTTTCATGTTATGCACTTGACACTAGTTAGGCAAGGCTATCTCTAACACATTGATTTTAAATAGCCTATTGGGTGAAGGTTTTGTGGGGTTGTGAGGATGGTTATAGTTATTCTTTGGTATTTGATATGTGAAAATTTTGTTAAAATTTTCTCAATTAGAGTTACTCACCTATCTCTATATCCTTAGGAAGTCATTGATGAGTTTTTGTACCATCCATAAAATGGCATATAACTCACTATTGGTGGACTCCTAAGGCTTCGTTTGGGTATTATTAGTTATGGTAAACATTAATTGATGTTGATTGATTCTAGGGGGTCAAGTCATGGCTTGATGGGTTGATAAAACCTATTATTTGGTTCAAAATGTGATGCCCCAATAGGAGTTGATGTATTACAAGGAGAAACTAAATCATTGGGGCATTCTGATTAACATTGGGAAATACATTTAACATCGATAGATGTAGTAGATAGCAGGAGTGGGGGTCATCATGTGACATTGAGGGTTTAGTTCCCTATCTACTTGATGGTTCCTATGCAAGTTGAGGATAAGTCTGCTATGATTATGTCCCTCCTCAAGAACATGGATATCTAAGGGTCTAACACATTATTATACATTTCAAGCACTAAGGGTTAGGTTGATAAAGCATAGTGACTCAGTTGTACATCTTCTAAAACCTAAAATTGAATTTCTTAATAGGATCATTAGGCTCCCTTTTGATACAAGAAAACTAATGATATAGGACACTGGGGTTTATCACTTGCCTCAATTGGGTGAGGAAAGTAGTGTTGAAATGGTCCCAACTTAGGATAGTCTTTAGGAAGGTTGAAGAACCAATCATATGTTAAATCCATTAGTGTAAAGGGGAAAATCTTGCATGCAATATCCTCATGTTCTACATTTATAAGACTCAGGGCAATTTTATAGGATATTATGTGTTTTAATGTAGTTCACCTACACCTAGGGTGAAATGAGGAAGATACCTCTTAAGATTCCTAGGTAAATCATAAACATCTCCCAAGATGTTAATGGTAGATCCAAATAACAAAGCCATTTTAGTCTACAAATTTTGAAGGGGTTGTAGATATAAATTGACAAGAATCAAGGTGGGTATAGGTTGTTTAACCCTAGTTTTTTTGTGGAAAAGTAGGGGTAAATTATCTATCATCCTTAGTAGGATCTATCCCTAGTAATAGGAGAATTCATATCTAGAATGCTTCATAATAAAATAGTGGTTAGCATGTTATTATCAATAATCACAATCTCAACATATTCATAAAACAAAATCAATGAAAAACATGAACTATTCCATTTAAACCCTCCTAGTGCCACTTGTTGTTCATTCCAAACTCTTGATTCATGAAATACCCATGAGAATGGGTATTCCCTAAAAGGGAAGATGGGGATAAGTATGGAATTTCATCCTTCATTTTAGGATTGATTTAGGATTAACCCATGGCATGGCTATGGGTATTTGAGTTCACAAATGGAGTTTTCATGAATAGGATCCAAGAGATGCACTATTACCACTTAAATTCAATATAAATTTCATGCATTTAGATCTAATTATCAAAGATTGTTATGAGAGTTGAGGATTACACTTTTTGTTTCTAAACACAAGGGTAAAGGGTAGTTAAATCCTATAAAATAAACACAAAAAGAGAGGGAAATGTAGGGAAAAAAATGGACTCTCTAGGTATAAAATGAACTTAATGCATTGATCATCAAACCAAGTGACCTTTCCATAATTATACCATTGTAGACTAAGTTTCACTAAAGTTATACCTCCAAGAATACATAGTGGGAAGAGTCTAGGGAAATTGAGAGTATACCTCAAATATGATCCCTCACTAAATATAAGTACTAGGAGATTATAGTAAACTACACATAAAAACCCAATGGTAATTTGTAGACTAACACACAAATTATTATTATTATAAAATAGAAGTGAGAGAACTCACAAAATTATTATAATAACTAAGCACATCATAACCATAACTCACATAAAGTAGTAAGGTATTAATCCAATTAATATAGCAATGATAATCATTTAGAAATAAATATGAAAGTAATTAAGACACAGAATAAACCCTTTGCAAATAATAATAATTATATTCATTAAAAAAGTGAGTGTTGTTACAACAATTGATCTTGGCTAACAATCTAAATGAATGAAGGAAGAAGTAGGTGAAATCCTATCTATAATCTAACAACACTTTCAAGTAAGGTTTTATCGACACTTATATTACAATATAACTTTTACTTATATAGATGAATGTGGGACTCACCTCCAAATAGCACAAGGATTTTATCCTAGGCCATGATGGCCACTCATGACAATTACAACCATAATTCAAAATTCAAAATTCAAAATCCCCTAAAACCTACAAAATATCTACAGGGGACCACTTATTTGATATGTGGAGGTGGCTATGAAGGTAGGGATCCTAACTACTTTGATCTAGCATCCCTAGCCTCCAATATGGCTGCCACAAGGTTGAATTCCTTGTCTAGCTTGGCAAGGTTCATCGGGGTCTCCCTAAATACCACCTTAGTTTGATTTGCTACCCTCTAGTAGACTTAGAAGGGTGATTCTATTAACACTTAGACCCTAGAGACTTGGTTGATGCTCATTGTGGATTATTTTGATAGATCAAAAACCACCCAAGTTATTTTATAGTTTGCTTTGGTAACCTTATCCCTCATGACCTAGTTGAATTGGCCTAGGTGGACTCTAAATTCTCTTTGGTATATTAAGATTCCATCTAGGTGGAATATCATATAAATATTTACCTTCTTAAAGTAGGTCAATATCTTATTCTTGCCATCTTCAAAGGGTCTAGTTATAGTGTCAGCCATGGCTAACTACTCATCCATAGTAGCCCTCATGTTCCTAATGTACATTTGATATAATCCCAAGTTTTATGTTGGCATTATTTTCAATTCTAGGAATAGGCATTTATTAATCACCACTTATAACTCACTAAACTTTATATATATATCTACAATCCTCTCCAACTAAGCCTGGGTCTATTAGATAAGCATATTGGTCTCAGGTAGAGTCTCCAATACCTTCCAATAAACTAAAAAGAGTAGTAAGAGGGCATCCTTGACCTACCTAATCAATTTGATAGGAAAATAATTATTCATTTAGGCTTCTAAGGTTCAAACTTGTATTTACATTTCCTTGAAGAGCTTTCCATACATATCATGAGTTTCCTAAAGAATGGAGAGTGGGTCCTCATCCATCCTTTATTCCTCAGTAAAAGTCCTCACCTTATCGAGGGAGAACACATCCTGATGGGTCTATCAAACCATCAATTTCCCCTCTTGGATGAATCTCTATGTCAATGTCCTCTTCATACTCCCTAAAATTTGGTTAAAGCTACATTATATGTCCAGGTCACCCTAGGAAGTCATCTCTACTGCTTATGACCTTGGGACCATTCCTTGAGTTGTGGGAGGTGTAGGAGGGATGGCTAAGATGGTGGTGAAGGTTAGAGGATGAGGTGAAGGGTAAATATAAGAAGTAGAGGGAGTAAATAAGGAAAGAAGTGTAGGTGAAAGGGGCATGGGAGCAAAAGGCAGAATTAAAAAAGGGGAGTCCGATGGAAACATTTTTTACCATCACTAATCCTAAGTCATGTTCACTTAAAGGGGAATTTCCCTAAAAAAAGGGTCATTAAATATAAGGGAAGAGATGGGTTGGTCTAAGACAAATCCCATAGTGCCTTGGGTAATGGAAAGAAGGGGCTAGGGAATAATGCATTGAGGTGCTATGTTTGGGGATGGTGGATCAGATTGGACTAGAGTGGAATGTTTTAAGCTTAAAGTCAGAGTGTGAGTTGCCTTCTACTTCTTCTTGGGCCTCTTACCCAAGTTGATTCTGGATGCTACAATGGAAGGACTAGCTAAGTTAGTAAGAACCATAAGGGTTGATATAAGAAGAACTAGAACTATTGAGGGAGGCACCAAGATGACTAGAGGGGGTACCAAAATGGCTCCTAAATTGGTGGTATGATCTTGATGGTTGTAACCACACTTGATAATGAATACATGCCTAATAGTATCTATACTAAAGTCACACCCAAAAGAAGTGTTGGGAGTGTTCCAAGTTATTAAATGGATGGGGTAGAAGGGAATGAAGAGGAAAGGATGGTCATGAGGACCACTTCTAAAGGTGCTTGGGAAAATAATGGAGGGGGTGTAATGGGGAAAAGAAGAAGCACCACTTAGGGGCTTTTGGGAGTGGAACAAAACTTGTGGGTGTTAGGATTAAGAGCTAGAAAATAGTGAGAGTGAGGGGTATAAGGGAAATGAAATAAATAGAAGGTGTAATGGATGGAAACTATGTCTATGCATATTAGGAACCTCATTCCAAGCTCACCCTTAGACTACTAGCCACATCAAACCTTAGGGTCTATGCAATCCAAGGTTGAGGTGCTAGTGTTTGAGTTAACTATGCTTGGGTTTCTTGGCATTGAGTAACATGAATCTAGCTCTATTGCATCTAGACTATTAGAGTTTATAGAGGAAGTAGAGGTGGATATAGGGTATGATGAGTTACTTGATAAGGCAAAGGTAGATCTATGGCATGAGGAGTAAGATCCACTAGAGGAGGTGGAGCTGGAATCAGAGCATTAAGAGGAAAAGGTGGTGGGATAGCTTGTGAAATCCTCTTAGAGATAGAATGCTTAATTGGTGTTAGATCTTATACAGATCAATCAAGAGATGGAGGGGGAGTAGATGGGCCTACTACCTTCTTTCCTTTCTTATTCTTCTTCATTATGATCTAGGATAATACTTGTTGGTCATCAAAAAAATCCAAGTATATTTCATCATCATCCTCTACTTGATGATCATAGTTGATATTGAGGTGGTTTAAATACCATGCCAAGTGAGATTTGATCATCCCCTTAGGGTTATAATGTTGGAGCTTGTCTCTTTCTAGGGAGAAGGAGTCCCACCTAGTTGCCATCTTCTAGATGAGAGGGAAGGCCTTATACACATGGTACTTGATGGTGATCAAGAGTGGTTGGCATGCCTTATACTGGTATTATATATAAAAACCAAAGATGCCATCCACTAGCTAGGAAGAGATTTCCTACTCTATTAGATAGTTCAAGATGAAATATGATTGATAGAAGGGATCTTTAAGGAAACCTTTAATTTGAATCATAGTGTTCTCTCTATTTATCTAATAGTCCTTGATGGTGGTGATGGAGTACTGGATTTCTTGTGATAGCTAGGGCATTAGGGCCTCATTGATCACTTGATAGGGCACTAGATAAAAGTTCTCATAGATGTCCCAAATGTGGTTCTAGAAATAGTGTCCATATAGTTTGTAGAAGACCACATGGAGCACCAAGCCCTTGACAACCCATGTTAGAAAAGTTGAAGGTTTTAATGAAAACATCCTTTAGATCACATCCATAAGGTAACTCATCATATATAAATTTCCCCTATCTCAAACATATGTGATGGAATTGACAACCTGAAGTTGATTAGTCCTCTTATATCTAAAACTTTAGAGCATGTGAGGATCATATGGAAGAGGAGCATCCATAGTTAATATACATATAAGAAATCCTAAGCCATAAACAATAAATTTAGTAGAATCATGCCTACTTAGACTTCCTCTTACAAGGCGAGGGATTTATACACATTTATGTCCTCCTTGCTAACCCATTTAACATCTAGGTTTTTAGTCTAGTCATGTAGGATGTTGTATATTTGTAGGTATCCATCTCGACCTTCAATACTTATTCATCATAAGAGAAGGTGTAGTTTGGGAGGGATTAATATTCCTTATAATCATTCTTAGAGATATATGTAATCTATCACCTAGAGTTAGGCAAGCATACCCAATCATAGACTATATCCTACACTAATATGGTGATGAGAAGGAGGTTTCTAAATAATTTAGTGTAGGGAAATACTTCTGGCTTGGTATTTTCTCTATGAAGTCCACATTTCTTATATGACTGAAGGGCATCCTCAAACTCTACCTGTTGGTCATTATTGGAGCCTGAATCTCTAAGCACTGGTTTGACTAATTTGAATAAGTCATTATAGTGCTTGAACTTGGTTAAGCCAACTAAGAATGTTGTATCCCAATACTTAGGTTCAACCTTTGGGTTTGAATAGGATGCAACCATTGTAGTATCATGGAGGGGCAATAAGGAGGCTCTGAGCATAGTAGGCCTGAAACATAGGGGTACTCTATAAGAATTACAAAACTAAGAGTTGGAGTGTTATTGAAGGTATTAATGGTAAATATTAGTGGGTTTTCCTTAGGATTTGTATGAATGCATGCACACAACCCCATATATTAATGTCATTTGGTATCTCACTTTATGTGAATTCAAATTTGAGTTGGTGGGTGGATTTCCTCTCTTTACTTCTAAATCTAGAGTTAAATTTGGAGCCCATGATCCTCTGCTACTAGCCATATTTAGCAATGGTGATGGGATGTTTTAAATCTATCCAATTGGACTCATATTTATATTTTATTAATTCCCATTGTGTGGTAGGTGCATAGTCACATCCTTTAAAGGATTTCCAATTAACTCTTATTTTATGACACATGTCATCTACTCATTGGTTCTCCTATTAATAATTGGCACATAGGTATGGATTAGTACTAAGTGTCATACGCTTAAAAAGGGTGAGGTATCACTTAAGGACACATGGAAAATATTTATTGGTTATCTAACCTCATCTGTACCCCATTCTGACCCATTTGGGGCCTTATGTTGCTATCAATTCATCTACCATATTGGACAACATGGTGCCTTTTGATTGTGTTGGGCTCTCTAATATTTGACATCTACGAAAAGTATAGGGAGTATACATTATAAAAATTTGGTGATTTGGTACCATATGATTCAATTGGGATCTCCTAGGATTTGACATCTTTGACAAGTCTAGAGACTCATTATTTTGATACTTTGGCAATGTGGCACATTTTGAATGGGTTTAAATCTATCAATATCTAACATCTATGATAGGTTTGAGTACTATCCACTCTACTACTTTATAAATGTGGTGCCTTATGATCATCCAAGCTCTCTTAAGCTTTGGTATCTCTTACAAGATCAGGGATTAGTTTCTCTTACACTTTGGTGACATGGCACCTTGTAATTTGGTCAGGCTCTCCCAAGATCTAACATATATGATAGGTTGGGGGATTGGACACTATAAAATTTTAGTGATGTGGAAAATTCTAATTTTTTTAGGATCCATTGAGATATGACATCTCTAATAGGTTTGAGGACTGGCCACTCTGACACTTTGGCAACATGGCACCTTTTGATTTAGTCAGGCTCTCCCAGGCTCTGACATCTCTGATAAGTTTTAGGGAATGGTTGCTCTAACATTTTAGTGATGTGATGCTTTATAATTTGGATCGGATATACTAATATATAAAATCTCTAATAGGTCTGGGGATAGTCTTCCCTAACACTTTGATGATGTGGCACCCTCTAATTAGGCTAAGCTCTCCTCTAAAAAAAATACTAAGAAATGAAAAAGGGTACTATTGTCACTAAAATTTTCACCCTTGGAGAGGTATTTAAAGACTTCTCCAAATTAATTGGAAAAATTGATTACCTCTAGGCCTATGGGTTGCCTATATCAGAATTAAACCTCTAGATTAAAGGGTTAGCTCCCTAGAAATGTTCATTATATCTCATCACCTATACTACTTGCTTGCTTGGGATGAAAATGGAAAGAGAAAACATTAAATAAACATAATATAATGAGTTTATGCACCAAGTTAATATCCACAAGACTAACATTAAATTTCACTATGAAATATGACTCACAAGACTAGCTTCAACATCCAAAGTTTCTCTAACACAAGTATTTCAAACATGAAGGTGATATGCAATGCACTTCTCAAGGTGAATGAATAAGAGATATAAATATAAAAACTAATGTTATTACTTACACTTATAGATAGAAAAAGACACTAACTAAACTTCATGTGACCTATTAGAGAGTAGAATACTTGCACAAAACATGAAATAGTAAAGTGAACATAATGATAGATGATTATCACTTGTTCTTCAACTATGCATCATTTCACACACTTAGACAAGAAGTTATGAAATTAAAACCAAATTTAAAATATTTATTAAAAATAAAAAATATTATTCAAACCATAATGCATTTTCCATACTAGATGTGGATCTTACAAACTTATCCAAAAATGGTTGCTTAAATAGAGAATGGTGAAGAGAGAAGGGGGGTCATAGTAGAAAAGAATTGACAAGTGTCCAAGAGTTAAAACAATAAGGGGGGTTATGAGATAGTACAAATAGACCTCCAAGGACATCTATCTCACTCTTAAATTAGATCTAACCATCCAAGTGGCATATGGGTTAAAAATTGGCTTTACACCTTAATTAGCTCCGTGAAAACTGCCCTTCTTTGCATGCAAGGAGTGAAAAATGGACATTCCAATAATGAATTCACTTTGAAATGATATCATAAAAATAATTTAACATATTAAATTCCTTAATAAACTCCTTTTTCCTACCATTTCATCATTCATGTGCATAGGTGTCCTGTTACTCTTCATTTCCCACACATTGTTTGGTCCAAGTGGCTCAAAACTCAAGTGCATCTTGTTCAGATCATCAAATCTCCATGAATGATATTAAAATATGTTATCAGGTCTTAAAAACACCATTTTTATTCTTGTAACAACTCCCAATAACTCATTTTGCTCCTTAATCCCTTACTAGGCCTAGTTTCCTTATAGCCCTAAAAACCTAAACCTCCTTGTGTATGGAGTTTTATGAATGATAATGAGAAAAAAGGGTATATTATAGGACCCATTATTTATTTATATTTCCATTTCAAACATCATATTTATAATGTGAGTGTAAGTCTATCTTTTTTGTGTTTCTCTCTTGAATTAGGCCTCCTTGCTTAGGACCATGTTATCTTGCTCTATACTTCTACCACACATCTAATATCACCCAAAATCATTTTATTAACTTTATCTAGGACATAAAAAACCTCCATGGTAATTTTGGGGTCCTAAGACCCTGTAGAAGTATGCAAACCAAGAAATGGCCTTACCACCTAGTCTCATTTGAGCTTATTTGAGATTGCCTTGGAAAATGGGCCTAGTTTTGTCTCCTATATAATATATTAATAATTTTTTTAGACTTTAATATCTATAAAAACTCAAAAATAACCTCATCCCATCATTGGGAAGCTCTCCCTTTCTTAAAGCACTTGAAAATCACCAAAAACATATAAAAATAGGGTATTTGTAGCAATATGTACAAGTGACATCAGCATAAAATTTCATGTGGGTAACCTTATTGGATTCCTCAAAAACATAAAATAGTTTTTAGGAATAAAATATGTTATTAGATATGCATTTGAGGTATTTTTTCCATGACTGGTCACTATCATGGTTTAAGAGAAGTTTAAGACCTGTTTGGGGTCTTAACAATTGTTCATAAATAAAAAATCATTAAAATAACTTCTTCCAATTTTAAAATATTATTATCTAACCCCATAATCTATCCCAAATTGATTATACTCCCATGAAAAGTGTGAACTATGGTATGAGCATCTTAAGTTACTCTTCGTGTGGCATGCTTAGTATTCTTGAGGCTAGAGAGAGGTATACTTTGAGTTTTGGGTCTTAAAAATCTTTCCAAATTATATAATAGTATCAAAAACATATAAAAAATCCCTTTCCATTATTTTTAATTCTATGTAAATTTCTCATTTCCCCTCTATATGTAACTAGTACACTGATTAGGGTACTTGGGGTTAAGAGCCTATCTCCTTCTTACTAACTCTAAAATGTATTTGGATGGAAAATGAGATATTTTACCACATAATAGTGTATGGAGACATATTATATTAATTTTAACCACTTCCAATATCTTTCATGAGGTTTTGAAATGCATTTTTTTTTCTCTTTGAGGCCAAATAGATGCCTTAGTCTCATGACTACCCCTTGCCAAAGAGTGGGCCAAGTCTGAGACAAAATAGTGGATATGTACACTACTAGTGTGACATTTAAATGGAAATTGATGTATTTTTTTATTAATTAAAACCCATTTTACCAATTTTAAAGTTATGATTATTCCTATAGAGGCTTCACATATCAATTTCCCTCAAGACTAGGTATAGTTTACTAGTGAGTGCAGGGTTTCTTAGGCTTCAACTAAGTTCTTATATTTTCAACTTTATAATCCGGTTTCAGTGGTTAAAATTAAATATTTATTAAATTTTTTAAACCATTCTCAAATTATCTTCACCTTTTTATACATATTCATAGTTATTTAACATTCTCAATTAAGCAAAATCCTTACCTAAGTAGGCATAACTGTATGTTACTTTTTAACTATATGTAGGGAAGTGAAAATTAGTTTAAATCAAGATTTATCATGTTTATATTTGGTATTATAATTAATTTATGACATATTATTCTATATTTTTAATATTCCTTAGATATATATCTTACCCCTATTCTTCACTTTTGACTTAAGGGTTGTTTGTGTTCTCTCAGCCTATAGGTGACTGTTTAGGACAGTCTTGACTATGTTCATATGATTTAGGACTATAGTCATCATAAAAACTAGAATTCAATAGTATTTTAACCTGGTTTGTTCAACATCATTTCAATACCACTCTTTTTCTTTCATTTTTGTCCTTAATACTAGCCTATCTCAATTCTCACCCTGTAGGTGATTGTGTGTGTCTTGATTGTGTTAGGTGTTTTAAGACCTCACATATTGACCTTATCCATGATTTAAAATTTATTTAAGTATTAATTTAGATTAAAAAAACCCTTTATACACACCCATGTCTCTTTCTCAAGCTTATAAAATAGGTTAGTCTCTCAAATAGGCCTATATCTCACCTCTAGGGTATTGATTGTGCATAGGGTTTAGAAACCTCACTGTTAGCTTAGTGACCTCTCAATCATTTTGAACATGGATGCAGTTCAATTTGATTTTCAAAACACCCTTAAAACATTTTCTACCTCTATTTTACATCTAATAATGAAATTAACCCTCTAAGCCACTTGTAGGTGATGTTTAGAATGCTTGACTGCATACCTTATGATTGTCACTTGGAAACTAGTCTTCTCATTATCCTTGATGCATATACATCTTGAAAAAATGAGTTTATTATATTGTATATATAAGTTTTACCAACTCATTATGAAAATTTTATACCTTATTTTCACATGCTCCTTCTGTACAGTCCTGTAGGTGGATATTTAGGACTATCTACTCAATTCCACCTTTATCTTAACTACAAGTAACTTAGCTACTCTTTGAGGATTTATGACATTGTCTTAGAAGGTATAAAATAATATTAGTCTCTAAGGTTTAATACTCACTTTTCAATGTTTATTTTATGTGATTTTATTCCAAGATGAGGACTTATAGGCCTAGGGCCTATAGGTCTCATTTGCTTACCTTAGTGATATAAAGAAACACTCGAGTTATTAGACTTGTCAAAACTATATAGTCACCTCTTAATTTATATTACTTCTTCAAAGGTCCACTACATTTGTGACAAACACAATTTCATCCCTCAACTCACCTTATAGTCTTATATGGACTAAATATAGTCAACACATATATACATATTCAGTGTGTTGGCTTAGAACAACTAGTGAGCTCATTCAACTTGATGGTTTAAATGAGGAAACTAAGATTATAGAATTTATGGAGAAGTGTTTTAGATCCTTATAGGAATAATGGTCATCTTCCAAACACCCTATAGTCTTTACAACATGTCATTGAAGGAAAAACTATGACCTCTCATTGAAAGGTGCATTTAACTACCATCTTGAACTTTTCATGCTTTTAATAGTGTAATGTGATATCAAGAAATCACACTATGATATATTAATAGTATTTTATCTAAAATGATAATTAAACCTATAGTGAAATATCTAAACATAGACTATTTTACAAAAATCAAGCACACAAGATGAATATGGATAAGAAACACATCTTCACACAAAATACATGAACTCGATACTTTTAGCAAAATTCACTAAAATACCCTATACACTAAGACATTATTCCTTAAAGTGAAATAACTTCATGGAGATGATTTTGATGATAAAATTGACATGAAAATTAGATCTATGACCTATAAAAACCACCCTCAAAACCATTTTTCTTCATCAATTTTTGATTTGTAAAAACAGGTGTAAGAATAAACCCCTTTCAGATGAATAGGCCATAGTTACCTCCTATCACTCTTAAAGATCATTCATAAACAAGAGGCCACCAATATGTAAACCAATTCCAATGATTTAAATCTTATTAGAACCCCTAACAATGGCCGAAGTTTTATCTTGTCACACACACTCTCTCTCTCTCTCTCATCCATATCAATCAATGCAAATTTTCCTTCTTGAGCTTGTAAAGGCAATGATGGAGGAGAAAAGGTTTGTAGAGTGTCAATTAGGCTTTAAAATTGTTATATATATTGTAAATTATTTTAGGGATCATAATAGACACTTTTAAACTATTTTCAATTGAAAACTGCTTTGACAAGGCCAACAAGTGCTTGTAAAGTGTCATTTTGCCAAGATTAGGCATTGAACTACAACTTGTATCAAAATATAAATATTATTGAACCTTCTCTAACTATTTATAGCACTAAGGACATTTATAATCTTATTTAAATGTTATCTTTTTGTAATGACACGTCTAACTCTTCCACATGGGCCAAAAGGTGGCCAAAATGTGATTTTTTGCATATATAAGACAAATAAAGGTTAGATCATGATAATATGATATAAATGACATCCAAATAACATTTTTAAATGAATTTTAGAAACCCAATTTTCACCCTTTTAAGGAAAATTTTCAGACCATCTTCAAATTTAGACTAACATAGGAATGGTCTATAGGTTGTGGATGACCTTATAACTAGACCATACCTCTAGATTATGGGGCTACCTCCCTTGGTACATCACTTTGGTTAAATTAAATAAAACCTAATGTTGTTAGGGTGTAAATAGATATAAATTACATAAGGTAAATAACTCTAAGGGGTGGTGTTATACCTATATTTCTTATCAACTCAACTTGAACTCCTAACAACACTAGTAGACAATGCATATAACTAAATCACTAACTTCAATGGCTTCTAAGCAATAATGATTCATATAGAGGTTGGTTTGAAGGACTAAATCATGAGAGTTATGAGAGGAAGTCCTAATTCAAGGCACTTACAATAATATTTCCACTCCAAACTTGAGTTATCAACATAGTAACAGACTAGATGATCTACATAGAAAATTTGTTAGCACCTAGGTGAGAGCTAGACCTACAAAGGGGAAGATTACACCACTTATGCATATAAAAAAAATTAGGTACACACTAGATACTAATCATGAAGAATTTACAATATTCTATTCATCAATATAATAGGTTACAAGTATAAAACCAAATAGAGTTTCCTCATACCAGCATGAGGGATTCCAAATTAAGGTCTTTTGGCTTGAATATATAGAATAGAGAGAGAGAGAGAGAGAGAGAGAGAGAGAGAGAGAGAGAGAGAGAGAGAGAGAGAGAGAGAGAGAGAGAGAGAGAGAGAGAGAGAGAGAGAGAGAGAGAGAGAGAGAGAGAGAGAGAGAGAGAGAGAGAGAGAGAGAGAGAGAGAGAGAGAGAGAGAGAGAAAGAGAAGAGCCCCCAAAATAAGGAAATGTCACATTGATTTAGTCCTTCTCCAAATACTATGTAGTAATCTTGGTTATTATTTTTTCTCTCCTTGGGAAAATGGTGTAGAACTTCATGCTTCATTAGTTTTAAAAGCTTGAAGAAGTCTTTCTCCTTCATTAGTGGTGTTTGACCGACATAGGTGCCTAAATCCTTAGGATAGTGTTTTATATTCCTGGTGAAGGAGTCACCCCCCTTGAAAGTAGGTCTTCAATGCATAGAATAAATCCTATTTTACTCTTATACTTCTACAACTTAATATTCTATATTGATAGACTCTTATAATACTTCTAAAGGAAATTTTAACTCCTTTTTGAAGCTTGGCATAGGAAAGAGGAAAAAGTCTTTTTGGAGAGTGGAGACATTTTAAAGCTTGATCACCTCCTTGAAATCAAATCCTAACTCATTTAAACCTATAATATGGTGTGTAAGATGTATTATTAGCTTTCCAAGGCTTATTTATAACCATTATACATTGATTTAGTCTTTTCACTCCTTGAATTGCTCCTCCTTCACTAAGGAGTAGAAGAGAAAAGTCATATTTTATTCTAAGATTGAAAATTTCTTCATGGATGGTCTCTTAGTAGCATATCAAACTTGGAATAAGGCCATTGGATCCATAAATCACTCAAAAAGGATTGATTTTTTTCATAAACCTTGCATTCCTTCATAATTCTTTGTATCCCTTTTTACAAGCCAAGCTCCTCATCTGGGAGAAACTAGAGATAATGAGAAATTGATAATTAAAAATATACCTTGTCCCCTTTGTTATCATAATTATGTATTTACCCTGGGCTATTAACTAAGGTCATAGTTATATAGTTAGTTACCTTAACTCGTTGGGTTAAGAGGTTTGTTTGTTTTATCGAGCTTAGATAATTCACATCAGCCAATGTTGGTTATTTCACCCACCCTTTCCATGTTTCTCAAGTGGTTCATTTCTTTGCCTATTTAATAGGCCTTCTTGTATGGTTCATATAATGTGTGTTTTGTAATACAATCTCATTATCTTTTCAATCTCTATGCTCAATCTAATATGGTATTCAGAGCCCATGGTTTATAGAGCCTAAATGGAGGTCTGTGGAAGCCAAATAGGTCAGTGTCTTGATAGGTAGGATCTTCATGTACCCAATGGAGAGCTAGAAGAGAGAAAAAATTCTATAAGCTCAACCACAATATTATAAAACTATCTAGGAGGATCAAAATACTAAATAAGATTAAAAGGAGGTTAGAGGGATCAATTTTAGACTATTTGAGGCCTTTGTTTAATTTTTATGGGTTGGCCATATGGTGTATGGTGTTGTACAGTTTAAGGGAGAGGAAAAAAAATCAAATCTTGATATTTTTTAGTGAAACAAAGGTCTAAAATTGGAGTTGAATACTAACTTGAACATTGGTGTAGATGATTTTTGATTTAGCTGAGAAATGGGCTCAAAATCTATGCCTAAAGTTTCATAGGTAGGCCAATTTTTTGATTGGCTAATTATTTTCATGAAATTTTTACCCTAAAGTTTTATTATTTTAATTATTTTTAAATTTTTAATTGAAATAATTCAAAACTTTATCCAATAGGGGTTATTGGGGACCTACCACTAATTAATAATCATAGAAGCATCCGTGAAGTTAAAATTTTCACCATTTTTTGGGTTTTTTATTTGGTTGTGGATGAAGAAAGAATTTTTTAAACTAGAGTTATAGGTTTTATGATTTAATTTTTTTAGTGAAATAAAGTTTAAGATCTTACAAATGGTATTGATTTTGTTGTTGAAAAATGGTAGATTTATTCAGTGTCAATATAGATCTATGTGTTGAATGAATTTTTATAAAAATCATAATAGTTTTTTTGATTTAATTGTTTTTTTGAAAAACTAAGTCAAATGGCTAGTATTCAACTCCTGTTACTACCAGATTCTCAAAAATTGACAAGTAAGAACTTTAGTTTATGGAGTCACAAGGTCTTGATGATATGTGAATATCAAAATCTTGATCAAATAATGATTGATAAAGAGTGAAGGCCTATCACTAGTTATGATGACTATGATAGACATTATCATGAGGCTTTTATGTTATTAAAACTATTAGTAGCAGATAATCTAATCTTAGAGGTCAGAAATATGATGACTACATCAGCTTTGTGGACTAATCTTACTTCTAAATACCAAGCTTCTAAAGTTGGTAGGGTATTATATTTGAAGAATTTATTATTTTCTACCAAGATGTAGGAAGGTGGCTCAATTTTTGAGTTTTTATTATAGATCAAGGACATCAGTGATCAGTTGAAGGCTATGCAAAAGCATGTTGATGAGAAATATTTGATTTCTCTAGTTATGTAGAATCTTTCACCTTCATTTGAGTCATTTATGGTGTCCTTACACATGATTACTGAGACACAGACTTTGTAATTTGAAAATGTCCACATTACTATTGGAAAAGGAGAGATGGTAGGAGTAGGTAGTGTTGTCTACATCTACTTCTATAAAGAGTGCATTCTTCATCAAGGGAAAGGGTAAGTAGTTTGGTAAAACAAGTAGTTCTCTAACAAAAAATTCACAAGAGGTTCTAATAAGAGATCTAAGTGGAAATATTTTTACTGTAAGCAACCTAGTCACCTTAAGAAAGATTTCAAGAAAAGACAATAGGATATGGCTAACCCTAGAAAGAAATATCATCATGTGAATGTATATAAAGGTGAAGGTGAGGAAACATCTCCTAATTTTGCTTTCATGGCTTCCAGTGGTAATTATGTGGTGGATCAAGCTTGGTACTTTGATTCAGGGGCATCTCACCATTATACATGCCATAAGGATTGGTATGTGGATTTTATTGAAAATGATAGTAATAATGAATATGTATCTTTGGGAGATGGTATAACTCATTTTATGAAAGGATATGGTAATGTTTAGATCAATTTTAATGGTGAAATTTAGTATACATTTAAGAATGTTAGGTATATGTATGATATGAATAAAAATTTACTTTCAATTAGTGAGATAACTTCAAAATTTGATTTTGTTATAAATTTTCATGGACAACAATGTTTAGTCATTACCGAATATAACAATATTATTGTTATTGGGATTGGTGGGAAATGCCTGTATAAGCTTGTAGATCCATAGAGGGTAAAGGAAAGTGCACTTGATGTAGTTGATAACATAAGTTCACTATGGCATGAAAGGTATGGGCATTTAAATTTTTGGTATTTGACTAAATTGATCAAGACTAAGATGTTTAAGGGGATTCCTTCTATTCAAGATAGTCATCATGTATGTACTAGGTGCCAGTTAGAAAGCAAGTTAGACATTTATTTGATGTTGGTAAAGCTTCAAGAGCTAAGGGAGTATTATATCTAGTACATGCAAATTTTCATGGTATAATATAGACACCTACCCCTTCTATATCCCATTATTTTCTATTTCTGGTTGATGACTTCTCTAAGAAAAAGTGGGTATACTTTCTAGTGAAGAAATTTGATTTTTTTTTGTAACTTCCTTACTTAGAAATCCATGGTTGAAAAATAGGTGGGATGGTCAGTGAAATCTCTTAGAATAAATAATGGGGGTGAGTTCATCTCAAAATAATTCAAGGATTTTTTTTCCACTGAAGGCATACACAAATATTACACTACCCCTTACACTCTGTAGCAAAATGGAGTTGTGGAAAGGCAAAATAGGATAGTGATGGACATGGCTCACTATATGGTCCAAATTAGAAATGTCCCATATAGATATTGGGTAGAAGAAGTAAATATGATAGTGTACATCCTCAACATAGCTAATACAAAAGCATTGAAGAATATGACTCTAGAAGAGGCTTGGTCAGGTCAAACTCTAGATGTAAGTTCTTTTCAAATTTTTGGTTGTTTAGCTTTTGTAGTTATTCCTAGTCAAAAAAGAAGTAACTTGGATGCAAAAAGTAAAGCATACATTTTTTAGGTATAATGAGCATTCAAAGGCCTACATATTACTTGATGTTTCTACTGACAAAGTTATGGTAAATATAGATGCCATAGTAAATGAATAGATGCCACACTTCACAACAACTAGTACAGTTTATGATATTGAGTCATTGTTTTCTTCTAATGATTTTATTATAAGTTGTGGTGTGAAAATTGATAAGGATTATAGTTCATCAGTGGAATCACATTCTAGGGAGGTAATTGATGTAGTTAATTGTGAGGTTCCAATAAAACAACCAAAGAAGCCAAAGTGGTATTTTTCCACAATGGAAGAAATAAAAGGAGACTTACTACAAGGTGTGGAAGGAAGAAGATTGAGATCAGAAAAGAAGTTTAGTAAAAGAGGTGAACATGACAATTTTTCTCTAATAACTGATATTTTACATGTATTTGAGCCTAATTATTTTTTGAAGGTGAAAGGGAAGCATGAGTGGGAATCATCCATGTAATTAAAATATGATTCCTTGATAAAAAATAATACTTAGGAGTTCATGGAGCTACCACCAAGAAAGAAATATGCTAGTTGTAAATGGATTTACAAGGTAAAATGAAAAAAATGGTTCTTTGGACAAACACAAATCCAGACTTATTGCAAAAGGATATGCACAAGAGGAAGGGGTTGATTATGAGGAGACTTTTACTCCCACTACAAAGATGGTAACTTTTCATTTGATTGTTGATATTATTGCTCAGTTTGGATGGTAGGTATACCAAATGGATGTCAAGAGTACTTTCTTGAATGGAGATCTAGAGGAGGAAGTTTACATGGTTCAACCATAGGGTTTTTAGGTTCTTGGTAAGGAACATCTTGTTTATAGGTTGATCAAGTCCTTCTATGGGCTTAATCAGGCTCTTTGAGCTTAGTATATGAAGATAGATACATACCTTAGGGAGTCTAGTTTCAAAAGGTGTAACTCTAAACCAACTCTCTATGTAAAGGTGTCTAGTGATGATATCTTGATTCTCATTGTATATCTTGATGATATATCCATCAATGGGAGTAGTTTTAGTCTCATTCAGTAAATGAAGGCTGATATTTGTTGTACTTTTCACATGATAGACTTAAGACTACTAAAATACTATTTAGGGGTTGAGTTCTGGAAAGGTGATTGTGTTGTATTCATGTCATAGAATAAGTATGACAAATAATTATTAGAAATATTTATAATGATGGATTTTAATCTAACTCACACACCTATGGAAGTTGGAGCTAAAATTTCAATTGACACTACTTCACCTCTAGTCAATGAAATAGTGTATCAACAACTAGTGGGTAGTCTCATTTACCTCACTAACACTAGACCAAATATTTGTTATGTAGTGAGTTTTTTTTATCTTGCTTCATGTATAAACCATAGGAAATACATTGGTTAGCTTTAAAATGGGTATTAATTGTAAACCTCTTACCAGGATTTTGACCAATTTCTATCAAAGCATCACAATTTGGCCTAAAACACTCAAATGCATTAAATGAATTGAAATTGTTATATAAAAATGCCAATTTTGGCTAGAGTATTATTAAATGGGGCAATGAAATTTATGAGATATCTAACTTTGATAAAATCATTTTGAGTCAAAATGACATTTTTTGTACCTAGGTGCTCTGGATTGCTCTTTTCTATCAAATTTCTTACATGAGACATGTGCCTTTGTTAATTTATGTTGAAAAAATCCTAAGAGGGATAATGGATCCAATGCATCTAACATCACATCCTAATTCCAATCCATTAAAATTTCAATCCAATAATAAAACATTTTGATCAATTTGATTAATTTATGCACCAATTGCCAAGATTTGCATCAAAATTGTTAAAACATGTTTAAGGCTAATTAATATGAATCAAGAGTTTAAGTTAACTTTTTATGAAAATTGTTGAATATTTAGTTTTGTAAATTGATATTGAATAATTTAATCATTGAATGACATCATTTTTGGAGAGACATCCCTAGGTCATAAATGCATAAATATCAGGATTAAGCCATCCTATGCCTCAATAATGCCTTTCATACCTCTTTAATGCCTCTTTATCCCAAATATTTATGAGGGAATTTATTAAATTTGGATTCAAAATTAAATGTACCTTTATCCACACATCTTCATCTTGATATTGATGGTCAGGTTCATTATGATCATTTTCCAAAGTCTATAAATAGGAGGTCTTGCCTATTGAATTTTAAGCTCTTTTAAACCAAAGTTACCATGCCAAGAGAGCTTCAAAACCACATATTAATGTAGTGTTATTATGCCCAAATATTGATCCAAATCCATCAAAATCCAAATGTGCCAAGAGGAGATGAAGGTATCCACACTCAATTGATGAAGATCTCTTAAAGAACAACCCAAACAAGCCAAAGATTGAGTCTTTTAAAGCAATCAAGGATTTGGTAAGAAATTGGTGTTTTGTGTTCATATTTATCATTTATTTCCATTTATAATTGTGTTTTCAAATGGTTTTTCCTCACTAATCTCCCCTAGTGACTAGGATTAGATATGTTATGTTAGTGAGTGTGTTTCTTTCATTTTGTTTTCATTTTGGAACTAACATGATACTAATCATCCTCTCTTGAGTCAAATTCCTAGTCTACATAATGGCATGCCCGGTGGGACTCTAGCATCAAAAATTTACTCAAAAAACACATATAAGCAACCTAATAACCACTTTCATGTAGGATATTAGAGTGTGGGAGTAAAGAGAGTGAAATTTTGAACAAAAATATGTTTTTTTGGAAGTCACAGGTTTTTCACTATGGAGTCACAATTTTGTCCTCTAGACCCCAATCCTACCCTGAGACAAGCGTGGCTTTATAATTCCAAGTTGCAATATTGTGTTTTAACTATTTTTAGCTTAATGTTTATCTCTATATATAGGTCTAGTAGTGATATTATAATCTTGCTATGCATTAATAGAGATATTTCAATCCTACTACTCGATAGTAGTGATATTACAATCCTACAACTTTCAAGTCATAATATTACAATACTATTATTTGATAATGGTGATATTATCGATCCAAGTCATGGTATTATAGATAAGATGGATAATAATTTGTCTTGCTTTTGTGCCCCTGCTTGAGTAATATAAGATGGTTAATCCCATGGGACATATGATCATGTTGGACATCGCACTACACTAATAAAATGATGGATGTAGTGGTTGTAAAAAGGGCAAGACATTTTTACAACAATCCATATGACACAGACTTAATTGATGTGTTTATTCTCTTAAATTTTTATGTGAAAGTCTTGTGCATTTGATCCATCTAAAAACATTCAAAAACTTGTTAGTTAGTTAACCCCACTTTTTCATACCTTGTCAGCTTAAGATTTAAGATGATTAGTTAGTGGAGTTATCTTTGTCTTAGATTACTTGGTTTTTATGTGAAGTCAAAAATTAATGTTAACAAAAATGACATAACCAAACACATTATCCCCAAAATTTCTTTGAATAAGGAGGCATTATGTTGCCCAAGTTTAAAACATCTTTTTCCTTGTTCAAAAATAATCATCATACACTTTGTGCCATATATTCCAATTTGGTATAGTTATGCTGCCCATTTGAGTCTAGACCTTTTACCACATTTTGTTTAAGTCCCTCATTGATAGTTTAAATTCAAAATTGAACTCTTAAAAGTAATAAAGGTTGATGTGTTAGATTGAGTTTGCCACTTTGCACTTGACTTGTTTTAACTTGAGTTCAATTCCCAATTTGAATTAAGGGCCATTTTTAGACTCAACATCATTATCATCATTTGGTAGGACTCAAGTCATCTTGTGTATCACTCATGCTTTGAGTCCTAGGATACATTTTGTACTATCCATCCTATTTCACCTTTTGTCCTAGGTCTATTTGATAACACACTTTTGCCTTAGATATTTGTCACAAATTTATGTGTGGATATCATTTGGGTTAAGGAGAGTAGTGTTATGTTGCCAAAATAATGTTAAAAGCATTTTTTCCTTAGAGTCTTGAAATAAGCATTTATCACACATTTTGAGCATTTTAGCATTGTTAAACTGCTCAAATTATTTTGGAACTTGTTTCATGGACCTATTTGCATAGAGTCTAAGTTGTTCTAAGGATATAACCATTTTGAGTTTTATTTGAGAGCCTTTATTTAGCATGGTTACACCATTCACCTTTGCCTAACTTATCAGTCAAAATAATCTAGTTGAGCCATTATTTGGGAGAAAATAAACTATCCCCAAGTACCTTTTATTTCATACCTCATACTTATTGATCAATTTTATGACCAAGAGTCAAATGCCTAGTTTTTTTTATAAGTGTTACAAATCTATTAGATTAAATATCTCATCTTTTTAAAAGTATAGCTTTTGATGTTGTTTGGCCAAAATTCCTAGCACATACCTTTGTTTGAGCCTAGATTTTGATACTTCATTTGGCCAAAAGACCTAGCAACTTTTGTTTTTCCTAGGTTAGACTTGTTTGAAACACTTTGACCTAGAATTTGACATTTCAATTTATGGTCCTTTTACTTGACCCTTTTGTGTGAGATGTGTAATGTTAGATGCTTGACATTAGCTTGTTTTATCATAAGTCATTGCATCAACCTTTTTTGGATATACATATCCATCCTTTTGACCAAGTTAGATCAAGTTTGAACCTCTTTTTAGACATATTATTTTTAGAGTTTGTAGAACTCTATTCTCTTTTATCACAAAAAAATTACTATGGATCCCAACATGTATTCCTACTTTTGTAGTGGCCTCATGTATAGTTTAGGAGTTAGTAATGTGGTCACATATAAAAAAATGGTTTAAGACCCTTATACAAATAATGTTGCATATGAGACATATTCTTATCCATCTTATAATACCAAAGCAGGGGCACAAAATCAAGACACATTGGCTCATTATTTGGTAAATATGACTCTATACTCAAAGTAAGATCAAGAAAAAATAAAGAAGTATCTAGATTTGGTACCTATATTTAAAGAACTAGTTCCTCAACAACTGTATTATGTTACTGTACCATCCACATATGATCCTTATCTATTTAAGCATCACTTGTTGGAAAATAAGGATGAAATTTTGGTTAGAGCTATAGAAGTAGGGGCCAAGTTTCCAACAGACTTCCCCCATGAAAATTTTGTCAATTCTAGTAATAATTCCCCACAACATAATTTATAGTCAACAAGCTTCTTCTATCAATCCTTTATCTCTTCACCAAATGCCACATCAAGACCCTAGTATGTTTTTCAAAGTAAAAGACCTCATGAAAGATCACTTTGTACAAATGCATATAACATATCAACCTTACTTGAACTTAGCATGTAATTTTAACTAGATGACGATGTCAAATAAGCCTCTCATTGACTTAGTTTCTTCAATGGGAGGTTTGATAGAATTGACTGGTCAATAAAATCAATTTTTAGATACCTTTACACAAAACACTTTGGCTGATAACCTATTTCATGTGCTAACCATCGAAGAAGTGTCTTCTGATTTTACATAGAACATTGAACAAAACATAGTAGATAATGTGCAAAGCAATGTCTAATCCAAACCAAAGTGGTATAAGTACACAAACAACTAATACACAAATGAGTGTACCTCTAGTTAACACCTTGAGTGGTTCTCAAAATTATGGAGTAGGAGTTTATATATCCCAATCTTAACTAGCTATTGCTACCAATCCTCAACCAACTACTTCTTCAAGCACTCAACCAATAGGATTAGGTCATCAATTAACAACCAATGCCTCCACAACAAAATGTGATAAATATTATTCAATAGGCAATGAGTAATATTACACAAGAATAAACATAATACAATAAACTGATGCGGCAAAGGTAGAATATATTACCACTTCAATAGGGGGTAACCAATGTTTTACCTTGCCAAGTAGTAGTGAACATACCTCTTTCCTCATAGACCAATATACCAATTCAAATCCAAGAGATGTTTAATTAACAATGTAAAAATATTGGTTAGTGACAAAAATTTTAATCTCTAACATGCATCTACTTCTCAATAGGGATTCATGTAACAAAAATGTTCCAATGTTCTTCAAGAACCAAATAGGCAACCTTTGCCCTTTTGTGCATAATGTGCCATTAGTTCAATGATAGAGTCTTGGTTCACAAGTCCCCCTTCAATGTCAAGGTTTGATTAGTTGGAATCAAGTCTCTACTCAACCCTAATAGGCACAATATAGCCATATCCCTCCATCCCAACTTCAAAATCCCCAAACTTAGACCTACTTACCTAACCCAGACTAGAATATTACACAACCACAAATGCAATTTCAATAATTAAATTCTAATCCATGCATGCGTATTCTTGGTCTATTCCCCAAAAAAAACTAATGTATCCTAATAAATACCTCCATTATACCCTGATTAAAGTGCTCCACTTATGACCCCCTAACCATCTATCCAAGCCAATATTCCCTCTAATTTCTTAGCCTAAGAACTACAATAGATGAAATATGTAATTGCTACCATCCAATCGTGTATATAGACTAAATTTTTTAAGTTAGATGACATGTGTTATTATATATTTAACATAGAGTACTTGTAGATACCATTTCTTCTAGGATATGAACCACCAAAATTTGACAAATACAAAGGGAAAGGTGTCCCCAAGGCTCATTTGACCAAGTTCTTTGTTGCATGCTAGCCAGTGGCATATAATGACATATACCTTTTGTTTTTAAGTTACCCAAGAATTCAATAGCTAATTTTGATGATCTTTTAGATAAAATTATGCAACACTTTTCATATAATCTCAAACATGAAATTTCTTTGGTCAACTTGATGCAAGCCAAGTAGAAGGCTGGTGAGAGCTTTGAAAGTTATCTATAGTGATGGAGAGCCCTTATAATCTAATTTACCCATACTTTAATAGATAAATAATTAACTATTGTGTTTACTAAAAAATTGCACAGTGAGATATCCTATCATCTAGAATTATAGTGAGTGCATACCTTTAATGAGATCATTATTATTTATTGATTTAGCAAGCCCTTATTAATAAAGGGATCATAAATATTACTTCATACATTCAAAATCAAGGTACCAATCTAGGAAATGGCCAAAACTAGCATCAAGTCCAAGTACAAGCATTGTAATTAGCATAGGCCAATAGCAATGAAAGACCAAGGCAATTCAACTGCAACAAAAATGTTGTTGAAAATGGGGTAACAGAGTCATGACATGTCTAAATAGTACAAAAACCATCTACTCAACCCACATAACATGTATGAATTACTCCTAATCGACAACCTTTTTAGCCAATGCATCAAGAGTAGCATCCTAGGCCCATGCTACAAATGCAACAACATTTACCATTATAAGCTCCTCCCCCAAAAAGAATAATGCCTATCATCACATTTTTAGTGACCTTAGAGAACCTATTGAATTTGTGTTTTACAAGTTCACCATCACTAATCTGATTAGTTGGCCTATGTCAAAACACCATCCTCAAGGCATCTTTTATTTTGATTAGTACCACAAAAATGAATTCTATGAATATCATTGGGTTAATGGACATAATTTGTGTCATTGCATGAAAGTTAAACATTTAATTTATAATATGTTAGAAAATGGGGAGATAACATTAGATGGTGATACTTACACTTCCAATCAAACCCTTGGAATCTATCAAAACCCCTTTCCTCAACATAATAACTAACCACAAAAACATCAACAAAAATAATAACAATCAGTGCAACACCAAAAACAACAATTTCAACAACCAAGGCCAAACCAATAGAATCACCAATAGCAAAACCAACATCTGAATAATGGATAAAACCAAGGTCAAAATGACATCAACCAATAGACCTAGCATGTAGTTGTACATGACTAAAATAGGGTTATAGGTCATATTATAAGAGGTCACATTAATACTATCTCCATTAATTTGAGACCAAATACTAATCAATCAATACCTTTACTAAATAATGTCAATCCACCAACATACTTTGACAATCCTTCCTTAACTTGGGATTGCATACAAGTATACCAATAAGTATGGATTATTGATTTTGGACCCTATATCAATAACTCATTGTTGCCTCATGACCATGCATAAGTGCAACAACAACTGAGACTTATCCTATCTCATCCCCCACCATCACTATCATTTATTTTCAATCATGATCCTATGTTTAATCCTGATTGTGAAATCTTAACTTGAAGTTTGAAGATTACCATCCTAGGCCCATAGCCATCTACCACTTTGCCCATCATTCAACTGATTATTTTACCTCAAAACAAGCCATTTGACACTAACCAAGAGAAGAAGTTTGAAATTATGAAATAATTAAAAATACACTTGCATAAATCTCCATTTTAGATTTGTTGTATACGTCAACAATCCACAAGGATATTTTGAACAAGTTCCTTAGCCAACCCACAATTTGTAGTGACATATTCCCTAATGAATTCCAAGATTGGGTTGGACACCTATCTCTAGCCCAACAAGTCACATTCAACCAAAGTAATAAGTCATCCCTTGGTCCACTACACAACAACCCCTTGTACATTAAATTTTTCATAAAGCAACACAAAGTGAAATATATCTTTATAGACAATAGATCAGGTTAAACATAGTATCTCTCAAGTTCATCAAACTTCTTGGGTACATAATGGTAGATCTTCAAGTAGAGACCATAACCATCAAAGCCTATGATAATGAGGAATGAGAATCACAAGGCACCATCTATTTACCAGTTATCTTTGGGCCCATGACCCATAATACACTTTGCCATGTGCTAGATCTCAATTTGTCATACAATATGCTTTTGGGAAGACCTTTGTTACATAAAATTTGTGGATCCCCATCAATGTTGCACCAATGTATCAAGTTATCCCATTAAGGGATAGAAGTTTGTATACAAGGATATTTACATCCATAAAAGCACTACAAACACTTAGAGGCCAATTTTAAGAGTTATAACTATCATTTCAACATGAATCCAATAACCAAGAAGGATAAAAGAAAAACAATACTCCTTGATTCGCTAGAGGACAATTGCATTGATCCTAATACCCTCGATTCCCTTTCTCACATACCACCTCCTGAGATATCCAATCATTATACCATCTCATCCAATGGCCCAGGATATTATTTAACGCATGATACCTGTTGTCTCCAAAATCAGCTTAGCTCATTTTTGAGAACAACCCCCTACGAAACTTATCTGTTTCATTTTTCGTCACTCTAAGGTTCATTTTTTGAGATGAATTTCAAAATTCATTTTTCATCTTGGCCTCAGAATGAGAAGTGGTTACCATCTCATCCAAGCCAAGTTTTCCCTTCCCCTTTTTCTCCTCGTAGAGTTGGTCTCTTTTTATTTTTTCGTGCAAGGGCGGCAAAAATTGCTGCCTCTGCATTTCCCTTGTTTTTGTGCAAAGGGCAGCGATTTCCGCCGCCTATGCACGTTTCCTGCAAGGGCGGCAATTTTTTCTGCCCCCGCTCTCTGGCCTACAAGGGCGGCGATTTTTTCCACCCCTGCACATTTCCTGCAAGGGTGGTGATTTTCGCCGCCCCTACAAAAATAGACCGACTACATGCAAGGGCGGTGAAAAATGCCGCCCTTGCATGTCTCAATTTTCGTCCAGGCATTAATGGCCTCACGTGGCAGGTTGTTGGGGTGGGTTTTTCACCCCATATATTCTGATTTGAGCCTCTTTCTTCTCATTTCTTCCTCCTCTCCTCCTACCTCTTACACCTGAGCACCTCAAGTGACGTTTCGAAGCACAAATTTGCAGATCCCTCCTTGTGGCACGTGCATTTTATCAGGTAGGTTTTTGTTTTTGATTTATTTTCTTGTTTTCTTTTGTTTTGTCCTTAGTTTTAGTTAGTTCTTTTTTTTAGTTTTTCTTCCTCCTCCCTCCTCGCTGCGGGCTTCCCCTTCTGTCCACAATTTTTCCTCACGTTTCCTTTTTTTTTCTCTTTTTTCTTCCTTGCGTGTAAGGGTAGCGATTTTCGCCACCCCTACACAGTTTTCTTCCCCGCGTGTAAGGGCGGTGATTTTTTCTGCCTTTACGCAATTTCCAAATACAGTGCAAGGGCGGTGATTTTTGCCGCCCCTGCCCTTTTGCTTCCTACCTGCAAGGGTGGCGAAAATCGCTGCCCCTGCATCCTTTTTGCAAGGGCGGTGATTTTCGCCGCCCCTACTGTTCCTTCCAAATTTATGTAAGGGTGAAGATTTTCACTGCCCCTACATTTTTTCTTAATTTTTAGCTAACTCCCAAATTTTTTTTCTGAGTTGTCCCTTTCGTGCTTTTTCTTCCTCATTTTTTGCTCCTTTGCTAGACCTGGCCTATTTAAGTAACCTCCAGTAACCCGGGTCACTTAAATTGCACTCTCTCTCTCTCACTCACTCTCCTCTCATCTGTGATCATGACTGTAACACTTTTAGTGAACTCTTGCACATCTACTCCCATCTAATCAAGATTGTCCTCTATGATGAAAGCGTCTCCCTCAAAGGTGAAAAGCATGAAATACAAGTACCAGGGCGTCTTCCCACCCACATCAGTCACCTCGAATGTCGATGACATCCGAGATACCGAGATCAGCCACGTGGACATGGCTGAATTCCTGGCGCGAACCAAGGCAACAAATCTTAGTATTGGGATAAAAAGGATTGTTGAGAGCAACATCCACCTAGCCGCCGCCTTCTCGATAGCAGCGCATCATGCATAATTCATCCTCTAATGCATGAATTTTTACAAGGAGACTAGATCAGTTTTAGATGCCAGTGGCAGTATGATAATTTGGTTAGATCCCAACTTTATCGACAAGGTTTTCCTATGCCCTCCAGCCACCGTAGTAACCCAGATCGACTTTGTGGACGCACAAAAGAAATATGAAAAAGACCCTGAGAGGGCAAAAAAGGTGATTAATTACAAATGGCTCAAGACCCCGAGGACCGGCCTCTCTAGATGGCCAAAGAGCTTCCCCAGAAGTGATTTCATCAAAGAAGTTGGTGACCTAATCACCCTCCTCAGTAGAGTACGGGGCCTCCCATCCTCTTCACAATTCCATGAATGGATGTATTCATTCATTAAGATCATCCTTCAGGGTAAGCAAACCATCTTTTGGAGGGAACAGATCAACAATGCCATCCATAAACAGATGACCAGGGTATAAACTTATTTTAAATTCTACATGACTTCGTACTTGGTCTACATAGTTGCTGTAATGCGATCTTTCCTAGGTTTGACAATAGAGGGAGATAGAAAGACCACTCTGGTCTACTCATATTATCCACAGCTAACGCTTCAAGGATCAACACGTCATTTTAGATGAGTAAATGACGCATTCTTCACCATATTTTTGTGTCTTTTCGATCCTCAGCTGGAGCAGAAGAGAATATCAGACGAGGCCTGGATGGTAGTAAACAATTATGGCTGTATGTTCCTCTAGTTCCCTACCTTCTATTATCTTTAGGTGGGCTTTTACCAAGGTTACCCTTATATGTTCCCCAAATTCCCTTCAGATAGGTTAGTCATAATGGAGCTTTGCCAACAACTGGCTGTCGTGCATATGAAACAGATGGAACTTAAGAGACTCGATTTCAAGTTTCTGATCCAGATTGGCAGGTTTTCAATTACTACATCAACCAAAGCCAGGGTCATGGAAATAGAAATGCAGATGGTTACCATCAAACCATTCAAGAGATGGGAGAAATTTGACTATAGGGGAGTCAAAGAAAAGATCAAAAGAAAAACTCAGTTTCACGAACCCATGATTGAGGATATCTGGGTGAACCTAAGGACGGCCGACGAAATAAGGAGAATGGACTATTACTGTTTGACACTGGAGCAGATAGAATACCTCAGGCTTGCAGAGATCCCTTTGGGTTTAATCAACAATGGGAACATCATAAACAGTAGGTACCTAGTAGAAAGGGTCGCTAGTTCCCCTCTCCCTCCAATTAACTGGTCTCAGAAGGAATTGACTTCTCTAAGGAAAATATTTGAACCAATATTGGCTAACACCAATGGTTGGTTAGCAGCCAAAGGGATCACCCTAAAAGAATTCATTATAAGATCAGAGGTTGAATACCAAGTAGAATTGAGAAGGAAGGTAGAGAGCCAAACAAAAAACAAAGGTGATGTTCCTTCTCCTTCTAGGCCTCACAAGCCTAGAATCATTTTTGTATCCAAACAGCCTAAGCCTGCACAAGAGCCTGAAATGGCAGCTGAAGGAACCAAAGATCAAATCCCTGAGGCACATGCAGCTCAGCTCATGGAGAGAGAAGATCAACCTTCAGAATGACCAGGTGTTGGGTCTCCACTCTCGTCGGGACAAGCACAGCCACTACAGAGTGCCTCTCCTTCTCCCCCTCAATCTCCTATGGTGCCCATTTCTCCTATCTCTCCAATCAGTGTTCCCTCTTTTGGAGCCGCTTCTCCTTTTAGGGTTGTATTTGGTGATCCTTAGGGTCCCTCCGCAGGTTCCCCTCGCTCTTTTGGGTCCATTCTGAGTCTATCATCTCCATCTTTCAACCTGCCACCGAGCCCTGCACCTGAGCCAGAATCAGTAATTGATACAATTTCACTGATTACTCCAACTGCAACTACTGTCACCACCATTAGTGTGGAAGCTACTACAGTAACACCGGTGGAGGCAACTATTGTTATAATAGGTACTTCTCTCCCGCCTTGGATATCTGCTTTCACGTCGAAAAGAAAGAAAATGGCCATCTCCCCAGATGAATTCGATTTTGGCAAGATAGTGCCGGCAAAAGCAAAGGCTCCTAAGAGGCCAAAAATACTCTCCAAGTTGGTCGAAGAAAAGGGACAAAAATTTTTAGACATTGCCAAGCCTCCTCAGGAGCAACCCTTGAGGGTTTTGAGATGAGCAGCTATTCCATCTCTCGTGTTGAACTTGGCAAAGTTACTCACGAAGGTGCGAAGAGCGATCGTCAGTCAGCAATGGACATTATGGTCCAAAAATTTGACAGAGAGAAGGAGATGAAGGACTATTATAAAGCCAAAATAGAGCAGTTAATAGTAGTGATCAGAAGGTTCACTATTCTGCCTGAAGCAGCGACTCTGGAGGCCTTTTTCGTGGATGATCTAGTCATTCAAAAAGCTGAAAAGACCTATTTGAAAGGAAAAGTCATGAAAGACTATGTTGAAAAGATACACAATCAGGGAATCTCTTTGTTGTCAGAAGTTGCAGAAAGAACAGGTAAAATGAAGAAGTTACAGGCTCAGGTAGATGATTTTGTCTCCCTTATTTCTCAAGAAATTAATAGCCTAGAGAAAGATCTCAGTAGATGGAAGGGAATGAAAGATCTCAAGAAGAGTACTCTGATATCTATCGGTGTCATCCCCAACAAAGACTCCTATGTTGAGATCAAGGAGTTAATGGTCTTCAGGATCCAGGTACTCAAAGACTTAATTGATGATCTCAAAGATTTCAAGGAAGCTAGTGAAAAGAGTGACCTGAGCCTGCTGAACAAGTTAGAAGAACTGCCATGTGACTTGACCTCCAAGGATCATCAGTTCCTTCTGATAGAGAAAATGATTTAGAATTTCAAAGAGATGATCCAGAAAGATTTTGAAGAAGCGTCTTTCTCAATGACTTCGGTGGACAGCATTCTGAATGCTCAGTTAACTTTGGAGAATTTGAAATCCAGGTTAACTAGCCACTCTAAAGCCATCATAGCATTGAAAGACACACTGATTAGAGCGAGAATCGTCTCCTAAAATGCAGTTACACTAGACAGCATAGGAATTCAAGCATCAATCGCCATGTACGATGCTCATCTGAAAAAGTTTGGCAGTAAGAATTGACTCTCTCTCTCCCCTTCTCTCTTCTTCCATCCTTATGCATTTTTGTTTTGTGTAGAATGCATGTAATTTTGAAATATGTAATTACATGTAAATATTTTGGAAAAAAATTTAAAAGTCAAAGATGAGTCATCTTTGACCAAGATATTTTATATATTTTATTATTTTCTATTTTTGAGGATTTTCTCTCTATATATAGAGGAGACCTCATTTGTAAATGATCTTTGGAAAAATTGAGAGCAAACACTCTGCCAAAATTGAAGCAAATTTTGAGACTTTGTGCTCAGATTTGTAAATCATATTTTGTTGAATGAATGAGAAGCAGGTGATTTCAGACTTTGTGTTGAAGTTATCTGTGTTGTCTAGGAAATAGTTTCTTATGTTCTCTTTCCCGATAACCTCTTGTTTATCTGATTTAATAAGCAAAGTGGATGTGTTGATATTATCTAAGGGTGCTTCTAGAGGGTAGAAGATAGACTTTGTGCTGCTTTTATCTTTGAGATTCAGTTATCTTTTGTAGTTTTAGGTGAAGACTTTGTGCTTCACTTTACTCTACGTTTGTACTTGTTTTGGATATGTGGAGAAACTACGGAAGACTTTGTGCTTGCGTGAGCGTTCTTGTAACTTTGTTACTTCAGGTGATTTCTTGTTTTCTATTTAATATTATTCTTGAAAGAAGAGGACTGTTGTTAGCAATAGACCAAGATTTTCCCTCTTTTGTTCCTTATACATTACCTCTGAAAAAAGAGAGGTAGATGCTGTTATACCACCCCCATGTGTTATTTTTTGCTTAATTATATATCTAGCACGCAAGTATTAATAGGGAACCTCCCCTTGATGAGAGGGGAGATTTACCTCGTCTAGATCTGGTAAACCCATACTCTTCGTGGTGTAAATCTCCCTATGCTGTGGCTGATATACCTATTTTGTCATCAGTTAGTTGACGACAAAATATTCACCCAACAGTTTTTTGGCAACTCCACTGGGGAATTGAATGTGCAGTCCGAAACCTTAAGTTTCAGATTGAAGCAGTCCCTACCCTTATCCATTACATAGTCTGGCGACTCTGTTTTATATCTTACCCATTATCATTCTAGCCTTACCATCTACCTATGTTACATTATCTGGTCTATAAAACTAGAGCCGCTGGAAAGAACACACATTTTGAAGCCTCAAGCTTCAATTTGAAATAGTTTCAGTCCCATTTTTATTTTAAAAATATGGCAACTCCACGCTACACCAAAAGTCAGAGATCTAGGGGTGTTGTTGACCCTATGTTTGAGTTAGCACAACAGAGTAATTTTGATATGTTTCCTCCATCAGCTTCTCTTCAATGGTCTAGGAGTTTCCCTCCCAGCCTTGTCAGGTCACCAACACAAGGAACTTCTTTTCCTGCTGTTAATCGCTGCCTACCTATAAACACTCCACCAAGGTTTGTTATCCCACCTTTTAATCCTTTTATCATAATGGCCCAAGGCTCGTGGGATAATTCCTTCGGCCCTCTAAACTTGACCCCACCTCTGCATGAACTACCTCACAGTTCTAGGAAAAAAATTTCTAAGTTTTTTGGGGATGGAAAGGTTAATCCTGAGGAACACATTGCCACTTTCTCCATAGCATGTGGCATAATTGGGGTCGAATTTGAAGATGTAGCAGTGATAATTTTTATGGAAAATTTACAAGGAGCCGCCGCCGACTGTTTCTATCACCTGTAGGTTGGGTCAGTAATAGACTGGGATACGCTCAAATCTAAATTTGAAGCTAGGTTCAAACCCACTGAGAATGCGCACGCTTTGTTGGTGCAGCTGACATAGTTGAAGAAAGAATCCCAGGAACCCATGAGGGATTTCATAGCCAAATTCAATAAGTTGAGAAATCGGATTCCAACTGTTGCTCAGCCCACGCCAAAAAATCTCAAGTGCTTTTTCATCAACTCACAGCTTCCCGAAGTAAGTTTCCTGTTGAGATGAGCTAGCCCTATGAATCTAGCCTTGGCTCAAGGTTTGGATATCGAGATTGAAGATGATCTTATCCTGGCAGGTAAGATTAGGAAAGATTCTAGCAAGAGTAAATTCCCCTCATCTGCTGAGAGCTCTTCCACAGGCACTACAGACCCTATGGTGCAAAAATTAACAAATGAACTGATAGCTTTGAAAAGACAAATTGCCCAAGGTACGGCTGCTCCTACCTATTGAGATGCGCCTAGGAGGACATTCCAAAATCAATAATATCAAGGTAATACTACCTGGACCCAAGGGCAATCAAACCGCCTACCTCCCCCTTCAGGGAGATTAGCCATTGAAGCAACACCTACCAATTCAGCGGTTGGATACCTAGAAGCTGAGCACGACAACTCCTTTCAACCACAGCTAGACCAACAAGAAAATGCTAACCTCTTTGATGAATAGGATGAGGAATTAGCTGGTGACTCCAATATTGGTTTCCTGGATTACCAAGATGAAGCTGGAAGTAAGGGAGAGGATTTGGAGGGAGCTTACACTATTTTTACCAGATCTCAAAATCAGTCGGCTCCATAAACCGACAAAGGAAAGGCAGATGAAGAGCCCCGACCAGGAGTTTCCATTGCCAAACATGAGACTCCATTACCTCCGCAATCAAAAGATTAGGTAACTCATAAAAAATTAAGTACTCCCAATCACCCGATATCCCCCTCTTTTGCTACTCAGGCTAGTGTAGTACCCGTCAAAGCCTCTGATGATGGAATCTCTTCTCCTATTGCAACTTCTTTTTAATCATTTGATATAATTGATCATGCTAGGAAGACTAAAATTCAAATGACAGAGGTTGAGTATTTAAGAGCTAACCCAGAATAGTTTGATAGGTTAGCAGAGTATGTTAAAAATAAAGTTGTCCCTGTAGGACAAGACTCTTTGAAAGTTGTTCCTGATCTTTCCAAAGACAAACCAGCCCAAAACAATCTGGTTGTGACTCCTCCTGTCGCTCCTGGGAAAATAGAACCTTTCTATGTTTCCCTACTTATAAATGGCTACAAACTGAGTAATTGTATTATAGACTCCGGGGCTTCAAATAATGTCATGCCTGCCAAAGTGGCGAATTCTCTCGGCCTAACTTTGACCAAAACTTTTGGGAGGTGTTTTTCCATGGAAAACAAGTAGGTTCCCCTCCTTGGCCAAATAAAAGATGCCCAATATGCCTTTGTGGCTTTTCTGGAAAAGCGGATAAAAATGACGGTTTTAATAGCCGATGTTCCAACATCTTACGGCATCCTGCTTGAGTGGAATTTCTGTAAGGATGTTGGGGGCGAGTTAAGCATGGACCTATCAGAAGCAAGGATTCCAGTTCAAGGCATCATGAAGAAATTGCTTCCTAAAAAAGAAGCCAGGTATGTAGTTACCCGTTCCACAGCACCTGAAGCTCAAATTTTATTTGAGTCTTCAGGCATGGGCACTTATTTCTTATCCACAGACGAGATCCACGGTGTATTAGATGAAACTCCTATGGGTGGTGATTTGGATTTGTTTTTAGCTGACGCGAAGGGTGGAATGACCAAGCAAAATGAACACATGAAACAACCCTTTCCCCAAAATGGAAAAGTTTTTATGGAAAAAGCAATATCTGATGAGCTATGGACCTTGGATTTTGATGGCAGTGCTCTTCTACTAGATCAGGAGCCAGAGTTGTGTTGGTATCCCCTCAGGGAGAGATTACCCCTTTTTCCTTCAAATTGTAATTCAACAATACTAACAACACGGCCGAATACGAATCCCCATTGCTTGGACTATAGGCTGCCAAAGAAAAGGGCATTAGGAAACTCCATGCTAAAGGAGACGCTGAGTTGATAGTCTGTCAGGTAAGGAACCTCTATCAGACCAAGAATGAGAGGTTGGTCCATTATCACAATCTAGTATGGGATCAGATTGAAAATTTTGACGCCTTCAATATCTCTACCATTCCGAGGGAATTCAATGATCGAGCAAATGCATTGGCTGTCTCTGCCACCCTCCTAATTCTCCACCCAAATTTTAAGGGAGATAAGTATGCTATTGAGCTAGTTTTTTGACTAAGTGTACCAGATAATGCCAGTCACTGACAGGTATTTAACAATGATGATCAAATCATCACCTTTTTAGAGCAAAAGGACAGTTTTAAACAACTACGTTTTGAAGGTAGTGAGCCCCAGGAGTGTGGATTAACCCCTGAAACCCAGGTTAATACAGGTGAAGATTTTCTACAGCTCAAGGGGAATAAAATTCCCAAAGGTTTGGTTTCCCTAGAAAAATTGTTTGATAACCATGACAGGTTTGTCAAACAACAACGAGCAGATTCAAATTCTTTCCAAGATTTTGATCAAGTCAACTTGGGAACTAAGCGCGATCCTAAAATGGTAAATATTGGGAAATGCTACACTTTTAAAGAAAGGTTTGAGCTTGCTAGTTTACTCTCCTAGTATAGGGATGTGTTGGCCTATTCTTACGATGACTTGAAATCTCTTAGGCCAAATGACATCCGTCATGACATCCCCCTGAAAGCCAACTCTGTACTTTACAAATAGAAATCTAGGCAATATAATCCAAAAATCTCAGGTACTATTTTAGCTGAGCTACAAAAGATGCTGGATGCCCGAATAATTTTTCCAATCCATCACTCAATATGGGTTACTAACATAGTACCCGTCAGAAAGAAAAATGGTGAGATTCGAATCTGTGTGGATTTCAAGAACTTGAATCAGTTGTCCTTAAAAGATAACTACCCCCTTCCCATTATGGATCAGGTCTTACAGATGTTAACAGGTTCAAAAATGTTATCAATGCTTGATGATTTTTTAGGGTACAATCAAGTTGAGGTCGGGAAAGCAGATCAACACAAGACAACGTTCACCACACCCTGGGGCACTTTCGCTTACCGTAGGATGCCTTTCGATCTGATAAATGCAGGTGCCACTTTTCAAAGGGCCATGGATCTTGCTTTCAAAGATGTGATGGGAAAATTCATTGTAGTGTACCTAGACGATCTGACGGTTTTTTCAAAACAACGTTCTGAGCATGTTCACCACTTGTAAAAGGTACTGGAGCGCTGTCGTCAAAATGGCATCTCATTAAACCCAAAGAAATTCATCTTCAGAGTAACTGAAGGGAAACTTCTTGGACACATAGTGTCCCGAGAAGGCATCAGAATTGATTTAAAAATAGTTAGGTCCATCCAGGAACTTACTCTGCCTACCAGCAAGACCACAGTTCACTCTTTCTTTGGAAAGGTGAATTTCCTTAGGAGATTTGTTCCTGAATTTGCTGAGAAAATCCGTCACATTGTCAACATGATGAAGAGCAATGCCACATTTAGGTGGACTGCCGAGAGCAAATCAGTGTTCAAAGAAATTAAAGAAGCAATTGCTCAGGCACCAGTCTTGGTCTGTCCAAACTATACTAAAGGTTTCAAGATATATAGTTATGTCTCTGAGCATACACTATCAGCTATTCTGGTTTAACCAAATTCAGAAAATGTATAATCTCCTATTTCATTCATGAGTTGCCCACTCAAAAATCACGAGTTAAAATATTCCCTTATGGAGAAACATGCATATGCCGTGGTCAAGGCTATCAAGCATTTCAGGTTTTATATCCTAAATTCTCACACCGAAGTTCTCGTACTAGATACAACAGTAAAATATATTTTGACTCAGCAAGAGTTTGGCACAAAGAGAGGTAACTGGATTGCCAAAACTCAGAAATTCGATCTGGACATCAAACCAACCAAGCTTTTACGAGGAAGGGGTCTCTGCTAATTGATCGCCAACAACATTCCAGACGGAGTAAAAAGTGAAGAACAAGATATCAAAAGCATGCCCACAGTTCTCTTTGTCACCACTACTGATGAGTGGTATTCTAACATTGCTCATTTCCTAACATATGGTGAGTGTCCTGCTCATCTTTCTTTTAAAGAAAAATGGAATGTTAAATTGAAAGCAGTTGGTTATGTTCTGTGGGACAATGGTCTTTACAAGAGAAACCTGGACGGGGTATTTCTTCTTTGTGTTGACAAAGCTCAACAAGAAAGGCTCTTAATATCTTTCCACAACTTTGCCTGTGGAGGACATTTCTCTGCCCCAGTGACAGCACACAAAATTCTATAAGCAAGGTACTATTGGCCCACACTTTTTCAGGATGCCTACAAATGGGTGCGTAGGTGTGAGCTGTGTCAGCAATTTGTTGGAAAGCCTAAGCTCCCCGCATTACCCCTCAAGCTAGTTGTGATCGAGGAACCTTTTCAGCAGTGGGATATTGATTTCATCAGAGTAGTCAACCCATCTTCCAGTGCAGAACATGATTATGTCCTCACTACAATAGATTATTTTACCAAGTGGGTGGAGGCCATTCCAGCCAAGCACGCTACATCTGAAGTGGTATGCAGCTTTCTCAAAGAAAACATCATCTCCCGGTTTGGGGTTCCACTAAAAATTGTAACAGATAATGTGGCTTGTTTTTCATCACATGAAATTACTTAATTTTGTTTCCATTATGGGATTACCTTATCTCACACTTCAGATTATTTCCCTCAAGGAAATGGACAAGCAAAATTGAGTAACAAGAACCTGATCACCATAATCAAGAAGTTGGTGGATGATAATCAGAGAACGTGGCACAAAGCTTTGTATGATGCTTTATGGGCTGACAGGATAACACCTAAGAGGGATTTATGTATGTCACCCTTCCAAATTTTGTATGGATTGAATGCAGAAATTCCCATCACCCTTGAACTACCAGCACTCAAATTAACTAGAGCAATCAAAGACTCAACCTTCGAAAGCTCAGTTGACAAGCGGATCATGTGTCTGACCGAGCTGAGCGAACAACAAGTTATGGTGGTGGATCGGATCAAAGAACATCAGGACCAGGTGAAAGTGCTTTTTGATAAGAGAGCTAGAGTGCGTGAGTTCCAAGTTGGAGATCAAGTCTTGTTATGGGACAAGTGACGAGAACCAAAAGAGATGCATGGCAAATTTGACTCCCTGTGGCGGGGTTTATTCACCATTCGACAGCTTTGTGGTGAGGCCAGCTTTTTGCTGGAGTATAAAGATGAAACACCATTTACACTACCTCACAATGGGCAGCATCTCAAGCTTTTCAATCCTTGAAGCTCGGATGAGTCCGTTTGTAAAATATGTACGGTTTTTATGTTTTGTCTATTTTTCTTTCATTTTTCACTTGACTCCGTAGCCCAATGGCTTGGATGAAGGCACTTAGAGATTGGTTTCTACTCCCGCTAATCAATTCGATCAGTGAAAGTTCCCCAAAAGGAGCCAGCTATTGTCTCCAAAATTAGCTTAGCTCATTTTTGAGAATAACCCCTTACGAAACTTGTCTGTTTCATTTTTCGTCACTCTAAGGTTCATTTTTTGAGATGAATTTCAAAATTTATTTTTCATCTTGGCCTTAGAACGAGAAGTGGTTACCATCTCATCCAAGCCAAGTTTTCTCTTCCCTTTTTTCTTCTCCCAGAGTTGGTCTCTTTTTATTTTTCCGTGCAAGGGCGGCAAAAATCATGGCCTCTTCATTTCCCTTGTTTTTGTGTAAGGGCGTCAAATTTTTCCGCCCCTGCTCTCTGGCCTGCAAGGGCGGCGATTTTTGCCGCCCCTTCAAATTTCTTACAAGGGCAGTGATTTTTACCGCCCCTGCAAAAATAGACCGACTACATGCAAGGGCAATGAAAAATGCTGCCCTTGTACGTATCAATTTCCACGCAGGCATTAATGGCCATGCGCAGCGGGTTGTTGGGGTGGGTTTTTCACCCCATATATTTTGATTTGAGCCTCTTTCTTCTCATTGCTTCCTCCTCTCCTCCTACCTCTTGCACCTGAGTTTCTCAAGTGATGTTTTGAAGCACAAACTCGTGGATCCCTCCTCGTGGCATGCACATTTTATCAGGTAGATTTTTGTTTTTGATTTCTTTTTTTGTTTTCTTTTGTTTTGTCCTTAGTTTTAGTTAGTTCTTTTTTTTAGTTTTTCTTCCTTCTCCCTCCTCACCACAGGCTTCCCCTTCTGCCCGTGGTTTTTCTTCACATTTTCATTCCTTTTTTTATCTTTTCTTCCTCGCGTGTAAGGGCAGCAATTTTTGCCACCCCTACATAGTTTTCTTCCCCGCGTGTAAGGGCGGCAATTTTTACCGCCTTTACGTAATTTCTAAACACAGTGCAAGGGCAGCAATTTTCGCTGCCCCTACCCTTTTGCTTCCTACCCGTAAGGGCGGAAAAAATTACCGCCCCTACATCTTTTTTGCAAGGGCAACGATTTTCGCCACCCCTGCTGTTTCTTCCAAATTTATGTAAGGGCGGCGATTTTCACTGCCCCTGCATTTTTTCTTAATTTTTAGCTAACTCCCAGATTTTTTTTTTGAGTTGTCCCTTTCATGCTTTTTCTTCCTCATTTTTTGCTCCTTTGCTAAACTTGGCCTATTTAAGTAACCTCTAGTAACCCAGGTCACTTAAATTGCGCTCTCTCTCTCTCGCTCACTCTCCTCTCATCTGTGATCATGATTGCAGCACTTTCAGCGAACTCCTACACATTTACTCCCATCTAATCAAGATTGTCCTCTATGACAGAAGCGTCTCCCTCAAAGGCAAAAATCATGAAATACAAGTATCAGGGCATCTTCCCACCCACATCAGTCACCTCGAAATGTCGATGACATTCAAGATACCGAGATCGGCCACGTGGACATGGCTGAATTCCTAGTGCGAATCTAGGCAACAAATCCTAGTACTAGGATAAAAAAGATTGTTGAGAGCAACATCCACCTGGCCGCTGCCTTCCCGGTAGCAGTGCATCATGCAGAATTCATCCTCTAATGTGCACATTTTTACAATAAGGAGACCAGATCGGTTTTAGACGCCAGTGGCAGTATGATAATTTGGTTGGATCCTGACTTTATTGACAAGGTTTTCCTGTGCCCTCTAGCCACTGTAGTAACCCAGATCGACTTTGTCGATGCACAAAAGGAATATGAAAAAGACCCTGAGAGGGAAAAAAAGGTGATTAATTACAAATGGCTGAAGACCCTGAGGACCGGCCTCTCTAGATGGCCGAAGAGCTTCCCCAGAAGTGATTTCATCGAAGAAGTTGGTGACCTAATCACCCTCCTCAGCAGAGTATGGGGCCTCCCGTCCTCTTCACAATTCCATGAATGGATGTATCTGTTCATTAAAATCATCCTTCAGGGTAAGCAAACCATCTTTTGGGGGGAACAGATTAGCAATGCCATCCATGAATAGCTGACCAGAGTACAGACTTCTTTTAAATTCTACATGACTTTGTACCTGGTCTACATAGCTATTGCAATGCAATCTTTCCTAGGTTTGACAATAGAGAGAGATAGAAAGACCACTCTGGTCTACTCATATTATCCAAATCTGACACTTTAGGGATCAACACGTCATTTTAGATGAGTAAATGATGCATTCTTTGCCATATTTTTTTGTCTCTTTGATCTTCAGCTGGAGCAGAAGAGAATATCAGACGAGGCCTGGATGGTAGTAAACAGTTATGGCTGTATGTTCCTCGAGTTCCCTACCTTATGTTATCTTCAAGTGGGATTTTACCAAGGTTACCCTTATATGCTCTCCAAATTCCCTTCAGACAGGTTAGTCATAATGGAGCTTTGCCGACAACTGGCTGTCGTGCATACAAAATAGATGGAACTTAAGAGACCCAGTTTCAAGTTTCTGATCCAGATTGGCAGGTTTTCAGTTGCTACATCAACCAAAGCCAGGGTCATGGAAACAAAAATGCAGATGGTTACCATCAAACCATTCAAGAGATGGGAGAAATTTGACTACAGGGGAGTCAAAGAAAAGATCAAAAGAAAAACTCAGTTCCACAAACCCATGATTGAGGATATCTAGGTGGACCTGAGGACAGCCGACAAAATAAGGAGAATGGACTATTACCATCTGACACTAGAGCAGATAGAATACCTTAGGCTTGTAGAGATCCCTTCAGGTTTAATCAATGATGAAAACATCATAAATAGCAGGTACCTGGTAGAAAGGGTCGCTAGTTCCCCTCTCCCTCCAATTAACTGGTCTCAGAAGGAATTGACTTCTCTAAGGAAAAGATTTGAACCAATAATGGCTAACACCAATGGTTGGTTAGCAGCCAAAGGGATCACCCTAAAAGAATTCATTACAGGATCAGAGGCTAAATACCAAATAAAATTGAGAAAGAAGGCAGAGAATCGAATAAAAAACAAAGGTGACATTCTTTCTCCTTCTAGGCCTCATAAGCCTAGAATCATTTTTGTATCCAAACAGCCTAAGCCTGCACAAGAGCCTGAAACAGTAGCTGAAGAAACCAAAGATCAAAGCCCCGAGGCACAGGTAGCTTAGCTCATGGAGACAGAAGATCAACCTTCAAAATGACCAGGTGTTGGGTCTCCACTCTCGCCAAGACAAGCACAGCCACTACAGAGTGCCTCTCCTTCTCCCCCTCAATCTCCTATGGTGCCCGTTTCTCCTATCTCCCCAATCAGTGTTCCCTCTTCTAGAGCCGCTTCTCCTTCTAGGGTTGTATTTAGTGATCCTCAGGGTCCCTCCGCAGGTTCCCCTCGCTCTTCTGGGTCCATTCCGAGTCTATCATCTCCATCTTTCAACCTGCCATCGAGCCCTACACCCGAGCTAGAATCAGTAATTGATACAATTTCATCGATTACTCCAACTGCAACTACTATCACCACCAGTAGTGTGGAAGCTACTACATTAACACCGATGGAGGCAACTATTGTTATAACAGGTACTTCTCTCCCGCCTTGGATATCTGCTTTCACGCTGAAAAGAAAGAAAATGGCCATCTCCCCGGATGAATTCGATTTTGGCAAGATAGTGCCGGCAAAAGCAAAGGCTCCTAAGAGGCCAAAAATACTCTCCAAGTTGGTCGAAGAAAAGGGACAAAAATTTCTAGACATCGCCAAGCCTCCTCAGGATGCAACCCTTGACGGTTTTGAGATGAGCAGCTATTCCATCTCTCGTGTTAAACTTGGCAAAGTTACTCACGAAGGTGCGAAGAGCGATCTTCAGTTAGCAATGGACATTATGGTCCAAAAATTTGACAGAGAGAAGGAGATGAAGGACTATTATAAAGCCAAAACAAAGCAGTTAACAGTGGTGATCAGAAGGTTCACTATTCCGCCTGAAGCAGCGACTCTAGAGGCCTTTTCTGTGGATGATCTAGTCATTCAAAAAGCTGAAAAGACCTATTTAAAGGGAAAAGTCATGGAAGACTATGTTGAAAGGATACACAATCAGGGAGTCTCTTTGTTGTTAGAAGTTGCGGAAAGAACAGGTAAAATGAAGAAGTTACAGGCTCAGGTAGATGATTTTGTCTCCCTTATTTCTCAAGAAATTAACAGCCTAGAGAAAGATCTCAGCAGATGGAAGGAAATGAAAGATCTCAAGAAGAGTACTCTAATATCTATCGGTGTCATCCCAAACAAAGACTCCTATGTTGAGATCAAGGAGTCAATGGTCTTTAGGATCCAGGTACTCAAAGACTTAATTGATGATCTCAAATATTTCAAGGAAGCTAGTGAAAAGAGTGACCTGAGCCTACTGAAAAAGTTAGAAGAACTACCATGTGACTTGACCTCCAAGGATCATCAGTTCCTTCCAGTAGAGGAAATGATTCAGAATTTCAAAGAGATGATCCGAAAAGATTTTGAAGAAGCATCTTTCTCAATGACTTCGGTGGACAGCATTCTGGATGCTCAGTTAACTTTGGAGAATTTAAAATCCAGGTTAACTGGCCACTCTAAAGCCATCACAGCATTGAAAGATGAACTTATTAGAGAGAGAATTGTCTCCCAAAATGTAGTTGCACCAGACAACATAGGAATTCAGGCATCAATCGCCATGTACGATGCTCATCTAAAAAAGTTTGGCAGCAAGAATTGACTCTCTCCCTCCCCTTCTCTCTTCTTCTATCCTTATGCATTTCTATTTTGTGTAGAATGCATTCAATTTTGAAATATGTAATTACATGTAAATATTTTGGAAAAATATCTAAAAGTCAAAGATGAGTCATCTTTGACCAAGATATTTTATATATTTTATTATTTTCTATTTTTGAGGATTTTTTCCCTATATATAGAGGAGACCTCATTTGTAAATGATCTTTGGAAAAATTGAGAGAAAACACTCTGCCAAAATTGAAGCAATTTTTGAGACTTTGTGCTCAGATTTGTAAATCATATTTTGTTGAATGAATGAGAAGCAGGTGATTTCAGACTTTGTGTTGAAGTTATCTGTGTTGTCTAGGAAATAGTTTCTTATGTTCTCTTTCCTGATAACCTCTTGTTTATCTGATTTAATAGGCAAAGTGGATGTGTTGATATTATCTAAGGGCACTTCTAGAGGGTAGAAGATAGACTTTGTGTTGCTTTTATCTTTGAGATTTAGTTATTTTTTGTAGTTTCAGGTGAAGACTTTGTGCTTCACTTTACTCTATGTTTGTACTTGTTTTGGATATGTGGATAAACTATGGAAGACTTTGTGCTTGCGTGAGCATTCTTGTAACTTTGTTACTTCAGGTGATTTCTTGTTTTTTGTTTAATATCATTCCTGAAAGAAGAGGACTGTTGTTAGCAATAGACCAAGATTTTCCTTCTTTTGTTCCTTATACATTACCTCTAAAAAAAGAGAGGTAGATACTGTTATACCACCCCCATGTGTTATTTTCTACTTAATTATATATCCGGCATGCAAGTATTAATAGGGAACCTCCCCTTGATGAGAGGAGAGATTTACCTCGTCTAGATCTGGTAAACCCATACTCTTTGTGATGTAAATCTCCCTATGCTGTGGCTGATATACCTATTTTGTCATCAGTTAGTTGATGACAAAATATTCACCCAACAATACCTTCCACATTGCAAAATTTCCATTAAACCCAAAATCCTTTGGAAGACCTAAAGCCAAGAAAATTCATCCAAAATGGAAACAAAAGGGCAAAGGTAAAGGACCTATCACATTTATACTAGCTCTAGATTAGAACAAGAACCTCTTGAGGGAGATGAATCATGGTTATACAATGACAAGCAGGCTGATTGTTATGAAAATGTTAAGTATCCTATTCCCAATAGGATTATGAAGAATCATGACTATGCAAGAAGAGGCCTCAAATCAAACCAACAAAGAGTGCTTGAGACAATTTATATGACCAAATACAAAGGGCCCTATAAATTTGGATTTAAACTTCCTGGGGGTGTGCCCATATACCTTAATCATGTTCCATTGCCATCAACTAGTGATGAGGATGTCGATAGTGAAGCAAAGTCTGATCATAGCCTTTTTAATAACCTAGTTGAGACCAATCTATCTAATACTCATTCCATTTATACTCTTTTACCAATCATTCATCCCAACCTACTACCATTATATTATCCCCAGCTGATAGACTGGGACCAATAAGAGTCCAACATATTGATTAATGAGTTCCAAAATGATGAGGCTTTATGTGATTTTCTTGATCTTAGAGACTATATTCTGTTAGGAGAACATAAATTAGGATTTTCAATCAAGTTAGATCTTGAAACCTATTTTAGAGAGTGGGTGAACACCCTTAGCCAAAAAATAATAATTCAAACATTAAGGTCCTAAAGTGAAAACCTCTTTGACGCACTTTTTGACAAGCGTAAAAGTAAAAAAAAGGCCAATTTAGTGGTAAAAACTTGTTCTAGGTGCCATTAGATGGGGGTGTTCATCCTTCTTCAAACATAGCTTAGAATATCATCAATGACAAACTTGTCTATGGGTTAGAGTTCAATTTTGAAGAACAACAAGATTTTGATCGAATCCTTTAAGAGTTTCAAAAAAAAAATATTACATGGCCAAATATCCCATTAGGGGATTCTGATTGATCATGCCTAGGGGAACTTGAAGATCCAATCCTAGTAGAGGACTCTAATGTTGCCAATTAGTTCAAATCTTTGCCCACTATTCTTGAAGATGGTTCAACCCTTCTAGTGGAAGATACAATAGAGGTTAACATCAATACCCCAAATGACCTAGAATGGATCAATTTAGGTACGTCCCTTAATAAAAAGGAGCATAAAGTCCTTATAACCCTTTTGAGGGAATTTGTAGAAATATTTGCATGGGCATATTATGACATACCAGGTTTTGACCCCACCTTGGTTCTACACCACCTTGTGGTTAATATTGATGCCAAATTGGTAAAACAAAAGTTATGTAAGATACATCCTCATATTGTTGTATTAGTGAAGAAAGAGTTGGAAAAAATCTTAGAAGCATGATTTATTTGATTGATCGACTATTTAGAGTGGATCTCCAATGTTGTGCCAGTTAGTAAAAATCTAAAAGGAATCAAAATCTGTACTAACTTTCATGATATAAAAAAATCTTGCCCAAGAGATGACTCTCCATTGCCAAACATTGACAAGATATTCAACTCCATAGCAGGTTATGAAATTCTTTCATTAATGGACATATTTTCAAGGTGCAACCAAATCAAGATAGCACCAGAAGACCAACACAGAATAACATTCACCATTCCATGGGGAACATTCTATTATCAAGTTATGTCATTTGGTCTTAAAAATTTAGGGGCCACCTATGAAAGAGCCATGACCATCATATTTTATGATATGATGCATGACATTGTCAAATATTATGTTGATGACATTCTTGGAAAATCAAAGACAAAAGCTAATCATCTAACAGTACTATGTAGAATATTTGAAAGACTATGTGAGTACAAAGTAAGAATTAATCCTAAAAAGTGTGTCTTTGGTGTTACTTTGGGATAATTGCTTGGTTTCATTGTGTTTCATCGAGTCTTTAAAGTTGATCTAGTAAAATCTAATATATAATAGAGATAAAACAACTGACTAATTTGAAGTAGCTCCATAGTTTACAAGGCAAGATCTAGTCTGTCTGATGCCTCATATCATAATTAGTTGATAAATTCCATCCTTTTAAAATTTTATAAAGAAGGGAGTCACTTTTCACTAGCATGATCACTTCTAGACCACTTTTCAGTAGCTAAAGGACTATCTAGAAAATCCACCTATTTTGTTGCCTCCTATGTCAAGAAAGCCATTTTTGTTGTACCTATACAATGCCTTGGGGGAAATTTTGGCTCAACATGATGATAATGGAAAAGAACATGCCATGTATTATTTAAGTTGTACACTAGTCACATATGAACATAATTATACACCCATAGAAAAAACCTATTTAGCCATCATCTTCATAGCTCAAAAATTACACCATTACATGTTGAATAATAAGACCATGGTTATTTCAAAAGTATATTCACTCAAGTATCTACTATCTAAAATATATTTACAAGGTTTTATGGCTAAGTGGATCATTCTTTTAAGTGAGTTTGACATTGAGTATGCCAATAAAAAATACATTAAGGGGTAAGTTCTTATAGATCAACTTGTTGAAGCACCCCTTGTAAATACAAATATGCTCACATTCCAATTTCCTAATGAATCCATAATGACCATAATTGATGCACCTCTTGAGGAGTATCACTACATTTGTATTTTTATGGGTCATTCATAGCATATGGATTAGGGGTAGGCCTTTTATTTGTTACACCATAAGGGGATATAATCCCTAAATCATTCAAGATCATCTTTCCTTATACCAATAACATGGCTAAATATGAAGCACTTGTTGTAGGGCTTTGCCAAGTGGTACAATGGAACATATCTCATCTCAAGGTTTATGGTGATTCTTATTTAATCATCAATCAGGTTACAAACCACTTTTATACCAAAGAAGATAAGTTGGTTCCATATAAAGCCATGGTCGACACTCTCAAGTAATAGATTACCAACATTTAATTTGAACATAGACTAAGGGAAAGTAACTGAACCATAGATGATATGACCACTATTGGATCTCTAATTCGATAGACACAACTAAATAATATCATTTCCTTGTCAAGAATCTATTAGCAGCAGTCGATGAACCTTTAACCATCATGATGATTTGTGATATTATTAATCCTATCTCTATTTAGTACTCAAACCTCTACAACTACCTCCATGACCAAATTATGCCACTTGACTTATCCTAAAATCAATCCAAAGCCTTCATCCACCAAACCACTCATTATACCTTACTTGGATCAACCCTTTACCACTATAGTTTTGATGGAAATTTTCTTCAATTTTCAACTTTGATAGAATCTACACTAGTGTTATGGGAAGTTCATGAAGGAGTTTGTGGATCCCACACCAACAGGGTAGTCCTATCCAAAAAAATCTTGTGTTCTAGTTATTATTAGCCCATTATGGATGCAAATGTTACTTCATAGATAAATAAGTGTGATAAGTGTCAAAGGCATGCCAATCTGATTCATGCCCTAGCCAAGACTCTAAAACCAATGTTGACACCATGGCCATTTGATACACAGGTCTTTGACCTCATTGGGAAGATCAATCCCCCCTCATTTGATGGTCATAAACATATCCTTACCACCACCTAATATTACATTAAGTGGGTTAAAGCTATACCCCTCACGTGACTGGAAAGCAAATTTCTAAGTTCATTTTCAATCATCTAATTTTTTGCTATGGTATCCCTTCCAACATTATATCTGATAATGGAGGATCATTCAAGAACAAGGATGTCAAAAATATATATATTGAATACAAAATCACACAACACTTTTCCATGACATATTACCCTCAAGGTAATGGCCAAACCAAATCACCAAATAAAACTATTGTCAACATTATGAAAAAGATTATCAATGATGCCAATCATGATTGACACCTTCAAATATTCTACACCCTTTGGGAATATCATACTAATAACCATATAACCATATAAGCCACTTCATATTCACTTGTTTTTGGTATAAAAGCCATCCTTCCCATTGAGGTCGAGTTGCCTTCTCTATGCATCTCTTTCACGCATTTCCTAGATGACAATGACTATTGTGTAGCCTGCCTACAAGAACTAAAGTTACTTGATGTGAAATGCATGGATGCGTTAAATAATATCCAAGCTTATCAAAATAGACTTCGAGGCCACTACAATTGGTGTGTGAATCATAGAAAATTTAAACTTGGTGATCTTGTCATTAAAGAAAACCAAAAGAATACCATAGCTGAAAAGAAGCATAAAGGCAAGTTCAAACCCATCTAGGTTGGTCCTTTCATCATTATAGAAAATTTTAGAATAGGAGAATATAGGCTTTCCACAGTATATATACATGAAATTGATGAGTTGATGAACATTATTCACCTCAAGTAGTACTACGCTTGAGTGATTTGGTGTATTGTCTATAAGGACTATTTCAAGTTGTATCATTTTATCAATCTTATTTGTACTATACCATTTTACCATCCTACCAACCTATCACTTTTTCCTATTTCCTATCTATTTTACCATACCTTCTTCATAAACCAAGTTTTTCTTTCCCACCCTACCTGACCCTATGACCTTGGTTCTATTTCATTCATTCCATTCATAGTCAATAAAAGGATTCAAATTCAGTTTTAGTAGTTATTTCACACATTTTAGATAGAGGCAGTATTTTGGAGTAGTAATACAATAGTTTGGTAGTTGCATCCTTCATTTAGTATTTTATTCTCTATACCAAGTGTGCATAATTATAACTACCTATGGGTAAATCAGTGTCTCACCAGTCTTTCTACTAATTATAACTACCTAGTGGCAAATTAGTACCATTAACCTATGCCATTGTATCCTAGTTATAACTGCCTATGGGAAAACTAGGGGCAACACTTGTTTATCATGCCTTTATATACTTTCCATTGTTATGTTGTACTATACCTTTATACCAATTGTGCCTATTTTGTTTAAATTGGCTGCTCCACTAGTCTGATTCCTCCACTGTAAGGTAGAACTATAGTGACTTGAGGTCTTATTCTGGGACTATGTAAGTGATGCTCAATACTTATTAAGGTTAACTCAATCACCCTAATCCATGCTCTATCCATTTTATGAGCAACCTAAGACATGCTCTCATCATTTTATGAACAACCTAAGTAATGCTTTCACCATTTTGTGAGATTGAACCATTTAATATCTCATCATTCTTGATCGAGTTGAGATATCTAGAAAATTCCAAAAACATTCATAAAATCATTAGAAAAAAAAACATTGACCAGTTATTTGTCTTAAGGATTCTAGGAACCCTTACTAAGTCATAAGCAAATCACTTGTCACTTAGTTTCCCCATCCTTTTTGGCCTTTTATCCCACTCTCTCACCATTTTATGATCCCATTCCCATTTTTCTATCTCATCTATCATGCTTTTTTTTCATCAATTATTTTCTTCCCATTTATTGGGAGAACTAAATTTGGTCTAAAGTTTTTATTGGATATTACATCCATAGAACTATGTAGGTAGAATCCACTTACCTAGCACATATGGAGACAACTCATACACCACCTTCCTTTTCTTCTATTCCCCCAATAATATTTGTTTGCTAAGTTCTTGCCTATTTTATAGGGTCTATGTTCATCACATAGGTTTAATTCACGTTGTTTGTACTAACATTAGGACTAACTATAGTTTGTTCCTTTGATTATTTCTTTACTTTTTTGTTTATTTGTTATTTGTGTGCTTATTTATTTACTTTCATCATTGTTGCCTTGATTTAGTCTCCATGTATTCATTGGGTGATTCTTTATGAATTTATACTTGAATCCATCCATATTCATATGTTTACATTATCATCATGGTTTTTATCATTGGTGCATTATTTTCCTTGAATATTGCATCCTGGGAGTTAGTCCTTATGCATATTTTGGTTTAGTCCTCATGGTGTTTTATCATGATGCTTACCATCAAGTGCTAAAACAAAAATTATCTTTAGAAATTCTACTCATTAATAGAGGCATCAACATATCCTCAACACCGACATCAGTGACATCCCAATCATATCCCATACAAAGTAATTAACCAGGAAAGAATTTCAACCTTTGTTAGTTCAAACAAGAATCTCCCTACTAGCAAGTTGTTCTAATTCATCATTACCCTCTATGTCAAGTTATCATCATCATCACCCAATCAATCATGTTTTCCATAATCTAGGTCCAATGATTATAACTACCTATGGGAAATAATTACACACCATCCCACATGTATTTCTCAATGATTATAACCACCTTTGGGCAAATTATTGTGTTCTCACCAAATTTACTTAATTTTGCCCAAATAGGGTCATGTTGCTATCTTGTTTGTCTATCCTAACTAGGGAATCTCCATCTTCTCAATGATTATAACCACCTTTGGGAAAATAGTTGTGTTATCATACCATGTTACCATTATTAGGGTACAATGCTTATAACCACCTTTGGGAAAACCATTGTACACCATCCCACTTGCATTCTCAATGATTTTGACTACTTTTTAAAATATCATTGTGTTCTCACCCCCTAATATTCATATGTTTGGTCCCCTCATTTTGATTCTTTCTTTCAAGAGACTATTTACCGACCTACTTGTGCCAACCATTCCCTCGAGGGGTAATCATATAGTTTATCCATTGCCATTGAAGTTGTAGGTAGGCAGGACATTTTAAATCTTTGAGAAGACATTACTATGCCTATATCTTGCAATGCCTTACCAAATAGGGGGAAATTTTATACACCTAAAAGTGGCCACTAATAACTTCCAACCAAGATTTTGACCAATTTCTATCAAAACATCATAATTTGGCCTAAAAAAATAAAATGTATTAAATGAGTTGAAATTGTTATATGCAAGTGCTGATTTTGGCCAGAGTATCATTAAATAGGGAAATGTAATTTATGAGATAACTAAATTTGATCAAATCATTTTGAGTTGAAATGACATTTTCACACCTAAGTGCTCTGAATTGCTCTTTTCTATCAAATTACTTGCATGAGACATGTGCCTTTATTATTTTGTGTTGACAACATCCTAAATGGGATAACAAATCTAATGCATTTAACATCACATCCTAATTCCAACCCATTTAAATTTCAATTCAATAATATAAAATTTTGACCAATTTGATTAATGTGTGTACCAATTGCCAAGATTTACACCAAAATTGTTAAAACATGTTTAACGCTAATTAATCTGAATCAAGAGCTTAAGTTAATTTTCCATGAAACTTGTTGAATATTTATTTTTGGAAATTGATATTAAATAACTACATCATCGAATGACATCATTTCTTAGAGAGACATCCCTAGGCCATAAATGCATAAAATATCAGGATTAAGCCTTCCTATGCCTCATTAATGCCTTTATGCCTCTTTAATGCCTCTCTATCCAAAATATTTAGTAGGGAATTTATTTAATTTGGCCTCAAAAATTTAATGGATCCTTAGCCACACATCTTCATCTTGAGATGGATGCTTCAAGTTCATTTTGATCATTTTGCAAAATCTATAAATATGAGGCCTTACCTATTGAGTTTTAAACTCTTTTAAGCCAAAGTTACCATGCCCAAATAGCTTCAAAATGCATATTGATGTATGTTATTATGAAAAAATATTGATCCAAATCCATTACAAGCCAAAGGTTCCAAAAGGGGATGAAGGTAGCCACACTCCATTGATGAAGATCTCTTGAAGCACAAGTCGAGCAAGCCAAAGAAGGGTCCTTTTGGAGAAATCAAGGATTTGTAAGAAATTTGTGTTTTGTGTTCATATTTTTCATTTATTTACATTTCTATTTGTGTTTTCAAATGGGTTTTCCTCGCTAAGCTCCCCCTTGTGACTAGGCCTAGAGATGTTATGTTAGTTAGTGTGTTTCTTTCATTTTGGTTTTCATTTTATAACACGATACTAACCATCCTCTCTTGAGTCAAATTCCTAGTCTACATTAAGATATGTCAAAGGTAATCTTGAATTTAGCATATTATATGAGAAGTCTATATATTTTGAGTTTTCAAGATATTCTGACTCTGATTGGGCAAGATCAGTAGATTCAAAAAATCTACAACAGAATATGTATTCACTCTTGGTTTAAGAGTTTTCTCATGGCAGAGAAAACTAAAAACTATAGTGGAATTATCTTCAATAGAAGTATAGTATAAATATATGGTCAGTTCAGGTTGTGAAAGTATATGGATAAAGATAATCTTAGAAGATATTCAGTTTGAGTCATCAAAGATTACTCAAATTTTTTGTGACAACTAGAGTGTTCTGAAGATGGTGAAGAATCCAATATTCTATGCCAAGACCAAACACATTGAGGTTAACCATCATTAAATATGAAATTTTATTATAAATGAATACATTAGTCTCTTATACTTCCCCACTATAAAGTAGCCAATTGATATAATGACCAAACTAGTTGGTTCAAACAAGTTCATAAAATTCATAGATAAACTTTGTCTTGTTTCTGGTTTTATCATTAAGGGAGGGTGTTAGTGTAATTATGTATTTACCTTGAGTTATTGAATAATATAATAGGCCTATGGTTATATTAATTAACCACTTGGGCTAAGAGGTTAGTTTTTTTAATCAGGCTTAGCTATTTCATGCTAGTTGACATTGGTTGTTTCACCCACCCTTTTCATGTTTCTCATGTGGTTTATTTATTTGCCTATTTAATAGGCCTTCTTGTATGGTTCATATAATGTGTTTTATACAATAAAATCTCATTATATTTTAAATATATATGATAAATATAATATCCTTATAGTTTTACCCAAAATTTGGTAATCAGATCCTAAATGCAGATATACTTTCTAGTTCATTTTCTCTCCCAAATTATGCCTAATTAGCCCTCCTAGTCTTATAATGAGAAATATTTCTACTAAGATCTCCCACATGTGTGAAAATAAAAAAAACACTTGATTAAATTTACCTATGATATCACAATGATCTATGGAAAATTTTGTGATTTGGAACACTATGGAAGTATGAAAACCTTGAAATGGCCATTGGCAAGCTTGCCCTTTTGAAGCATTTTTAGATTGGTCTAAGAGATTTGAATGGTTTGGTAACTTATGAGAATTTTTGTATAGATTTTTGAGATTTTTTATGTAAAATAAGTCTTGAACCACCTCTTACATTGAATGGAATCAACTCATGCTCTCAAAAACCCTATGTTAGGCCAAAAACCTTGAAAAAGTATAGTTTTGTACAAACCCATACAAGTGAAGCTACAACAAAATTACATGTGCATTATCCTTAGAGAGTATAAAATAAAATATATAATTTTATAGGTCCAATTTATGTCATTTTATGTGCTTTTGAGGTCCATCTCTACAAACTGGTCACTATTGGGGTTAAAGAGAGGTTTAAGATCTATTTGGGGTCTTAATGATTGTTCGTAAAGAACAAACCCTCTCCTTATGTCATAATTACACAATATTTTTTTTATGGGACCCATATAACACTTACAATCACTATTTATCCCCATGCATATTTTCAAGAAATATATCAATAACAGAAGTTGATCCTCAGGTTGAGAAATAACAATTTGAGAGGTCTGAGAGGGAAATGAGTTAGGTAGAGTTTTCCTGAGTTAGTTTTGAACTCCTATGACCTCATTAGAGTATATAAAATTACCCTTGACACTTTAAAATAGCTTTTTAACCTCTTTATTTCATAAAATATCTCTACTTATCAATGATTTTGGCTTAGGGTTTATAGGCTTGACTGCCTTCTTAACCCCAACTCATAGTTTTCCCACATTTATACTCTTTTTCCAAGTCTAAGCTCATGGAAGTGATTGAATATTATCATAAAAATCCAATAAAATTCACAAAATTCATAATTATTCACTTAAATTTCTTTACTTTACCCTCATTCAACTTAGTTACCTTGAAAAAGTATTAAGCCTATAGGCCTAATGGTTGTGTTCACTTAGTTTTGACCCTAAAAAAGGATTGTCTGAGACTTTTATTTAATTATAAGTAGAGATAATAAAATAAATAATACCTCTTATTCACTTGTATTATATCAATTATTTCAATTATCTCCTCCACCATTTTTAAATCAATCCACTAGACAAACATTTATGTGCAGCTATAGGTAGTCAACGTGCTTCTTGATTGTAGGTTAAAGGATAAGCTTTTTACAAATCAAATTTTAGTATATTTAAGATCATAAAAAAGTTTTTATAACCCATATAATATATTATTAACTTCCCAATTATCTCTTCCTATCCTCACAACCTTGGCACTAACTTTTTTGTTGTGGCTTTTGTCTAAGTAGGCATATAGACTGACTTTCAAGTCTCTTATTTATAGGTTCCATTTATGGTGTTTAGTAGCTTTCTTAAGTAGTTTTATGATTCCTCATATTTTTTTAATAGATTAATGAAATTCAACATCAAATTAAAGATAAAACTTTTCCAAACAACAACCTAGATTGACTTCATAATAAAATTCTATCAGTAGATGTTGATCTTAAAGGTCTTAGGTCTTATTTTGATGTTTGTCACTATTGTCATTGACTATGATTGCCTTATAGGGTTATGGTATCATAAGAACACTCTTAATTAATTTTAATTCCATAATTATCCTTCTTAAAATATTCATGTATCCCTATATGTATGTCAAGTTATCTCCAACTTGACCTCCTATCCTCATGCATAGACCATTATAGAAGCATAGACTTATGGACTCTATCTTATTTTGCACCCTTAAACTCAAAATATCACTATAATTAACAATATATCACTATAAAATATATATTTCACTACTAAAATATTCACAATTTTTTATACCTTTTACATAGTCAACTCATATGGAGTTCTTAGGGTGTAGTTGTAGATGGTCAATTGACTATTGTAGGTGCTTTTTCTAGGCTGAATTCTCACCTTGGCAAGTGAATGTAAGAAGGTAAGACATATAATAGGTCCAATAATACCTCTTAATACCTTAAAACCTCTCACTATGACCCCTTTACCCTACACCCCTACCTATAAAACACATAATGCTCTTTAACTCTTGTCTCTTGCAACTCCCTACCTCACCTTATTAGCTGGTTGTAGATGATGATCTATGTGGTGAGAGAAGTGGCCTCTCATGTAAATATTTTTAATCCTCTTGAAACATAATTATTATATTTTACCCTCCATAATAACACTCTCATTGATCCATTAACCATTCTTATTCAACCTATTTCACACGTCATGTCTAGGCCAAGCCAAGGTGGCTATAGTTGGTTATACTAAACCTTGAAGAACATGTAAAGTGTAGACATGAATGTAGGATCCTAGTTTTTAATGATGTATTAAGTTTTAATTATTACCATTATATACCTATTTAAACTTCAAATCATCTTTATGATCAATCAAATATTATTGAAACATATTCAAGAGAGATTGGTGTAGTGGATGTACTAGCCCTATGCATGGACTGAGTACCTTATGGAGTGAAGACCTTAAATGAGCATAAATACCTCATAGTTGCCTTTGGATTTTTTATTTCATCCTATATTTGAATTTTCACCTATTTTGTCACCTTTATTTCAATCATAACATTCCAAGAAGACCATCTATAGGTGACTGTTATAATCAATGTTGTAGGTGTTGATTTTAGGGATTTTCCTCCATAACCTTGTAGTGAAGAGCAGTGTCATAAAATATAATATGTCATAAGTATCCCTTTGATATTCATAACCACAATTCATTTATAAATTAGGCTCTATCCTTTAGATACTACTCCACATCACTATTTAAGCTGATGAAGGATGGATGTAGGTTTCTGATTGGACTTGTACGGACTGCTAATAGGTGTGAGGTTGTTTTGGAGGCTAGAATGGTTCTTAAGGTTTTCATTTAGTGATTGATGTTATTAATAGAGATTCACTTAAATAATTAAAACAAAAATAATAAATATCTCACCTTGACAACTTAACTTAACTCCACCTCACTTCACTGGGCTAAATAATGATGGTTTTAGGTTGATGATTGTAGGTGCATTAGTCTAAATGTAGCTTTTTTGAGAAGTTATTTCCTACTTAGAGAGATTCCTTGATCTAATACAAAACTACACAAGCCTATATACCTTTTAATAATAAGTATATAACCTTATAATTAGACCTTTTCACTCTTGATATCTTTATTATCTTTCAAACTTAAATAGGCCTAATTGGTATGTTATAGGTTACTGTTTAGGCTACTTGACTATGTAGCTTGAATAGGCCTTTTTTCAATTCATACTCATGAAGCTTGATTGGAAGGCTTTTCAAATTATAATTATAAATTGAATTAAGGTCATGTAAGATATTCTTGATATGATTAAGTCACTTGGGTTCCAACCTCTAACATGATTGTAGGTGCTAATTGACTATATTTTCATTACAAGCCTAAGTGAGTTTGAGCAATTGCATTGTATTTTGGCTCAATGGTATAGGTTTGGACATTTTATTCATTATTATAAAATCTAAAGAGTCAAAAAATGTTTCCTTCATGTCATTATGGATTATCATTTTCATTCAAACCTAATATGGTGCTTAGGCCTGGAGAAATTCATTCATATGCCAAACAAGCTCTCCAAAGAGTAAGACACTTTGAGAAATATGAACAAGAACCACATATCAAAAAAATATAACATTAATCCATGAAAATAAGAGTTATTACACGAATTATGAGGTATTATATACCTCTAAGAATCACTACCATGAAGATAAAATAGAGAACTATATCATAACCCACTAAAACAACTTATGCACAAAGGCCCTCTCTCTCCAAGTGAAAGTAACTCATAGAGATTTATTAGATGATTAAAAAAATATTAAATAGGTATAAAATAACTATATAAAACACATTAAAAATAATTATTCTCCATGGATTTCTAATATTGATAAATATTACTTATACCCATAAAAATTTCCAAAGTTTAAGATCATAAATCTCTCTATTATTTATGTACCCAACATGTGAAAACCACCCTTGTAGACCTACCAAGGGGGTCAATATAAGAGATAAAATGGTTTTATTCATTTTAATACATGAAACTTCTTATAAATAACATTTTTACCTTTTAATAGACAAATAAGGTCTTGAATATTCCTTATGATCAATTTCACCTAAAGAATTGTACGGATGGCCTTAAAATAGACCCTTTTAGCACTAAAACTACTAGAATCACTTGAGAAGCCTGTTAAAACTAATGTAAAATGTATCAAATAGATATTTTAATGACATAATAAGTAAATAATGTCCTAAAAATTAATTTTTTTGGTTATAGGTGTTGGCATTTAGCCTTGAAAGGCTAAATTGCCAACATTTTTGGTGACTCACAGGGGTTGACTAGCCTGCTAGTCAAGGGAACCCACTAACTCAAGGATGACATAATGAATAAAAAATGGTAATATACTGATAATCAATTTTAATGAGAAAAAATAACATGATGCAAATAAAAACAACTAAATAAATACACCTAATACTTAAGAAATAAACAACGAAGTCACCAAAACAACTAAGGGAACTAACTACAAACTTGTTCTAACCACTTATTGAACAAGACAAAAATAAAATAAAACAACTAACTTGAGATCAAAATGCTTCCTCTAGGATTAAATATAAATATTATTTGATCACTATGACACCATGCGGTCTAATTTCCATGTCTTGATTTGAGTCCACCCAAGCATTGCTTACTGTGTGATGATTTCCACTTGTAGCTAGGGGTATGGACATGATCATGGCTTATTATGGAAGCAACTGGACCTTATTGTTATATAACTATTTATATGGGCTATTTATGTGATTAAATCACCCAATCATACCCATTCCATACTTTTTCTCCTTACATGATCAATGTGATTTTTTATTCAGTCATGAGTTACACCTGATTTTGCCTATGGGACTCATAATAGTCAGTTGCCATAGTATCCTTTACAATATATTCATAAATATTCTCATGGGATAGAGGTATATTTTATAAATTAAAACAAAAGTTTTCCAAGTATTCCTAGAAATCCATTTCTCCATGATCAATTGGAAAGACATGGAGTTCCTTACCATTCTTATCATTTTCTTGTGAAACATCATGTTGATCATTCTCCTATTTAACTGCAACTTGATCATATGCATCTTCAATGATAATGGTGGCTCATCAACCCACTCAAGAAAAAGTTCTTCTTGTATTGGTACTTCTAATTTTGAATTTATTTCTCTAATATTTGAAACATTAGTTATACCTTCATCTAAAACTTTAATATGTTATCCTACTCCATTCAAATATACCATACCGAGTTCTTCAATATCTCTTACAAACTCTTGATACAAATACTATCAAGAGTCATATAACTAACTTGAAGAGCTCTTAGCCTCAATAATGGACTCATCAAGTTTGATTTCATAACTATCTTTCATGAGAGAATTTGTTTGTATCTCATCTTTATAAGCTTTGACATCTTACCATTATGGTTACCCCACATCATCCAACTTCACTTCATGTTCAAATTTTGATCTATAGGAATAAATAGGGGTACCAATATGGATTTATTCATCATATCTACTTGAGATGCCATCTTCAAGGTTTCCTTGAATCTCTACTGCAACTATAACATGATCTAATTCTTGAAGAACTATCATCTCACTAATAAATCTTGGTAAGTTGTCTCCCACACTTTGATGTTCAATTTTTACCTTTAATTCATTTGATTCCTCTTCACAATAGGAGAGGGCAAGAGGGAAATTAACCTCCTTAGCTTTCTTGATAGCTGTTAAGGTGTCTTTCTAACTTAGAACATTAAGAGTATTGACCTTGGGGAACACCCTCTTTTTCTTAAATTCCTCAATTGCCTTGTTAGATTTTGATATGGTTTGATGCTCATAAATGGATGCAACATGGAAGACTGATGGGGAATTTAGGAAACATAAAACACCTCCTAAACTTGACTTCATACTTTTCTCCTCATTTTGACTCTCTCTTTCAAGGGTAGGCATAGCATATTATGATGTTCTAGGCTATGAAGGCCTCTATTCTAAAGTTGCTATAGGTTCTTGAGAAGGCATGGGTGGATATTGAAGATGAGTTAGAAAAGTTGGGAAGCTCCTTGTCATGATTCCTACCACCCTTCTCTTCTCCTAGTTTGGTTTTGGTGAATGAGTAGTAATCTGAGTATATTGGCATGGGGAATCAGAAGGTAAAGACTCCTAAAATTTATTGCATGATTGTTCTTATCTCAAGGCTAATATTTCATTAGAAATTATTTGGATCATACTCTTCAACTCCTAAAACTCATCAAAAAAATCATGTGTGTCTTAAAAGGGTGAATGGGGAGGGAAATAATGAGATTAGTATTGATAAGGAGGTTGACTATAAATAAAAACAAGTTGCTTCCATGATTGTTCAGGAGGATAAGAAGGATGCCAAGGAGGTGGAGAAGGTTCACAATGAGGTTGATAGTCTTGGTTGTCAGAAGGCCCATTGTAAGGCTGGTAAGGGTTAACATAAGGTTGATAAGAGTTATGGTAGGGATGATATGAAGATGGATGATATAAATTTTCCCCATAGGCTACCATAACTTCTCATGGAACATATGAATAACAATATGAAATATGCACAAGAACCTTCTTTACCTCTACAATGATGACTTTGCGATGTCTTTAGCTGTGAAATATGACTGCAAATCCTTTTCTAAATGTTTAAAACTACTCAATATGACTTCAAGGCTATAAGTAAGTGCTCAAATGATTTATTCTCATCCTAATAGTCATGCCATAATTGTTAGAAACAAATTTATACTCTATGAAGGAGGTTTTTCATAACAACTTCAAACTTAGACTAACATTAGAATGGTCTAAAGGCTATGGGTGACCTTATAACTAGACCTAACCTCTAGATTATGGGGTTAGCTCCCCTAGCACATCACTTTGGCTCAATTCACTAAAACCTACTATTTTTAGGGTGTAAATATATATAAATTACACAATTTAAATATATTCTAAGGGGTGGTGTTGCACTTATATTTCTTATCCACTCAACTTGAACTCCTAAAAACACTAATAGGAAATGCATAAAACTAAATCACTAACTTCAATGACTTCTAAGCAATAATGATTCATATAGAGGTTGGTTTAAAGGAATAAATAATGAGGTTAATGAGAGGAAGGCTTTTTTCAAGGAACTTAAAATCAGATTTCCACTCTAAACTTAAGCCATCAACATCGTAACACACTAGATGACCTACATAGAAATATTGTTAGTATCGAGGCAAGACTTGGACCTACGAAGTGGAATATTACACCACTTATGTATATCAAAACAATTAGGTACATGCTAAATACTAATCATGAAGAAGATACAATATTTTATTCATCAGTCCAATAGGTTACAAGTACAAAACTAGGTAGAGTTTCCTCATACCAATCTAAGGGATTCCAAATTAAGGTATTTTAACCTTAATATATAGAAATGGAATGGAGAGAGAGAGAGAGAGAGAGAGAGAGAGAGAGAGAGAGAGAGAGAGAGAGAGAGAGAGAGAGAGAGAGAGAGAGAGAGAGAGAGAGAGAGAGAGAGAGAGAGAGAGAGAGAGAGAGAGAGAGAGAGAGAGAGAGAGAGAGAGAGAGAGAGAGAGAGAGAGAGAGGATCCCCCAAAATAAGGAAATGTGAAATTTATTTAGTCCTTCTCCAAATTATATGTAGTAATATTGGTTATTATTTTTCCTCTCCTTAATAAAATGGCATAGCACTTCATGCTTCATTAGATTGAAAATATTGAAGAAGTCTTTCTCCTTCATTAGTGGTGTTTGACCCACATAGGTGACTAAATCCTTGGGCCAAAGTTTTATATTATTTCCCTTGAAATCAGGTCTTCAATGCATAAAATAATTCCTATTGAAATCTTATACTTATGAAACTTAATATTCCAACTTGACAGGCTCTTAGAAGACTTCCAAAGGCAAGTTTGACCCATTCTTGAAGCTTAGTGTAGGAAGGAAGAAAGAGTCTTTTTGGAGAGTGGAGATATTTTAAACATTGATCACATATTTAAAATCAAATATTTACTTATTAAAACCTATAATATGGCATAAAATATGTATTATTAGCGTGCCAAGGCTTATTTGGAACCATTATGCATTGATTTAGTCTTTTCACTCGTTGAATTGTTCCTCCTTCACTAAGGCATAGAAGAGAAAAGTTGGGTTTTTCTTCCAAGATTAAAAATTTAATCATGGATTATCTCTCAAAAACATATTAGAACTATAACAATGCCATTGGAGCCATAAATCACTAAAAAAGACTTGATTTTGTTCACAAACCTTACATTCCTTCATAATTCCTTGTATCCCTTTTTATAAACATGGCTCATTAACTGGGATAATTTGGAGATGATAATGAAAAATTGAGCATATTTATAGATATACCCTATCTCCTTACATATCCACACAAAATTTGGTGATCAGATCCTGAGTGTAGATATACTTTCTAGCTCATTTTCTCTCCCAAATTAGGCCTAATTAGCTCTACTATGCCTAGAAAGAGAAATATTGATAATAGGAGCCCCCACACATGTGAAACTACAAAAAAAACACTTGATTTAATTTAAATATGATATCACCATGCTCCATGTCAAATTTAGTGATTTGGAATACTGTGTAAGTATGAAAACCTTGAAATGGCATTTGGCAAGCTTGCCCTTTTGAATCATGTTTAGACCAGTTTGAAAGATTTGAATGATTTGGGAACTTATGATCAATTTTTTCTATATTTTTTATCTTAAACAGGTAAAATAAGTCTTGAAAAACCTCTCCCATTGATTGGAATCAACTCATACTCTCCAAAACAATGTTTTAGGCTAAAAACCTTGAAAAATTACAACTTTATACAAATATATACAAGTTAAGGTACAACAAAATTAAATGTATATGATCATAAAATAGTATAAAATAACATATATTACATTTAAAATCCAAATTATGTCATTTTATGTGATTTTTAGGTCCATCTCTACAAACTGGTCACTGTTGGGGTTTAAGAGAGGTTTAAGTCTTGTTTTGGGTCTTAATGATTGTTCATAAATAATTACCCCTATTTTTATCTCCTAATTCCACAATATTATTTTATTGGAACCATAAAACACCTCCAATCACCATTTAACCCCATGCATCTTGTCAAGAAAGATATGAATAATAGAAATTGACCCTTAGGTTGAGAAACAAGCAATTTGAAAGGTTTGAGAGGGAAATGAGTCAGTGAGAGTCTTCCTAAGTTGGTTTTGAACTCCTATGACCTCAATAGAGTCTATAAAATTCCCCTTGAAACTTTATTATAGTTTTCCAACCTCCTTATTTCATCAAATATCTCTACTTCTCAATGATTTTGGCTAAGGTTTATAGGCCTAACTACCTTTTTAACCCCAACTCACTATTTTCACACATTTATACTCATTATTTATGTCTAAGATCATGGAAGTGATTGAATATTATCCTCACCATACTCTCAAATTCACCATATGCATCCTAATTCACTTACCTTTCTTCACTCTGTCTTCATTCAACCTAGTTGCCTTGAGAAGATATTAAGCCTATAGGCCTAATGGCTATGTTCACTTAGTTTTGACCCCAAAAAAGGATTAAATAATAATTTTAGTTACCTATGATTGGATATAATCAAATCCATAAGAACTATTAGTCACTTGGATTAGATAAATTAGGCAAATTTTCTCTTTCACCACTTTTAAATCAATCTAGTAGCCAAATGTTTGTGTAACTGTAGGTAGTCAACTTACTTCTTGATTGCAGATTAAATGATAAGATTTGTCTAAATAAATGTTTAATATATTATATCTCTTCAAAAAGTGTTGATAACCCCTAAAATCTCTTCTTAAATTCATAATTATCTCTTCTTATCCTCACAACCCTTACACCAACCTTCTTGTTATGGCTTTTATCTAAGTAGGCATATAGACTGACTTTCAAATCTCCTAGTTGTAGGTTCCATTTATGGTGTTTAGTAGCTTTATTAATTATTTTTATGATTCCTCATATTTTTTCACACATTCATGAACTTCAACATAAAATTAAAATTCAAAACTTCACCAAAACACACCCTAGACTGACTTCATAATCAAGTTATACTTGTAAGTGTTGATCTTCAAGGTCTTAGGCCTTATTTTGACATTTTTCACTATTGGCATTGAATTTGATGGCCTTATAGGGTTATAGTATCATATTATATATATATATATATATATATATATATATATATATATATATATATATATATATATATATATATATATTAATTTTCCTTCCCTCATGATCCTTCTCAAATATTTTTCTAACCCTATCTATATGTCAAGTTATCTCAACTTGACCTCCTATCCTCATGCATAGACCTTTATAGGAGCATATACTTGTGGACTCTATCTTATTCTGCACTCTTCAACACAAAATATCATTATCATTGTCAATATATCACTATCAACTCTCTATGTCACTACTTAACTCTTGGAAAAAATTTAGACCTTTTACATAGTCAACTCATATGGAGTTCTTAGGGTATATTTGTATATGGTCATTTGACTACTGCAGGTGCTTTTTCTGGGCTAAATTCTCACCTTGGCAAGTGAAGGTAAGAAATTAAGACATAAAATAGGTCAAATAAGGCCTCTTAATCCCTTAACACCTCTAAATGTGCCCCTTATTAAACTCCTGCATCTAACATACATAATTTTCTTCAACTCTTATCCCTTACAACTCCCTACCTCACCTTAGCAACTGACTATAGATGATCATCTAGGTGGTGAAAGAACTGGACCCTCATTTAAATTTTTTTAATACTCTTGAAACACCATTATTATCTTGTAACCTTCATAACAATACTCTCATTGATCCATAAACCATTCTTGTTCAACTTCTTTCACATGTCATGTCTAAGCCAAACTAAGGTGGCTATAGGCAGTTATACTAAACCTTGAAGAATATGTAAAGTGAAAACATGAATGTAGGTTCATGATGTTGATAGATGACTTATGGTTTAATTTTTACCATTATATACCTATTTACAATTCAACTCATCTCCATGATAAATCAAATATTATTGAAACATCTTCAAGAGAGATTGTTGTAGGTAGATGTACTAAACCTGTGTACGAATTGAGTACCTATGGAGTACCTATGGAGATAAGACCTTGAATGAGAATAGAGACCCCATAGTTTCCTTTGGAGTTTTACATTCATCCTATATTTGAATTTTCACCTATTTTTTCACCTCTATTTCAATAATAACATTCCAAGAAGACTATTTATAGGTGACTATTGTATTCAATGTTGTAGGTGTTGATTTTAGGGATTTTCTTCCATAACCTTGTAGTGAAGATTACTATCATAAACTATAATATGTCATAAGTATCCATTTGATATTAATAAACCTAATTCATTTCTATATTATACTCTAGCCTTCGCATAATACTCCACATCACTATCTATACTAATTAGGGATGGTTGTAGGTGTATGATTGGAATTGTACGGACTGTTAAGAGGTGTGAGGATGTTTTGGAGGCTAGAATGGTTCTTAAGGTTTTAATTTATTTATTTATGTTATTTATGGAGATTTAATTTAATCCTTAAAATAACACCAATCAATATCTCACCTTGATATATTACCTTAACTCTACCTCACTTAACTAGGCTAAAGCATGTTGGTTGTAGGGTGATGACTATAGGTGCATTAGTTTGAATGTAGCTCTTTTGAGAAGATATTTCCTAATTATAGATATTCCTTGATATAATACACAAATACACAAGCATATATAATTTTTAATGATAAGTCTCCAACCTACTAAATAGACCTTTTCACTCTTTATATCTTCATTATCTTTCAAACTTAAATAGGCCTAATTTGTAGGCTATAGGTTACTTGACTATATAGCCTGAGTAGGCCTTTTATCAATTCATACTCATGAATATTGATTGGAGATAATGTTAAAATTATAATTATAAATGTCATTGAGGTCATGGAATATATTATTGAGATAATTAATTCACTTGGGTTCCAACCTCTAACATGATTGTAGGTGTTAATTGACTATATATTCATTGCAGGCCTAAGTGAGTTTGAGCACTTGCATTACCTTTTGGATTAATGGTATAGGTTTAGAAATTTTATTAATTATTATATAATCTTAGGATATTATTAGTGTTTCCTTCATGTCACTATGGCTTCTCATTTCCATTAATACCTAATATGGTGCTTAGGCATAGAGAAAGTCATTCATATGCCACACAAGCTCCCCAAAGAGCAAGACACTTTGAGAAATATGAAAAAGAACCACATATAAAAAAAATATAATATGAATACATGATACCAATATTTATTACATGAATTATTATGTATTAAACACCTCTAAGAATCATTACCATGAATATAAAATAGATAACTGTAATAGAACCCACTAAAACAACTTATTTACCAAGGCCTTATCTCTCAAAGTAAAAGTAACTCATAGAGATTAATTGGATGATGAAAAAACAATTAAATGGAGATAAAATACATATATAAAACACACTAAAAATAATTCCTCTCCATCAATTTTTGATCTTGATAAATAGGTGCAAGAATAGACCCCTCTTAGATGAATATGCCATAGTGACTTGCTGTCACTCTTAGCAATTGTCTATAAATAAGAGGCCAAAAATCTGAAAACCAATGCCAATTATTTCAATATTAGTTATACCCATAAAAATTAAAAATTTTCATCTCCTAACTCTCTCTCCTTTTTCTTATCGAGCATTTTAAAAATGCCCTTCTAGAGCTGCCAAGGATGTCGATATAGGAGATAAAATAGTTTTCTTCATTTTAAGACCTAAAAACTTTTAAAAATAACTTGTCTGACCTTTTAATGGAAAAATAAGGTATTTAATATGATTTATTATCAATTTCACTTGAATAAATATATGGATGGCCTCAAAATAGGCCTTTTTAGCATTGAAACTGCCATAATCACTTGAGAAGCTTGCTAAAACTGAAGTAAAATTTATCCACTAGATATTTTAATGCCATAATAAGTACATAATGTATTTAAAATCAAATTTATTTGGTTATATGGGTTGGAATTTGGCCTTTTAAGGAAATTTTTTTGAGAATGACTTTAGACCGTATTAGACCTTTGAATATGTTTGACCATTACAAGACCTTGTACTTGACCATAGGACTAGATAAATGAACTTAAGACCAAAAATTGGACAATGATAGTAAAGGAAACATATTACCACATTTAAGAATTTAGGACCACTAGAGACCATGAAAAGACCATGACAAACATTAGACACCTTTATGAAGTTTCAACATATAGGGGGTGACCAATTTTGACTTGGGGTCAAAATTTGGTCAACATTATTGGAGATTCATAGGAGTAGAATGCATGTAATGCTAATTTACCAAAATATTTATCCTTCCATCGGGATATGGAGTCACTCTTCTTCTCAATCCAAAACTTATATGCCTTCAAAGGATTCAAACTCACATAAAACACAAAACAAGAAGGAAACACAAACTATGCTCAAATCAAAGGGAAAACACACACAAAAGACTCAAATAACACACCTAACCTAATATATACAGACCTCAAAACATGTTTTAGGTGATAAAAACACTTTCTCTTACTTCAAATAGGATTAAAATTTTCCTTAAGTCACAGTTTCTCCATGAGAGTAAGTCACCATACGATGGATGCTTGTTAAAAAAAATTACATGTGAAGATGATCAAAAGACTTACCAATAATAGGACATATTATAGCTAATATTAAACCATTTAAAACTCCATTTAATGGTACTCTTAGCTCTCCTTTAGGACTTCTTAATAGTGCAACCTGCTTGGTCTCATTGATGATAATTTGGTTCTTATTAATCTACTCCTTGGGAAACATGAAACCTTGGTTAGCTTCACCTTCATCTTGACCATGATGTTCTTGATGTTTAAGATCATAAAAATGGTATTATTGTTGATAAATCATGTTTTCAAGTGGATCAACATTAGATTGAGGCATAGGCTATTCTTTAATCATAAAAACTTCTTCCTTGGATTCATTGAACTCCTTCAAGGCTATAACTTGTTTGGAATTGATTTTATGATTCTATTCATGCTCCTTGGGTCCAAAAATGACCTCAATTTCAATTTCATTTTCTTTAGAAAGGAGAGTTGGCTTACATGTTCAAACTCTTGAACTGTGGTGTGGGAATACTGCCATAAATCATCATCTTCTTCATGACTATCACATCCATGAACTTCTTCTTTTTGAGTAGGGAAAATTGTATTGTCTTCCTTATCATCATGATATATCACACTTTGAAACTCATCATCATCATACATGTGAATAATATATTTACCTTTTGTATCTTGTTGAGGAGGACTATCAAGGCTTACCTTAGAATGTTCATCACCTTCATCATGGAAGATGTATATGCCAAGACTTGTCTCTTTAATGAAAGTATATGGATCATATTCAAAATTTTCAACACCATACTCATCTAGGAAAATATCAGATATAAACTCAAGTTTTTAATATGCTCCATCATCTAATCATGCTCCTCTTGCTTATGGATAGTATAATTCAAATTAGAGTTAGCTTCCACATATGGTTCAATGTGGAACTTGGCCGATGGCTATGTTATAATTGTTACCTTAGATACATACCTTTTTTTAAGGTGAAGAAGGAAAAATTAATATAAATATATCTTCTTATCTTGTAAATTAATTCTCTTGATAGACAAATAGCAAAATGTGCAGGCAAATCTACTAGCACTATGTCTTATAAAATTGGAAAGATTGGGCATTCATGCAAGAAAACTCTCAAACCTTTGATAAGAATTATTGACTTGGTTGGTGTCCCATCAAGTTGCAACACTAATTTAATATATGATTCATATTTGAAAGAAGACTATTTGAACTTGTATACACATATTGAAAATATCCTAAGGCTCTTATATTTGGCCTTTTTTTGTCTGAAACTAAAGTACTATGATTTAAGACAAGTGTATCTTCCAATTTTAAGTTTGAAAGGATCACTCTTTGGCTACCATACTCTCCTTTTGATTTTGCTTGCATGAAGATCTCATCTTCTACTGTCAATTGAGGAGTAGGCCCTCCTTGAGCTACAAAAGATTTTACTTCACCCTCATAATCATTCATGGACTTTCCTTGAGACTACCATTCTTATCCTTTAACTAAGTTACTATGGACTAGAACCATGGCTTTTGTGTTAGGAGTAGAATTTGGATTGTAAACATTGGTTGGCCTATTGAAATTAGGATAACCTTGTCCCCTCCCTTGACCATTATGATGAGGTGTAAATATATTTGATTAAGGAGGGTAATAGTATGGGTTTTGGTGAACTCCAAACTATTACTTTTATTTCCTAACTTGAGCTTCTAAGGATTTATATCTCGCTTCCCAATTAATGGCATCTTTTGATTTATTTGGGGTAGATCTTGACTTGTTACTTGAACTTAGAATTGGATAAAGACTTGGAAAAGTAGACATGTCAGGAAAAACGGGCATAGTGAATTTTGGAGTAAGCTTACTAGCTTAGATCAAACCATTCTCAGCTCTAATGGCTATGTCATAGGCTTCAAGCAAAGTGTACCCACCCATGGACTACAACATGACAACTATATCAGTACTAATAAATCTAAGGTACATTAGGAAAACAAAACTTGTGGGGGGTCTCATGAGAGGTGGCAACCTATTACATATTATTTGAAACCTCTCATTGAAATCATGTATGGTTTCTTTGGGCCCTCTTCAAATTAAATTCAATTGATGTATGAGTGATGTATGATCACTTTTATCTTTGAACCTTTGAGTCAACAACTCCCCAAACTCATCCCAAGGAGTGATACATACTCCTAACAATGTTCTATACCAATAAATGGCTTTCACCTAAGAGACATGGTAATAAATATGACTACTATATTAACTTTAGTGACATTATGGAAATTTAAAAATTTGGATATGTCCCTAATATGCTCACTTTGGGTGATAGGTCCTTCCCCATTGAAATTGGGAACACTCTTGGTGGAATTGGGAGGGATATCATCATAGGCATTAAGGTTTATGGGATTTTTAGTATGAAGGTTTAGAAAGCATGTTTCATAGTCATGTTGTCTTCAAAGTCTTCTTCACTCTCTTTCTCTTCTTGAATTTCAAAATATTCTTTCTCTTCAAATGTCAAGATAGGCTCAGGATATTGAACTTGAAGGGGAAGTTTAGGATGAAAGGGTGGATTTGTGGGATGGTTACTTCTACTAGTAGCTAACCTAGTAAGTATCATGAAGTATGAACAAATTAAATAATAAAACTTGGTTAACAACCAGATATTACCTTTAGTGGAGTCACCAAATGTTGATTAGATCACACTTATGCATCTATGATGTTGTCAAGACCAACATTCACCTTGACAAGATGTGTTTGAGATAATTGTTCCACCAAGCGTGCTAGATTTTTTGTCACTCAATTTTTTACCCTTGGATAGGTAGTTAAATCCTTCTCCAAATTTAGTAGAACATTAGATTACCTCTAGGCTTGTAAGTTTCCTATAGTAGAGGTAAACCTCTAGATTATAGGGATAACTCCCTAGATATGTTTATTATAGCTCATCACCTATACTACTAACTTACTTAGGATTAAAAGAGAAAGAGATAAAATTAAATTAACATAATCTACTAAAGTGATACACTAAGTTAATCTCCACAATACTACCATTAACTTTCAATATGAAATATGAATCACAAGACTAGCTTCAACATCTAAAGTTTTTCTAACATAAGTATTTCAAACATGAAGGTGATATGTAATGCACTTCTCAAGGTAAATGAATAAGAGGTCTAATTTTAGACACTAATGATATTTATTACACTTATAGATAGACAAAGACACTAAATAAACTTCATGTGACCTATTAGAGAGTAGACTACTTGCATAAAACATGAAAGAGTAAAGTGAACACAAGGATAAATGATTATCAATTGTCATTCAACTATGCACCACTTCACACACTTAGAAAAGAAGTTATGAAATAAAAAATAGACTTAAAATATTTTTTAAAATGCATAAATATTATTAAAACTAGTATTCCTTCACCATAATAGATGTGAATCTTACAAACTTAGCCAAAAGTGGTTGCTTACATAGAGAATCATGAACAAAGAGAGAGAGGGGGCGTAGTAGAGAAGAATTGAAAAGTTTACATGAGTTATAAAAATAATTGGAATTATGAGATAGTCAAAATATACCTCCAAGTCCATTTTTATAAATACCAAATCAACTCCAACCCTCCAAGTGGCATAGGGGTTACAAATTAGCTTAACACCTTGACTAGTTCCTTGAAATATGCCCTTGTTTGCATGCAAAGAGTGAAAAATTTACCTTAAAATAATGAATTAAATTTTAAATTATTTAAAACCACTCATGTAACATATTTCATGCCTTATGAAACTCCTCTGGTCTACCATTTCATCATTCATGTGCATAGGTGTCTTGTAACTCTTCATTTCCCACATGTAGTTTGGTCCAAGTGGCTCAAAACTCAAGTGCATCTTATTAAAATAAAAAAATATATATGAATGGTCTTAAAATATTTTATCAGGTTTGAAACACACCATTTTTTTCTTGGAACAACTCCCAAGAACTCATTTTTCTCCTTAAGCCCTTATTAAGCCTAGTTTCTTTGTAGCCCTAAAACTTATAAACCTCCTTGTGTAGAGAGTTATAAAAATTATATTTAGAAACCAATGGAATATTATAATACCCATTATGCCATTATATATCCATGTCAAATTTTATCTTCAAAATCTAATTAGAAGTCTATCTTTTCTGCCTTTCTCTCTCTTCAATGAGGCCTCAATTAATCCTCCTTGCTTAGGACCATATTTTCTTGATCTATACTTATCACACACTTTTTATATCACCAAAAATAATTTTATTCAATTTAATTAGTACATAACCAACCTCCTTATCAATTTTGGGGTCCTGATACCTTGTGGAAGTATGCAAACCAAGAAATGGCCTTACCACCTAATCTCATTTTGAGCCTATTTAAGACTACCTTGGAAAATGGGCCTAGTTTGGTCTCCTCAAAAAAATCATGATAATTTTTTTGTAATTTAATAGTTATAAAAATTCCCAAATGACCTTATACCATCATTTGGAAGCTCTCCCCTTCTCAAAACACCTATAAAACACCAAAAACATGTAAAAATAGGGTATTTGTAGCAATACGTACAAGTGACATTAACATAAAAGTTAATTTGTGTAACAAAATTGGAGTCTTAAATAACATTAAATAGGTTTTAGGAGTTAAATATGTCATTATATATGCATTTGAGGTCTTTTTTCCATGGCTGGTCACTATTAGGGTTTAAGAGAGGTTTAAGACCTATTTGGGGTCTTAACAATTGTTCATAATGAAAACATCATTAAATTAACTAATTATACTTATAAAAACTTATAATTTTACTCCATAAACTATACCTAATGGCTTATACCCCATGCAAAGAGTGAGCTATGGTATGAGCATCTGAAGTTGCTCTTTAGGTGACATTCTTAACATTCGTGAGGCTAAAGGGAGGTCTACTTTTAGTTTTGGGTCTTAAAAATAATTCAAACTTAAACAAAATGATAAATCACATATAAAAAATCCATTTAAATTATTCTAAATTCTCTGTAAGTTATCATTACCCCTTTATATGTAATTGGGATGCTGATCAGGGTATGATGTTAAGAGCTTATCTCCTTCTTGTTATTTGTAAAAGGTATTTGGATGGAATTTAAGATGTGTTTCCACATGAGAGTGTATGGAGACATATTTTATAACTATTAACCACCTCCAAGATCTTTCATTATGTTTTAAACTTCTTGTTTTTCTCTTTGAGGGCAAAGGATGCCTTAGTATCATGACTGCACCTTACCAAAGTGTAGGCCAAGTCTGAGACAAAATAATGGATATGTCCACTATTAGTAATATTTTTAATGGACATGGATGTATTTTTTCAGTAATTAAAACCACCTATACCAATTTTCAATGCATTATTATCCTATAGAGGCTTTAACTATCAATTTCCCTCAAGATTGGGTATAGCCTGCTAGTGATTGTATGGTTTCTTAGGCTTCAACTGAGTTCTTACCTTTTCACCTTTATAATCAGGTTTGAGTGGTTAAAATTAAAATTTGAATACAATTTATAAACCATTATCAAATTATCTTCACATTTTCAAACATCTTCATAATCTTTTACCATTCTCAATTAAGAAAATCCCTTACCTAAGTAGGCAGAAATGTATGTTACTTTTTGACTATATGTAGGGAAGTGAAACTCAATTTGGATCAAGATTTATCATGTTTATATTTAGTATAATAATGAATTTATGACCTCTTATCCTATATTTTAATATGTCTCATAACTCCATCTTACCCCTATTCTTCATTTTAGGCTTAAGGGCTATCTATGTTCTCTTAGCCTGTAGGTGACTATTTAGGATAGTCTTGACTGTGTTCATATGTTTTAGGACTATTCATTCTCACAACTAGCCTTAAATATTATTTTAACCTAAAAATTTTAAGATATTTTAATACCACTCTTGTTCTTTCATTTTTAGCCTTAAGACTAGTTTGTCTCAATTCTCATCCTGTAGGTGACTGTGTGTGTCTTGACTGTGTTAGGTGTTTTAAGACCTCACATATTTTCACATCTTGACCTTATCCATGTTTTTAAATTTATTGAAGTATTAATCTAGGTTTAAAAAACCATTGACACCACCCATTTATTTTAATCAAGCTTATAAAATAGATTAGTCTCTCAAATAGGCTTATAGCTCACCTTTAGGGTATTGACTATGCATAGGGTTTAGAAAACTCACTCTTAGCTCAATGACCTCTCAATGTTTTTGAACTTGGATGTAGTTAAAAGTTTCAAAACACCATTCAAACATGATCTACCTCTTTTTTAGGTCTAAGAATGAAACTACCCCTCTAATCCACTTATATGTGTTGTTTAGAATGCTTGATTACATAACTTTTGATTGTTACTTGGAAACTATTCTTCTCATTTTCCTTGATGCCTAAATATCTTGATCAAAGGAGTTAATCTTGTATATACAGGTTATAATCATTGTGACAATTTCAAACCTTCTTTTCACATGCTTCTTCCATACAATCCTATAGGTGGATATTTAGGACTGTCTACTAAATTCCACCTTTCTCTTAACTAAAAGTGACTTAGATGCTCTTTAAGGATTTTTTTTGTATAAAAGCACTGAAATTTGTCTTAGTCAGTTCTTGGTTTATTACAAATAGGCACAAACATGGTATATTCAATTTGTGCTCAACATTTGAATACTCAGCTGCACTGACATCAATCCACATAAAGTACAGGCCTTATGTGCTTACCTGATGTCCAGTTGAAAAGGAATCAGGGCCTACATTGGGCTAGTTATGCCATTATACAAGATTTCAATTAGGGGACTTCATCAATTCTAATAAATCTTTAGGTATATCCATAGGCACAAGCCATTCATAGACTAAGCCTAGTGGCCTATAGGCAAAATAATTTTTTGGACTAATCTTAGTGTCCTATAGGCAATTGAAGGGTCAAAAGGTGCCTTTCACTCAAACTAATCATACTAGGCATGCACTCCTAACAAGGATAGGAATACTTGGTGCATAATCTATAATTAATCTTTATACAAGTTATAGATGACATCATTAATGTTTATAGGGACTCCATTAATGATGCAAACCAAAAAAATGCATGAATGTTACTTAACATGAATGAATTGAAAACAAGATATTATAATCATTTCACATTCCAATAACAATATAGAAAATTCATAAACTAGGTAAATTATATGTTAACACAACAACCTTAATCATTAATTATAATTCAAAAAAGAGTATATGTTTAGATCATAACACTAAACAACCCAGAGGCTCATAAGTGATCTTGGACACATACAAATGTAGCATTCATGGATTCCAAATTATTCTTAAGACTAATGGTTTCTAGATGAATTCATGCAAAGTGACTTCATTCTCTAGAGATCTACTACAGTTCTTTTATCCCCTTGCTTCATGTAGCTCAAGATCCTAAAATATTCTTCTAGAGAATCTTTTCCAAGGTGGAAGGTACATGCTGAGTGCTAAGATATAACTTGGTGATCATACTTGCTAGCTCCATAACTTTGTGAAATATGCATTGTATTCGTCATGTATCACCAAATCATCAAAGATGCCTTGAAGATCTAGGAGACAGTTAGTTGTCTACTAGTTGGTACAAGATATGTGATACACCCTCTAGATGGTGCTAAAATGTATAGCAACCAATCACTATAAAATGATTCATTCTTTCCTAGATGTATGTCAAGTTCACACTAATCCTTTACTTAATGAGATAAAGGGGCCCAACATTACCCCATATAAAAACTTTAATCCATCCTCAGACTAGGCTATCAAGATATTAAGAGTGTAGAACTCAAGTATATTCTCCTTAAGTTCAACATTGAAGTCCTCAAATCCATTAATAGCGATCTTCATTTCTTCAATGGTGCTATCTATTTTGGAGGAGGCAATAGTGAGTGCAAGCACATTCATTTTCTCCATCTCTTTCTAGAAAGACTCAACATTGGATTTCTCCTTTTCCACACTCTCATCTAGGATTGATCCTTACTCATAAGCCTTAGTTTGTAGAGTACATAAGAGTGCTTCCAAGTTCTACTCTTGATCCTTGATTTGGTTACTAAGTACATTGATACTCCCCATGATTTATTCCCACTCTAACCTATTTTTAGATTATACTTATGCCATCATCTTCTCCTTCTCTTCTTTATATTTATTTAAACACATATCTATAACTAAGGTTTATTTTGAGAAGCTTAAGAAGATGGCATCTGCTACATCCATACCTTCTTATAATTTATCAAAGAGGTATTCTACCTCTTTGAGCTTATTAGATAGCTTTTTATTTAGTGTGATGTTGGGATCTTCTTCTTCTTTTTGCACCAGCTCAAGTTTTAACCTTGGGATCATATTCTCCACCAACACAAATTTTATCAATCTCTAAAAGGTCTGGAGTATTAATGCAAACTAGAAGAGATGGTTTAGTCATCTTTATTACTCATAGAGTTGCTACAAATTTAATTTGGTGGCCTATGCTTCATCCTTGGCTTCTTTATGGAGCTTTTTCCACTTCCTTACTTTACCATCACTAATGAGGTTTCAACACATAACTTTTATAGACATCCTAATCAATGCATTCCCAAATTAGACTGGGTTCATGGCATGAGGGTTAATAAGGAGGGAGTTTTTCCCTTCATCAGGATCTTTCAAACTCAAATTATCCACCTAAGGTGGCTCAAATTAGGGCTCATCCATCTAGTGGTCTATCACAAATAAGAGTTGTTTATGCATCCTGGTCATGGTGGCTTGGGTGGGCATAGTGTCATACATATAGAATTATTCATCCACCCATCCCTCTTGTATATTCTCCCTTATATTTATCCTTTTTTCATCCTTCTCAATGATGGCCATATCTATCTATCATTCCTCCTCTTCATTGGTGCCACTGATCTATTTGGTGCTCTCCTCAGAGGACTTACTTGTTTGATATTTGGGGGTTTCTTCCTCAGACTTTTTCCCTTGGTCCATTTATTCATCTTGAGGTTTCTAAATAATTACCTCTAGGGAAATTACTTTGATGCCAATGTCAACTTATTAATATTGGGGTTCTTATATTATTTTTGTTTGTTTCTCTGAAGCACTAGTATCACCTTCATTTTCTTTAGGTAACCCTTCACTACTTGGGCATGCCTCTTTGATAGCTTCTTCTGCCTTCCTAGTGGGGGCACTTGGAACTTGCCTAACCATTTAAATTATTGGTCTTACACTTACAAGAACCTTTAGGGCCCTTTTTTATACCTTGGCTATTTTTTTATCCTAGGAAAGTATGCTTCTCTTCAAGTGCCAATGCCTTATTGATGTCCTCCTCACTCAATCCCATCTTCTTCTAAACCCTTCTTTTCTCCTATTCTATTTGTAAAGGTAGTGTGGAGGATTCTTATCTATATTAGGGGATTTTTAGATCCTCTATTTCCTTAATTATGGTGATCATGCCATTTTGTAGGGCTTCCTATACATCCTTGGCATTTGGCTCCTCTTCTCTTTATTCTATCTATAGGATATATGTCCCTGCTCTATCTTATTTAGTCTCCTCTTATGTTTTTGGTGTGAGGGTAACCTTTTTCTCCATCTTCATGAGATTTTTAGTAGGGAATGAAATATGTCCTTTAATATTTTTCTTGTGCTTCTAACTGGAGGAAACACTCTTTAACACAAAGGTCACATGCTTATTTTGAGGTGGGGGAATAATTTTATCCTTGGAGGAAATTTGTAACTGAATGTGTTCCATTATTCTTAAAGATTCTCTCCCCATTTATTATATATATTCTTCTCCTACATCTTCAACATAACCTTCCCTTCATCACCAACTAGGAAGGGTACTCATAATACTTTACAAGATCACCACCCTTCTTATGTAACTTCATTTCATAGTAGAGTTTGAAGATCCTCCCATTGATTATCACTCTCTAGAGGGGATGGATGTCCATCCTATTGGTGTCATCTTCCTCATCCTTAGTGGACTTGGATTTTGGGTACACAAAATAGCACCTCATCCTACTGTTGTCTTGATCCATGGTCTTGACCGTGATCTCTAGCTATTGTGAATTAGGGATTCTCCTTAGTGTCATCATGAAATACTTGGTCAAAAATGCATAAGGAATTCAGATCCACCCTGATAGGTTCCCATCCATGAGCACTAGGTGAACCATATAGAAATGTTACATTATGACAAAGGTTATTATTCCCACTAGTTATTGGGGAAGTTCCTAAGTGATGTACCACTCCTTCCTAAAGGATTCAATATACCTTTTGCACCACCCTTACACTCTTATCTTATACTTTTGTGAGAAGCTAGATGGGTCAATGAAGTCTTGATAATTCATTTTATGGGACTCATGGTTGGGTGGAAACAACCATAGGTGGTCCTCATTACCATTTGGCACACCTATCTCCTCCATCACTATTATAAACAACATATACCCCCACCTAAAGGTCTCATTCACTTTATGGCACTCTTGTGTATTATTGACAATATCCTCAATAATGAGCTTAGAGATGGTGAATTTTACCCTTTGTGCCATGTGGTGGGAAATGCACAAGAAAGTCTTGTTAATGTTAGACCACTAGCTATTAGGGCATAGTTTAGAGATAACTAGGTATATCTCTACCCTTGTGTTGAGGTCTTATATGTCCTTAATGGGGAACACAAACCCTAAATTTTAGTATCACAAGAGATTCATGACCCATTTAACTTCCACTTCATCTTCCATCATCTCATAGATGTCTTCCCCAGCACCATGTATCCTCATGATTCTAATAATGAGGATCACCAAGATCTTCATGCATTATCCTATGAAATAAACCCTATTACCATGTACTTGTGAGAGGAGGAATTGTACCAAATATTTTAGCTTGATAAATCTCAACAACATGAATAGTTGCATTATACCCATTGTTGATAATTTATCTCTAATGGAGACATCGAAGAGTATGGTACTCACCTTTGTCTTCTTCCCTGTGTCAACTATATAGTCCTAGTTTAGCTCTTATGCATTACTTATTATTATTATTTTGTAATATTTCAATTTTCACATGTGTTTTAATGACACCCACTTCTACCCCACCATTACCTCTAGGGGGAATTACATTTCTCTATAAGCAATCTTTGTGCTTGATTCTAGGTCTAATTCCATGATATTTATGCTTTCCACTAGTTGTGCCTCCCATTTTATAGTGGCTAATTATTTCACCTCCCAAACTTTCTTTGAATCTTTCTATGTTTTTGGTAGACCTATGCTTAGCCACTTTTTTCCCATTCTAAACTTGTTACTGTTAAAGCATGACTGGTTGATCTTATCAAAACCCAAAATTTTACTTGGTGCTTCTTCACAGTCATGAGAAATGTGATTGTGTGTTTGGATCTCAAGATTATTTAACCATTCTATATAACTCTTTCTCCCCTATTTCTCTCTCAATTTCTATCCACTTGCCTCTTTTTCAATTCAAAACATAATGCAATCTTGTCATTGTTTAACTATTTCTCACTTGGGGGTCTATGGATGCCATGTTTTCTCTAGTAGCATTCTCTAGTTTTAATGGCTTCAAATCTATTTGACTCTATTATAAATTTTTAAAAAGGTTAAAAACCTATTAAAGTCTATCATTCACACCTTTATACTTTATTTTTATCTACCTCATTAATGGTTGATTATTAATGTCTAGTGGTGTGTGGATTTCTTAAAATTTTCTAAACCTATGAAATCTACTAAAATCCACTACCAAATGCTCATTTATTATGGATATTTATACTCTTACCACCATAACATTAAATTTTATAATGGTTTATTCAGTGAAGTGATAGGTAATTCAAATGGTTACTTTAAAATGATAGTTGGGTGGGTGCTAGCTATCTTAACAATCATTCTCTTGTGTTTGGCTCAATTGGGTGCTACCTTCACCCTTATTATGGAAAATTGGGCACAATTTTTTACATGCACTTGATTCAACCTCCTTGGTTCCATTTATTTTTAGTGTTTCACTTCTTTATAAGCATGTTTTTCTTTCTTGGTCAATTTATTTACACTTTCATATCTCTTACTTTAACCTTTCCTAACCCATACAAATCTTATGCTAGTCTTCCAACACTTCATTATATTTGCTTCATTTCTTATGAATGATCTTGTACACCTTTATTTTATCAGATAGTACTCAAAACATTCTGAACCTATAAAATTTCACGCATCTAAAAACTTAGGTGTCTGGCCTTAGGCACTTAAAAAGTGACTATACTTGACTCAACCAACTAGATTTATGTGTGTAAGCACCATAAAAGTTATCTTGTAGGCCTAAAAGTATAACACTTATTATATCAACACAAATGAGACAAACATAAACAAAGATTTGGCTTGCATAAAATATTATCATGGTCAAAACCAAGAAACTAACTTGTGACTAGGAAGTTAGTATCTGATGGCATAAGTGCCATCCTAGTGATTGTATAACTTTAATCTATTACCATTGAAATTACCAGGGAAAATTTCACTCATCAACATGCATAGATTTCCTACACCAATATCTAATATACTATGGCTGACATAATGTCCCATCCACCCAATTTTTAGCTTGCCTAGGTGTTAGAGGTACTTAGAGTCATATAGCAAGACTAATACACCTTCTGTAAATACCTTGTGCTTGATGTGCTTATCATGTCATACCTTTTGGTGTGATTTATCTATTTAATATCTCCATCATTCTTGGGTTTGTGTCTCATATAGGCATTCCAAGTCTTATAGGCATGCACTTAAATACTCTTGGTCATCCAATCAACTAATGTGCATGATGTGTAATGAGGGAACTAGGAATTCCATAGGTAAAATGGAATCTACACCAAACACCAGTTGAAATGGTGTAGCTTTATTCAGGCACTTATACGTAGTGAAATAGGTCCATAATATTACTAACACATGATCATCCTAATATTGACAACTAATGTTACATATTTTTATGAGGCACATTCTCAATATTTTATTAAATGCCTCTATGGTGTCATTCACTTGGGGATGGTAAGGTGTTGTTTTATGGTGCACCACTATATATTCATTCATTATGATCTAAATGGTTTCATTGATGATATGCATGCCATGGTTTCTAGTGAAGCTAAGTTATAATCCATAGTGAGTAATGATATTCTCCTAGATAAACCTTCAAGTGGTGGTGGCTATACAATCTTTGGTTGACACTGCTTCGACCCACTTGGTGAATAAATTTATGGTAGCTAGAATTTATCGTGTGCCTATGCACCTCATAGTCAAAGTAATAGGCCCAAAAAAGTTAATGGTCTATTTTTTAAATGGTACCTGGTAAAGGATAGGGATGATAGGAATTTCATCTTGATAGTTTGGGTTTCATGTACATAGTAGATATCACATGATTTGGCACATTATTTTATGTCATGAAATAGAGTTGGATACCACAAGCCTAATTATAGTACCTTGCATGCCATAGCATCTCCATCACAATGAACTCCAACAATCCCCTCATGTACCTATTGTATCACTGAGTCCCATTCGTGCTCTAGGATATATCAGCATATGACTTCATCATGGATTAATTTATATAGTTCCCTACCAATGAGTTTAAAAGGGGTGGAATGAACTTCGAGCTAATTTTTCTCCTTAATCATCATGGTCTTGGGTGAAGATCCAAAGGTCAAAAATACAGTGATCTCTAAAAATTCTTTGGGGAGGCTCTAGACTCTAAAAGTTGTGCATCCAGAATATCATTTTTGATAGGCGCTATCACCTCACCTAATTTCATGCCCTAGTTTTGTTTTCTATACTTTACTACAATAAAGAAATATAATTCTTGAAATAAAACAATTCATTGACAAATACACACATGTAGAATGGGATTGTTCACCAAGTACTTAAGTGCCCGGGGATCAATGAAAAAAATAAATGGGGTGGCTAATAAGTATTGTCTAAACTTTTATAGGGCATAGACCATGGAAATCACCTCCCACTTAGTTTTGGTGTAGTTTTATTCTACCTTGGTCAATTTTTTACTTATGAAAAAAATGGGATGATCTATTTTGCCTTCACCTAGTTGTGCCAAAATTACACTGATCATAAAACTAGATGCATCTACATGGACATGTAAGGGATTTGTCTAGTCGAGAAGTTACAATATCAACACACGTACTAGTTTGAGCTTTAGGGTCTCAAATACATCTTCCTATGCTATGACCCAATATAGTGGGCCATCCTTTCACAAGAACTATTCTAGTGGCACAATAATCTTGGCATCATAGTTCCTTATGAACTTCCTATAGTACTCACAATGTCCAAGAAAATTATGAATGTCTTTCAACATTGATGAGGTCTAGAGTTGAAGGGTGATTTCAATCTTTGATAGATCAATGAGCAGACCATCCTTGTAAATGATGTGCCCAAGCAAAGTGTGAAATGGCATTGAAAAAACATATTTTTTAAGGTTTAATGAAATTTTAAAATGCCTACATCTTTCAAATATAAGGCACAAGTTATCATAGTGATCCTTCACTAACCCATACACTATCTAATCATCTAATTATACTTGGAGGAACTTGTGAATGAATTCTTTGAAATTGGTGATCACTACTCAGGAGAATATGATTGGTAATTCTTTAGCCCAAAGGGAATAACATTGTAAGTGAAATAACCCCATTTAATCATAAAGGTGGTCTTAGGATTATCATCCTCCTTGATCTGGACTTGATGGTATCCCAAGAATCCATTAGTAAAGGTGCATATCTTAAAACCTATGATGTCATCCAATACTTCATTGGTGAATAGAGTTGGAAAGGGGTCAGTTATATAGGTGTTATTTAATAGTCTATAATCAAAACACATCTAGATGCACACATCCTTTTTGATGATGATGACTATGGGGCTAACCCATTTAGATTCCTACATGGGGTAGATGATGCCTATAGCTAGTATACCATCGATCTCTATATTAACCTTGGTGAAAATATTGGGGTTCATCTTATAAGGTCAATTTTTGATGGGTCTTGTACCATCAACTAGTTTGATGCTCATCTTCTCAAGGGATGGGTGTGTGCCTTTCATATCCTTATAGTTCTATAGGAAAAATTCTTGGACTTAATTTAAGATATTAATAATATGTGCTAGCTTCATGTTAGACCAATAGGTTCCTAGAGTGGTAATCTTTAGTTCCCCCTCTAAACTAATATCTACCTTAGTAGTTTTTAATGGCAGTCAATAGGGTTCATTCTTCTCCTAGTGTGTCAAATTATTTTTTGCCCTTAGTTGTTTCTATTCAAATATGGGTAGGGTTTTCTTCTTTTGGGGCACTATCCTCAACATGTCATACTAACTTCCTTTTGCCTATAAAATTCTTCCAGTTGTGCACCTTCCATGTGTCTTCATCTTCATCATTAGAATCATTATTGAGAGTTTGTTATTTAAAGAAGGTTGGGAGTGCTAACCCTTTTTCATCAAACATGTATTTTAGGTGTTTCTCTAATATTGTAGTGTCTTCAAACATTAAACTTTGAACTACCTGTAGTGGATCAATCAACTCAAGGTTTTACAAAGAAAAAGAGATGTGAAGAAATTTATTCTTAAGGGCATCCCAATTAGCTATCTTACAACGCATCTCATTGATAATGTACCATGACCATGACCAAGTCTTCAAGGTCTTATAGAAGTTGTGCACCCATAGATTCTTTGGGGTGTTTCACCATATATAGTCCATGTTTATTCACAAAGATGCACTTGTGTTATAGGGTTAGAGTCATCAAAGTAGGCTGAGATGTCCAGGTCCTCATTACTCTTTTTGAATCAAGTGAAAATGGTTGCCTTCACATCTTTCCAAGTTGGAAAGATAGGATTTTGTGCTACCCACTAATGATTGGTAGTGTTCTTCAATGTGTACACTAATGTGCCCATTTTATCTGCTTATTTTGGGATGCATGATTTGAGGTCACAAACATAGTCTTCCACTAGATCACCCCCTTCATATCTTGGGAGCACTGCAAGTTTACCCTTACTAAGGAGAAACACTATTTTTTCCTTCTTCTTGGCATAAGGGACCCATCATTTGGAAGCACACTCAATCTATACCCAACCTATCTTTACTAATTTTGGCACTTTTATGTGTACTAAGAAGGACCTTTGACTAGTGGTCTAATATGCTTCCTCAACCCATCAGTCATAGGAAATATTGGTGGTGTCTAAGGTTGATTGTCCATATTCTCAAGAGAGGATTCCTTGATCATTTGGGTCTATAGTTTTGGTGCCTTATGTCATGATTTTATAGATGTGGTTGATCTCATCCTTGATGTCTATTCTTTTGACATAGTGGGTCCTTGGTCATTTGATAGGGGTATAATTACCCTCTCCTTTACATTATCAAATGTCATGTAACACCTTTTGAAGTGCATATATGCATTTTTTGCATAACACCATGGCCTTCCTAATAGTACCAGGTAGTTATCCTACTCTACTAACTCAATCACTTCAAGTTAACATGAAATTTGACACCCATTATATCTATAACTACACTCTTTAGAATTTTGATAGGCTACACTAGTGTCTAATTAGCCATAAAGAGTACATGAGGGGAAGACCTCAAGGCTGGTCTACCCATTTTCTCCCAAGTGTTTTTTTGTTAATATATTGACCTCAATGCCTATGTCTACCATAACTTCATAGATAGACCATCCATCAATAGTGTCATTCACTAGGATTTATTGGTCATATTCAAGATTTTTTATATGCTAGACTTCTTGTGCCCTCTCCATGCATGGCATAATGAATTCAAACTACTTTTGACCCTCATTCTTTAAGAACAAGTTTTTCAATAGGGGTAATATTCCCTCTATATATAGGAAGCACAAGATATTAGTTAATTCTTATATCTCAATTTCTTGGCTATCTTGATTCTTATGAGAGGTGGAAACCTGCACTTCTAGGTCTTGCTCTAATTGGATCTCCCCTTGTAGGTTTTAGATGACACTCATAACCTGATGTAACATGTCCATTTGACACATTGACTTTGGGTATGGTATAGATTTGGGTTCAGGCCATGTTATGCACTCAATATGACCTTTATCCTCATATTCTAGGCATAACTTCAGCACTAACACAACTGGTGTCTAAGTGGTGAATCCAATTCATGTAGTTGATTGTGCATTGACTGTATTTTTGTGTGTAGTTATGCCTTTGGGTCCATTTTTCCATTTTATACTTATACTTGATTATTCCTACACCGTTATAGATGTTAGTCCAGCCTTTGGTCAAATTTTTATATAGGTTAGGGAATTATTTTACCTTATGGGACCCTAAAAAATACCCATATGTGGGATGTGTAGGTTAGTCATGCTAATAATTATTTATTGAGCCACACTTATAACATGAGCATGGTGGGAAATTTCTACCACTGTATCCTACACCTCACCCACAGTACCTTGTTATATTTCAAATCCTATGTTTTATTGGCTTTAGCATTCATTACTTTGGTTTGATTGGCCTCTAAATGCTATGGTGTCCTACCATATGCCTCTTTCCATGTGCTCATGCATTTAATCAATCACCTAGATATTAGTAGTGGTATGGGTGTAGGCGTCACATAACTAACAATGGATAGTTGTGTTGACTTGGATGGCATGTTACAACAAAGAGAAATTGTATATGCCATGTGCATCTCAACAAACTTTGAAACTTAGAATCAAATTTCACACATTCCTATATAGGTAAATGGTTCTATTATGGCCTTCTATTTCATATTCAGTACACCATAGTCCACTTCAAACATCATGCAATGAGCTAACAGTAAGCTTTTGAAGTTGGGAGGCCATACATGTAATTTTCACTTCCATAAATGGGTTGATCCTAGTATCTACACTTCTGACTACCTTAGCTCTAAGCACAAATTTAAGTGCTTCTCAAGGGTTTGTAAAAGTCTTCATGGAAAACACTATTTGGAATGGCATGTGCAACCCCCTAATGAGCCATTGTGCATTATAAGAAGGGTGAATGTCAAATGGGAGATCTGATAAGAGAGTTTTGAACCTTTTATTATATAGTTTCACACTCTCTAAGAGTCCTTGGGTAATCTATTTTAGCATGGATATGCTCTATTGTTCAAAGTTTAAAATGTCAAATTCCTTTAAGAATGCATCCTTCAGGGTATCATAGTCAACCATGGCCTAGTTAGGATCAAATTTCCTATACCGAGTGTGGGCATGATCAATTAAAGTGGTTTTAAAATGGTTAAACTTGCACTATGATTGGGTTATGATTCACACATGCCACTATAGTTCACAATTCAACACATGTTCTATGGCATTCTCCATATCATGATACTCTAGCAAGTGCATGGACATTTTATAGTAGATTTTCCATCGGGGGTATCTAGTATTTGAGGTGTGTATCCACCCAATGCTTATCCTAGCATTATTACTCTAATGCCTCCAACTATGGGGTTAAGTACTGGTCCCATAATTACTACTAGAATAGTTGATGTTGTTGGCACTATGCCACTTGTGGTACTAGACCACTTCCACCACTTTGTGTTGCTAACATCAGCTAAGATGGTATGCTCACATTCAAGTTATGTTGTGGTGAGCTAGATCCCAATGGTCTATAGTTAGTTACACTCACCTCTTTATATGGAATAATTTGTTCAATCACAAAGTTACAATCTAAGTCTATAAAATGTCTAAGATTTAAGTAATTAATAGAGTCGATTATTACTTATGTACTTTATTCAAGTGGGGGATCTAATAGATTATCATGCACCATAGCTTCGAAGGGGGTAGATGTGTCAATCATATATAGTCACTAAATTCTATAGGGAGCCAACAAATTTCACACGTGTCAAGTGTTAATCTCGATACATCACTTCATTATATCTCTCATCCTCATGCTATTATATTTTAAGAGATCCTTCCCCATGCCCTTCTTTCTCACTATGGGTTCTCTTAGCACTTCTAGGTTCTAGATCTTCAATCAATCAGTGCCATCTCTTATTATAGGTCTATCTTCTAATATTTCAGGTGTTAATTTGCTTGTCCCCTTCTATTATGTCTCACCTATACATTTCCTTCTCCCCCTTTGTATTTCCCATACATAAAAGGACTTTATCCTTCCATTCCTAAAGTTTCAAATTCATAATACACCATTAGATTTTTGAGCTCTATGATGAATTCCTTCACAAATGTGCCTCTAGGGTCATGCAAAAACTGGTACTCTACTTATTCAAAGCATGAGTATGTTGAGACTGCAAACTCACATATGTAACTACTCAAATCTCCATGACACCATTTATATACTACTCTAGTCTAAGTATTATCTAGGGTATCAATCCTCTCTAGGCACTCCTTCATCCACTCATAACACTATCTATAACTTCTTCTTTTATGGGTTGAATATGTAATCAACCACCTATACACATACTTAGGTAAATCATAAAAAATGCTTCATACAAAGCATCATATAGGTTGTTTTGAACCCATTTTCTTAGCTTTTGTCCTCTATAGGTTGGATGCTTTAGTGAAAAACTATCTTCCACCTATTATAGCCAATGTCCAATAATTTTAAGGGAAAGATGGTGCATCATTTTATTTCACTAGTATAACAAAATATTTAACACGTCTTGATAATGGAACCAAAATTTTGTATAAAAGTGCCCAAAGTTATCTTAGTCGGTTCTTAGTTTATTATATCTAGACACAAGCATGGGATATTCACTTTTCACTTAACATTTAAACACTTAATGTTGCCATCATCAATCCATATAAGAAATAGACTTTATGTTCTCACCCAAAGTAAAGATAAGAAGGAACCAAGGCCCACATTAGGATAGTTGTGCCATGCTTTGAGACTTTAATTAGGGAAATTTATCAATTCTAAGAAAGATTTTGGTATATCCATAGGCACAAGCCTTTCATGGACTAAGCCTAGTGGCCTATAAGTGCAAGCCTTTAATGGACAAAGCCTAGTGTCCTATAAGTGATTTAAGGGTCAAAAGGTGCCTTTTACTCAAACTACTCATTATAATCACATGCTCCTAATAAGGATAAGAATACTTGGCATAGACTCTATACTTAATATTTATGCAAGTTACAGATGATGTCATTAACATTTGTAGGGAATCCATTAATGATGAAAACCATAAACATGCATGAACATTACATAACATGAATTAATTGAAAATATGACACTATAATCATTTCACATTCCAATAGAAATACAAAAGACACATACACTAGACACATTATATGTTAACATAGAAACCTTCATCATTAATTATAGTTCAAAATAGAGTTTATGTTTTGATCATAACACTAAACAACCTAGAGGCTCATAGGTGAGCTTGGGCACATACAAATGGAGCCTTCATGGCTTTCAAACTATTCTAAATCCTAATGATTACCAAATGAATGCATGTAAAGTGACTTCATTTTTACAAAAATCCTTTATAGTTATTCTATCCCCCCTAATTCATTTATCTTGAGCTCCTAAAATAGCCTTCTAGAGAATCTTTTCTAGGGTAGAATGTGCACGCTAAGTGTTGATCTAGAACTTGGTGATCAATATACCTATTAGCTCAATAACCTCAAAAATTTTGTGCTATAGTCACCACATATTACCAAATCATTGAATATGCCTTGAAGATCTAGGAAATATTCATGCACCTACTAGATGGTGTAATATATGTGTTTCACCCTCTAGTTGGTCACAAAATGCCCAATGGCCAATCACTACAAAATGTTTCCTTCTCAACTAGGTGCATGTCGAGTTAGCATGAATCCTTTACTTAATGAGATAAAGGGGCCCAACAGATTTTTGACACTATCTTAGAAGGTTTGCAATGAGCTTAGGCTCTCAGGTTTAAGGCTCACTTTGTAGTTTTGATTTGATGTGATTTTAGTCCAAGATGAGGACCTACATGCCTAGGGCTTGTAGGTCTCATTTGCTTGCCTTAGTGATATAAAGAAACACTTATTGATTTATTAGAATTATCAACACTATCAAGTCACATCTTACTTTTTTTACTTCTTCAAAGGTCCATTAGGTTTGTGACAAGCACCATTTCATCCCTCAACTCACCTTACAATCTTGTACAAACTACATACAATCAACACATATATACATATTTTGTGTGTTGGCTTAGAACAACTAGTGAACTCATTCAATTTGATGGTGGAAATGAGTTAACCAAGATTACATAATGCATGAATAAGTGTGTTAGGTCCTTATATTAAAAATGGGCATCATCCAAACACCCTATAGTCTATACAACATGTAATTGAAGGAAATAACTATGACCTCTCATTGAAAGGTGCATTGAAATACCATCTTGAACTTATCATGCTTCCAATAGTGTAATGTGATCTCAATAACTTCACACTATGATATATTACTAGTATTTGAGCCAAATTAATAGTCAAACCTATAATAAACTATCTAAACATAGACTATGTTCCAAAGATCAAGCACATAAGATAGGTGTGGAAATGCCACACATATTTAGACAAAACACATGAACTCCATGAAATTAATGGATCTTTCATTATTTTTTAATCATTAAAAAACCTCTAAGAATGACCACCATGAATAAAACATAGAGACTTGTAACAAAATTTACTGAAATAACATGTACACTAAGACATTCTTCCTTCAAATGAAAACACTTCATGGAGATGGGTTGTTTGATGAAACCACCATGAAAAGGAAATATAATACCTCTAAAAACCACCCTAAATACCATTTATCTTTATCAATTTCTAAGATGGAGAAACATGTGCAAGAATAGACCCTTTTTAGATGAATAGGCCATAGTGACCTATTATTACTCTTAATGATCATTCATAAAGAAGAAGCCACTAATATTCAAACCAATTACACTAGTTTCAATAGTTTCATAAAGAAGAAGCCATCTCTCTCTCCCTCTCTCTCTCTCTCTCTCTCTCTCTCTCTCTCTCTCTCTCTCTCTCTCTCTCTCTCTCTCTCTCTCTCTCTCTCTCTCTCTCTCTCTCTCTCTATCTATCTATCTATCTATCTATCTATCTCTCTCTCTCCTGGCTGTACCATTCAATGTGAATTTGCCTTATTGATCTTGTGAAGGTAGTGATGGAGGGGAAAAGGTGTATGTAGTGTTAATTATAATTTAAACTTATTCCATATCTATAAAATGATCTAAGGGATCCCAAGAGACACTTATAAACTATTTACAACTAAAAACTAATCTTTGCAAGGCTGTATAAGTTCTTTTCAAGTGTCCTTTTACCAAGATTAGGCATTAAAAGGTAGCTTATATCAGAATCTGACTATTCTTGAACCTTATCTAACCTATATATGATACCATGGATGTTTTTAATCTTCCTTTAATGTTATCTTCTTGGAATGGCACATCCAACTCTTCCACATGGGCCAAAAGGTGGCCAAAATGTGATTTTTTGCATATAAAATCCAAATAAATGTTAGAGCATGATTATATGATATAAATGACATAAAAATAACCTTTTTAAATTAATTTATACCGTACTATACCTTTGAATTTATTTGACCATTCCAAGACTTTACACTTGACCATAGGACTAAACAAGTGAACTTAAGACCAGAACTTGGACAATTCTAGACAAGGACACATATGACCACATGAAAAAATTTAGGACCACTAAAGACCATTATAAACATTAGAAATATATATGAAGTTTCAACCTATAGGGGGTGACCAATTTTGACCCAGGGTCAAAATTTGGTCAATACGTACATAATACATTTAATACTTACTGGTCTATCATTAAGACTTTGATTTGCCATAAAGGGAAATGAGTATATTGCTTTGAGAAATGAGGGATATTCTATTAGAAGCGGATCCTAATTCATAAAATAATAAGCATGCCTTAGTCATAAAATTAAATTATGCTTATTTTTGCTTAGGGAAATTAGGGTGACATATTATTCCAAGGATTTAAACTCAGGTGAAACTGACAAGAACAAAAGAAAGAACCCTAAAGTTTTGGTTATTAGGATTTTTAGAGGGTTCCCCCATTTTGAATAAAATGGGGAATGTTGGCTACAATATAATTCATGAGAAGGAAGCTAAACCAGAGAGGTACACCTAGTATTTGGAGTCTCCACTAATTATACTTAGGTATTTGACCTTGCCTTTTAATCCTCCACCTACAACATCTCTCATAAAGTGACACTTGAGCCAAGGAAAATATTTATATATTAACAATTCAACCCAAGGCAAGTATC